>CP136064.1:181162313-181552218 GCA_032622095.1 Siphonodentalium dalli | reverse complement strand
TATTCTGATTTATATGCAACTGCATGGATGCACTGGAAGCCCTTGTGGCAGATATTTTTGTATCTGTATTTCTGGCATGGGGGATGTCCTAGGCATTGATTGAACCATAATTTGTGTGAATAAATGGTTGCTATGGCTCCCTAATGTTCTCGTCTTGTGGGTAGAGTTTGAAAAATCTTCAAAAATGAGGTCCTGTCCCATCATGTATGGTCATGGAATGGTGCACTGGACCTAAATCATGAATATGTTAGATTAACACAACTGATAGTTGTTTTAAATACTACTTCCTGGTCACAAATGCTTGAAACATATGTTTTGTGCCCATGCTTTAAACCAGCAAGGACCATGACTGGTAAATATAATGTTTAATTAGGTGAATAGCTATTGGACTCACAGAGAGTGATAATTTGATGGATTTCACAAGTCGCAGTATCAGCATAATAAGTTGTGAACTTGTGAGGCAGATGTTGGGTTAAATTAGCCAAGTTATACAGTAATGCCCTAAGTAATCGACCTCTTAACCAAAGCAGAAGTATGGGTAACATTTCAGGATTTAGTCATGTGGCTTGTTGCCATTCATCAGAAAGCTCTCCCCGAGATTCACTACCTTTATACATTTCTATTTTCAGACTATATTAATGATGGAGAACGAGAGATGTGATTAACTCATCAGGACAAATCATTAGAATGTAATAATGTGAGTACCATAATGATAAGCATAAATGATTATTGTATTTTGCATGCAGATCTTTAGTAACATCAACAATCAGCACTGACTGGTACAATGTACATGTAGCTGTATATGTAGCCATAAATCAATGACTTTTGGGATAAAAACATATTTCTATATAATCTACTTTTGTTGATATATTAAAGAGATTAAACTACTAACTAATACCAATATTAGTGATAATGACTTTTTTTGGTGAACAAATTTGACTTTTTTATATTAATCCCAGAGACTACAATTATCTGCTGAAGTAAATATATATTATGTGGTATATAGACTGTTTTTACTTTTGTCACATTCTCAGGGTCAAAGTATCCTGTCAGATTATAGAATATATTCTTCAGTCATATTTAAATTTGTGCAGTACATTGTACTATTTTTCGCTAGTGTGCATTTATTATTCACATGTGTATAGCTAAATCATGGTTAGATATTTTAAGTTGAATTTCTTCTAAAATATAAATATATATATTCCAGACTGAAGGAATTTTTGTCAAGATGATCTTTAATATGCACAAGTGTTTTCAGCGATAATGAAGAACTGAAATTGTCATCATATACAAAAATATTTGTAAGTTTAGAAGTCGCTCAGAATTTAAAATAGAGCGAAACATAGTACTGCACAAATTCAAATATGAGTAAGGTATACAATTGATATACAGGGGATCCTAGTAGTTCAGTCAGTATTGGGCATGAATAAGGAATCAGAATTCCTAAATCAAAAGATGTGTACTAGTATTTAAATATCGTACATGTATATGGTACATGTATATTTATTCCAAAAATATATAGCATATTTAATTTGTAGTAGACAATTATATCATCTCAGCCATAGAGCTTTCTCTTCCAGATTCATTCCGATAACCAAGATGGACACAGTTTAAATTGAAAAGCACAGTATGACATCATTTGAACTAACATTGCTTGATCTGCATGTTAATCAGGAATGAGATTTTCTTCATGGCATTGCTGAGAAAGTGCATCGAACATAGCAATATATCTTTTTCAATATCATTGTCATTATTGTGTTACTTCACAAAACTGCTGGTAACATTGTAAGAATGTAATGATTGTACATGTGGCAATTCGCTAAATTCAAGTGTGTTTAATGAACTGCAGTTGTGCAATTACTTGGAGTCTTGTCCTTCCAGCCATATCTACATCTCTCTCTCCATTAGAACCTATAATAGAACGATAATAATATTTTATGTTATAGAAACCAACATCACTATATAAAGGAGACTGGTGCTGCCTAACTCATGGAGTGTGTGACTCACTGGAATTGGCATCAAGTTTTGGATAGCAGATCTTGAATGTTAGTAACCAGAAAAAGTTAATAGTTTCAGTCGAGGCCAACAAACAGTGCAAAAGACAATAACTTTCAGTTTAGTTTAATTGTTATTCTCATTAAAATTATAAATTAACAATTCTTGTAATATCAATCCACCAGCAATGTTATATATTAAGGTTGGCAAAATTGTAAAGTTTGATGTCTAATCTATACTGGCCCTCAGACAATTTTTTTTACAACAACAGACATTTTATGAAACTTGTTTTGATAACATGATTATATAAGTGCAGTTATCATCAAAACATGAAAGAAACATATATGCTGTCTCATATATTCATTCCTAGATATTGAATCAAATAAAATACATGTGCCACTGCCAAATAAATTGTGTTCTAAACATCGTAATATTTTTGTCCCACAATATATATTTCTAGTGACGGAAATGTCTGTTGAGTGGTGCCTTTTAACTTCTTAACCAAAGCAGAATTATGGGTGACTTTTCAGGATTTAGTCGGAAATATGTCTTGTTGCCATTCATCGGAAAGCTCTCCCGAGAGCCATATTTCCGACTAAATCCTGAAAAGTTACCCATAATTCTGCTTTGGTTAAGAGGTCGAATACTGAGGGCATTACTGTATGTCTATTATTCATTTGGAGGGAATTCAGGATACACCAACAGATAGAAAATATCCTAAGGGAACTACTTGTCACTGAGTATTTAGTAAAGAACCTTTGACAAGCTAAGATGTAGATATAAACTACATCAGTTATAAAAAAAAAATGTTTCAAATGTCCGCTCTCAGAATTCTAATGTACATGTATGTACCTGTCAATATTCTAGTGGTGCAATCCTCAAACCATGCTGACACCCATCGGTCTCAATCATTCTTTCATTCCTTCTATTCATATTCTGTGCTTGGACTGGGCTACAAGTGCATGAACAACTGATCTGAAATATAAGAAAAGTTTATTTAATTTTTGGTTTAACATGAAACGGCATACATTTTTAAATACTTTTCTGTCAGAAAAAAATATCTATAACATCATTGGAATATTGAATAAAGAATGTGCATCATATAAGATGACATATGACATGGTGTGAGATGTGCTGCAATTGGTTTGGAATAAAAATTCATTTTGTCCATTTTGAGTTTTTGACCATCAGCCATGATTTTGGCCGAATAACCAAAAAATGACTCGATCTCATCCATGACAAATTTCACAATGATCTGACAAAAGATGCGACCTGTAACCCTGGCCAAAGGATTTAGTCATGCAAAGAGTAAAATCCAAGATGGCTGCCAGCGGCCATGATTTTTGGCCGACCGACCCCACTAATGTAGCTGAATGACCCCAAAATTACTCATTCCCCATCTCCATGTCAATATTAACATCCGTGACAAATTTCATGATGATCCAAACAAAGCTACGACCTGTAGGCTGTGCCAGAGAATTTAGTCATGCAAACAGTAAAATCTAAGATGGCTGCCAGTGGCCATTTCTTTGGCCGAATGACCCCAAAGTTACTCGTTCGTATCTACATGTCATTGTTAACATCCGTGACAAATTTCATGATAATCAGAAGAACAGTACGACCTGTAGCCCGTGCTAATGGATTGAATATTGAAATCCAAGATGGTCGCTGGTGGCCATGTTTTTTTTCTTCAGAATGACCCCAAAATGAACGGTTCTGGTCTAAATGTTGATATCAACAGCTATGTCAAATTTCAAAATGATCCGACCACAAGTAGCACCTGTAGCCTGTATTGTTGACGAATCACACATGTGTGTTTGTGTGTGACTCGTCAACAATTTCCTCTAGCACGGGCTACAGGTCGTACCTTTGGTCATTATAAAATTGGATCATTATAAAATTTGCCATAGCTGTTGGTATTGACATGTAGATGGGAACGAGTCATTTTGGGGTCATTCGGCAAAAAACATGGCCACCAGCAGCCATCTTGGATTTTACTCTTTGCATGACTAAATCCTTTGGCACGGGCTACAGGTCGTAACCCTTTTATGACTGGAGCCATGCTGGTTCAGCATTAATGATCCTGTGCCAGTGCATTCTATTATATATGGAGCCTCGAATTTATAAGAGAATGCACTGGCTTACAAGGTCAAGGTAAATATTGTTAAGCCAATGAATTCTCTTAAATATAAGAGAATGCATTAATTCTCTTAAATATAAGAGAATGCATTGGAACAGGGTTTTCACAAAATTTCAAGAAGATGCAGTCATGAAAGGGTTAACCCGAAGAAATTCACCTTGATAGTTGAACATCTTACTTCTACAAAGATATTAAACTTAAAATATCATGACAAACCTATGTCTCATATACCGGTACTCGATAATTTCCTAACAGGTATGGGGAGGGGGGGGGGGAGATAAAAGGACCTGAGTAACCAATTACCACCTAGTAGCTACATATGAGAAAATATAAACTTATGATTTTATTGCTTATTATTGCTTTATATAGTCATGAAATGGTGAGAAATTAACTTTATTGAGTTGATTGTGTTGGTGTTTGGATGGATGGGTGCTACCCAAGTATGAGCAGGCTGATTATAATCCCCCCACTCACGCAGAAGCTACATCAGGGAAATTTCCAGGGCTGTTTTGATAGCTGTTACAGGTATGGGTGCCCAAACTTGAGAAGCCCAAATGACCCCAAATTCCCAGTGGACAGTATTGAATCAACCTGAATTTTCAAGGCAATTCAAAAATAAGCGCTGTATTAAAAAATCTGCAGTTGCAATACAGCCTTCATTTGCATGTTGAATTTTTAAATCAGAAATATTATGTCCTATTTATAATATATGTGTCTGTATCTGTGTTGGTTCGGTGTAGAAGCCGTATTTTCCTCTGCTGGAAACAGGTGTCCCCAAATTATCTCTGGATTCTTCCCTGAGCTACATATGAGAATTTTTGGACTATATAAAGCAAAATAAGTGATAATCAGGACTTGGTATCTCCCCCAATCCCCAACTTAATAAACTTTTTCTCGGATGAAGTATATAAAGCAAAATAAGCTATAGATGATGTTTTGGTCATATGCAGCTACTAGATGGGCGGCGGAGAAGATTATCAGTCCTGGGTATCTCCCCAGAGTCCACCCCCTCACAAACCCAGACTCAACCAAATTTTTCTCAGATATAG
This sequence comes from Siphonodentalium dalli, assembly GCA_032622095.1. Classification (NCBI taxonomy): domain Eukaryota; kingdom Metazoa; phylum Mollusca; class Scaphopoda; order Gadilida; family Siphonodentaliidae; genus Siphonodentalium; species Siphonodentalium dalli. Next base: position 181,547,034 of record CP136064.1, on the reverse strand, counting down.
TTAATTTCTTGCCATATCATCACTATATAAAGCAAAATATGTGATTGTGAGGGTAAAATAAGTGGAAAAATATTATGTGGGTGGGATATACCAATGTTGGTAGAGGAAAATTGTTCCACTTGTAGTCCACAATTTCCTAACAGGTACACAGGATATATACCCATCCCTGTTAACTGCATATGTTCAGCAGTTCTTATGATATTGGTTGGGGTAATGCATATTTTGGGAGGAGATATAACAAAACAAAAGACACCCATATGTAAGGCCAAGTGATAATCTGACAGATTTGATTTGCTCTTAAAGTGCCTTAAGCGAATTAATTTATTTGCTCTTTTAAAAGTAAAATTCATCTATTTGAGCTTGAGCATAAATCAGATTGTCTAGAAATAAAAAAAGAGTGAATTAGACTCTGAGAAAGGAATTACAAATAGGTGGACTAGTATATATTATTAAATACATGTATGATAGTCTCATGTCTTATTTACACTTAAGCGCAAATGATGTGCGCTTAATTGAGCTCAAATAAATGTTTTTTTTACATAGAGCATAATTAAATGATTGGGTCTATGAACACCTTTCATGTATGGTACATATTCCAGATACAGATAATTTAAAGGTATGGTTGGCCTTGGTGGTGGGTATCCTGTGAAAATATTTCCACCCTTCGAAAACCGCCACAAAAATAAAGAACATCAAAATGTAGACTTTGTCCATATACAAATAAGAAATATCGCATAAACAGTATGTTATTGTCAAATGTTTGACCATTGTTATGTAAACAAAAGCATAAAAAGTTACTTTTCTGGTGTTTGTTTATATTATGATGGTAAACATAAAGAGCGTTCTTTGTTGGTGAATTCCTGATATGGAACTAATAAAGAGCGTTTATGCCATTTGTGTGGGTGATTAGCCAGTTCAAGAGTTGCATTAATATTGTGCTGTCTTCTGTAACACAATCAGGCTCTTGCTTAGGTAAAATATTGTAGGTCTTTATGATAACATGCTGTTTACGTGATGGTCATGGTATATATGAACGAAACTGTATGCGTTTTAATGTTTTTCTGTTTACGGTGATTAGAACAAATATCAATATTTTCGACAACTAAGGTGCCTTTAATAGCACTTTGAATGTGCAAATGATTTACGCTGTTTAAATAATTTGCACTTAAGTGCAAATGAACAGGTCATGGTGAACCAACGATCGACCTTTATTAGACTAATCGCTATAGAATAGACCGATTGGTCATTCATCATATGCAGGCATTGGGGATAAGTCGAGTCACTCTGAACTGTTCTATATTGGTAATTATATTACATCCAATACTTAAAAAGAGATAATTATAATTTCTGTTGAAAGACACGGAATAATTATTTAGTGAATATATTCAATATAAAGATAGACTGATCAGTTTTATACAGATCAACCAGTGGTTCACCGAGACCTGCATATGATTGTTGAGCTTCGGTACATTCAATGCGATTATTAATAAACATGCAGGTCTGGGTGAACCACCAATAGATCTTTATTTAGACTAATCGATCTAATATAGACTGGTCTTACACCACCTAGATGCATCTGAGATAAGGGGAGTCACACTAAACTGTTCCATGATATCGTTCAACTTGGTAACTACTTAAAAACATTTGGATTTCTTTTGAGAGAATGAGAATATAAATAAACGTTTAAAAATCTTCAAACAAACACCATTTAAATATTCAAGAATTGGAGAAAGCACCTCTCGGCTACTGACAGTGACTGACTCGGCATGTCAGTGTCAGCCATGTTTTATTGGATTTCGATCAATTGGTTTTCACCCAGACCTGATATTTAAATGTGAATTTGGGCTCCCTTTCCCATACAATTAAGACACAAACTTACGCAACCTTCCAAGTCTGCATGGGGTTGACATCAGCCGATATACTGCAACGTATTCATCCATCAGTTCATGCCAATAATGGAAACTTGTTTGTGACTCGTCTTCCATTCCAGATCATTCCAAGTTTAACCTGCTGGCTGCTGTCAACTGTCTAGGATTACTTGAGTACCGGTACGATTAAACGGACACTGACCGTGGAATGTCGCATTTCCATATCACATAAGCGTTGCTAGTATAATTTCTGCAATATATGCTGTCTTTGTGGTGCAAATTTCTCACAACAAACGTCGTTAAATTGGGAAGTAACAAATGCGGAAGTTACAATTTATGGGTTTTCCCCAACCCGGAGGTAAACAAATCAGACAGTGCTTAAAGTCACGCAGTCGGAGGACATCGCGTGGCGAGGGGACTGAACTCTGTTTTGCAACTTGCGATCGACGTACCACCGGTCATCTGAGTACTATCCCTTTAAGTGCGGTTTCTTGAAATTCGCGTTCCCGCTTACGTTTAGAAGAATATTTTATTGTTTCTCCTCTAATTTCAAGTAAAAGGGTATCCAAGAATAGACGTTTACTAATTTTGCACGTAAAATCGTTGTTGTCAACTTTGTTTTGAACATAGTCGTATCGTTTTTTGATAGTTTCGATAATTGTTTTTACTAGTTGAATATATTTTTCGTCATGTAAAAGAGAAGTATTGAACTTCCAGAAACCCTGACCATGTTTTATATTATTAAGAGTAAGTTTTGAGAGTAATAATTGAGTGATCAGTTCTGTAACCCGGCAATATATCGGTGGCGTCTTGTCCGGTTAAATTTACCAGCTCTTTAGACATGAGAAAATAGTCAAGTCTTGCCATTTTTATTGGTGACTTTCTTCTCCAAGTGAATCGTTTTTCATTTTCATTATTTATCCTCCATGCGTCTACTAACTCTAGCTTGTCGACAAGGACACTGACTGCTAGTTTTGCTCGGGGGTTATTACAGTTTACATAATTAAAGGTATCTTTCTGTTGGTTTTGGACTAGGTTCCAGTCGCCACAGATGATAATTTGTGTGTTTCCCAGTTCGGTTATAATATCTTTGATTTTATTGTAAAATTCAGGATTGTCATCATTTGGACCATAAATATTAGCTAGTTTAAATCGGATTGTCTCGATAGTTATGTCGAGTATAAGGTAATTCCCATTTTTGTCTTTTACTCTTTTGTGTAGTTCAAAGCTAAAATTATTGTTGAAGAGGATTGCCACTCGGTTTATCCATAACTTAGCCTTAACTCATATTGTTTTCATTAGTTTGGATGGGTAGGGAGCTAGCCCAACTTCTTTATCAAAATGGCTGACTCGCAATAGTATTACCTTCTGTTAGTCGGGGCGACTCGTGATAGCATTATATTATCTTCTGTATTAGTTGGGGCTATATATACTCGCAGTAGCATTACCTTCTGTATATAGTTGGGGCGACTTTGATTTTCTTCAATTTTCCAGTATACAGGCACAAGCCCTCAGTGACACCACATTCGCGCTATATGACCATAGAAATACTATAGATATGTGCAAGAGATGCTGATTTAATAAAAATAACTAAAGCTCGAGTACTGAGACACAAACGCTCCAGGAATGAAACACCAATTTTTGGGCAGGGATGCTGATAATATTAAAATATAGGGTTTTTTCTCCTGATTTCAGGGGGTGAAAAAAAAATTCCGGCACGTATGCCGGGGTGGGTGGGTGGTCAAAGCCACCAACAAGCAATTTTTTCCGCAACTAAAAAAAAATGTCCTGCTTGTTTTTTAGTGTTTTGGCAATGAGTTGGGCTTCAAAACCACTTTGAATGAGAGAAATAATGTAATTCTAACTGTAAACTGATTGCAGGCAGTTATCGTGTTGTATTTTGTTGCAAATTTTGAAATCCAAGATGGCCGCTGGCAGCCATGTTTTTTTGGCCGAATGACCTCAAAATGACTCATTCCTATTTACATGTCCATGTTAACATCCATGATAAATAGTATGCACAGAAATTCATATACAGCTATTTACAGTGAATTTCCCCCGCAAATCTCTGTTTTAGTGTTAAAAGGGGGTGGGTGTCAAAAATAGGTCGGAAAAAACTGCCGAAAACGGAAAAAAATTTGGCGGTGGGGGTGGGTGGGTACAAAAAATGATCGAAAGGGAAAAAATGCCATCGATGATACGTGTCTGAATTTTTGTCCGACCCCCCCCCCCCCTGCTGATTTAAGTCAATAAGTAAACCACTGTGGAGGATCTATTCCTAGGCATGTGGTGCTCTACCAATTTTTTTAGCAATTTGTATGGTGACATTCCGGTGCTTTACTGGGGATTTTTTATTTTCGCAGCACAAAAGTGAAGAAAAATTATAGATTATGTAAGTATATCGCAGGTTTCTTTTAACCAATGGATTATTTATATTGATGTTCACATTGATATGTGAGAAAATGTAAGAAATCCCATTGGAATGCCCGTAAATCGACATTTTATATTTATATTCCGATACTTTACAGAGTGCTCAGTGCTCTCCCAATAGTCAAGTGCTCTCCCCAGGATCATGTATTGTGCTATAACAAGCAAAAAAGCGAATAAATACTAAATAGTATGCGTTGGTTAGGGGGTAATAAACTTAATATGTTATTTTGGGTCGCATATACGTCCATAAAGGCACACTGTGTTCGTTTAATCACGTATTTCAGGGGTAGCAAACGCAATGGGGACTATATGAGTGAACTATGTAATCTATAATTATTTCCATGTGTTCTATTGGATATAACTGATAACAAACGCTCAATTCTTGTTCAGGAAATGATTGTCGAACGTATTTTGATTGTGTAACTGTAATTGTGGCCAATCCTGGAATGTGACATAGTTGGTTGGTTTATGGCAATTAATAGGTCATTATCCTTGTTATATCCCCAACAGAAACTGTTGCACCAGTGTTCACAAATATCATGTTTCATGTAAAATATCATGCTGAGATTTTGAAACAACCGAGCAGTCGAAACCGGAAAACCTCAAACATTCTTACGTAGTTTGGTGGAATAACCGCGAAAAACTAAACACGATATCAGGTATGACTATACACAGGTTCATGCAATTAGGTCCATTCGAGCAAAACTTACAACACAATCAGAGGGTTTTAATAGAGTAATCCCACGCTACTGTTCCTGCTGTGGCTAAAAAAGAGCTAAACTACACTTTACATGTGTATCACGGGGTGATATAACGGTGATGGACCAGTGGGTGGTGTTTTTATTCTCATCGTTCAGTGATGTTCCCCGATAATCGTGACCAGATTTTCATTGCGAACTCGAACGCCAAATTACAAACCCGCCAAATTACAAACCCGCAAATGTGTAAGTGTATTTATATCCTATCTCCCTACTTTACGACAATTCCCTGGGTACCACTGTTGGGCTAAATAATTAAAGACTAAGACATATTTGCGTAATGGCAATTCTTTAATCGAATTACCGAAATTAAGACAACCATCGGCATGTGGCGCGGCCCCGATTGAACAATATGCAACCTGGGTGTACCACGCCACACGCCTAAACCAAAAAAGGTATGGCACGGCACCGGGCCGTGCCATACTAAGCACTAACCAGTCACTGGAGGAAGAGGGGGGGGGGGGGCAGAAGCCCACACCTGAAAGGGTGGGATGGCGGGTAGAAATTATTGACCTTGTGGTCTGTGCGAAATTCGTTTGAATGGGCAGTCGGATATCGACAACGTCACCACGAAGACAATCAATCAATTAAGGTACCCGACTTTCTCGTGGTTGGCGCTCAGATGTTCACTTGACCTCGAAATTTCTAAACCGCTGACCCCGGTCGCAGGTCGATACAATATTAAGGTCGACCGTCTATAAAAATCTTTTCCTTCGTAAAATTTATTTTATATCCTATCTCCCTACTTTACGACAATTCCCTGGGTACCACTGTTGGGCTAAATAATTAAAGACTAAGACATATTTGCGTAATGGCAATTCTTTAATCGAATTACCGAAATTAAGACGACCATCGGCATGTGGCGCGGCCCCGATTGAACAATATGCAACCTGGGTGTACCACGCCACTTGCCGAGTGAAGTGTTGGACGCGAGCTCGGCATACACCCACCAGAAGCCAATACAAAAACCAGTATAAAGACTGAGAAAAGAACCCACCTATAAAAAGAAAGTGTAAAATTACGCAAATTACGGAAATGAGAAAAACCCACTGCAACCACAGAGACTGATTAGCGCTGAAAAAAACCCACCAAAAATAGTCACTATAAAAGTGAAACCGGCGCTACCAGAGACTGATGAGCGCGGAAAAAAAATAACCAAAAAACCAATAGTGAAGAATAACCAAAAAAAAACTATCACTGTAACAGCGAAAAAGAAAACACAAACCATCACTGGAACAGTGAAACCGGCGCTACCAGAGACTGATGAGCGCTGAAAAAAATAAATATTAACCACCAAAAAACCGTCACTGAAACAGTGAAACCGGCGCTACCAGAGACTGATGAGCGCTGAAAAAAAATAAATATTAACCACCAAAAAACCATCACTGTAACAGTGAAACCAGCGCTACCATAGACTGGTGAGCGCAACCAAATAACCATCACTATAAAAGTGAATCACCAAAAAACCAATAGTGAAGAATAACCAAAAAAAAACTATCACTGTAACAGTGAAAAAGAAAACACAAACCATCACTGGGGAACAGTGAAACCGGCGCCACCAGAGACTGATGAGCGCTTAAAAAAATTAAATATTAACCACCAAAACAAACCATCACTGGAACAGTGAAACCGGCGCTACAATTAACAACCAAAAAACCATCACTAGCACAGTGCAACCAGTGCAACCATTGCGCACCACCAGCAGAGGCAGGGGGCGGATGTCGGTCGGACATGAAACGGAAACCGGGCCATGAAGTACATGTAAACTGGGTAGCGCATACGCGGACAACGCTCGGGCCCTGCTTGAAACAGAAAATTAGGGGGGGGGGTCGGAAAACATGAAAACAAAGGACAGGGAGAGACCGGGCAGCGAGATCCCCCACGCGTGCTGCGACACGACTTACAGGCCGGATAACCCTGCCAAACCCCTCCCAGTCGCGGAAATCTGACTGTGCGTGCCCGTCGAGTCGGCAAACGGAACTGCAGATAACGACGCCCGGCATTGATGGAAGGGTGCCCGCTCGGCCGCTGTGACTGATATACGAGGGTGGCAAGACGCACGAACGGAAACGGCCAATCGCGGAACTCTTGTTATGACAACGGCGGAGGACGGATGTACTTGCGAAACGCATCGGATGTCCAGCGCCCGAGCATCCGGATTTGTTCATCGGAGTAACCCCGCGATGCTGCCAAGCATGCCCCGCCTATCCGAAAGGAGTGAGACTTGAAATCCCGGTCATCCAATCGCAGAATTGACAACACTCTCCGGAGAACGGCATTGAAATGCGCCCGTGTTATGCCCCGACCGTCCGGTGAGCAGAAGAAGGGGCCCGCCGTCGAAACGCGATGTTTAGTGAAGACGGAAATGGGAATGCGGACAAAAGGTGGGATCCTCTAACTTGCCAATAGCGACCACTTGGGGCAATCTATTAACTCCGTGCTTGACATGCCGGAAGCAGATGTCGATGGAGGCGGGCGTGACCGTGACATCGGAAACGAGCAGGACAGTTAGATGAGGGGCAGAGAGTGAAGTGCACATTTCGCCAATACGGGCCAGCGCGTAGAACGCGAATACGAATAGTGCGCGTAAAAGGACAATTCCGTGTGTGATGCCACGCAACAGGGCAATACAGCGATCATAGAGTGTAACATGGGAACAGTAATTGGTCGGCGCGGGTCGCCGCTCGGGCGCAAGCGTTGAAAGCCCGCGAGCATTTTGTGAATCCGGAAATGTGTAGTGGGAGTCGCTAAGCCCTGAATATTGTGCTGATATGCGATGACCGACAAAACACTACGCACCGTGGCGGTGCTATACCCGATCTGGAAAAGATGTGCGAGAAAGAGCCCCAGCGTGCTCACGTGAACGGGCGGATATGGACGGACGTTAAAGCGGGAAGCAAACTGAACAAAAAAAACCCTTTCGGGCGTATACTGCCGAGATGAACAAGTAAGGGCAGCATCGAGTAACCGAGTCATAGTTCCCACAAGGTGTCGATGGTCAGCGACGCAGGCAACGGAGTCTGTTCCGGGTCGGCCCATGGGGCCAGCCGGTGGAAAATCGAGATCAGAAGCCACAGTAGCGTAAGTCTGTGGCTGTCCTAATGCCGACGAGGGACCGCGGCACCCTGAACGGGAGACGATGCCACCAAGTCCCAGCCATGCGTCCTGCAACTTTGGAGCCAGACGCGCCTTGTCCTCTGCAGAAAGCACTAACGGGATTGAGAGGAGAGGCCCGCTATACTGACCCGGAAAACACACTGCTCGTCTTCCCCGCGAATATCGGCCGAAGCAGCGACCGCTGCAACCTCTTCGGACATGACCACAGCACGCACCCGACCACACGACGATCGCGCACCAACCGATGACGCTGGAGTCGACCGCACCGACCTATGACGCACACTGCCAGGCACACGCGTGACCCGCGGCCGTACGGGACGAACAATTGAAGGCGCGGCCGTAGAATATGTACCACTCCTGGCGGGCATCCCCTTCGAACGGGCAGGGACGCCGGCTGGTAATGCATGCATGGTCCCCCGCGATGGCCCAACCACTTCCACCGGGACGTCGGGTACTAATCGGTGTCTGGTCATTGCTGTCGCTTTTGGCATCTGAAAAAAAAGGAGAAAACAAGTACTAAGGTCATAAAAAGAGGCGTAACCGACGCCCCGGCCAGCACGCCGTACCGGATGACGACCGTTATAGCCCGGAGACCACCGTATGATGCACCAAAACCCACCGGTACATCATGGCGAGCGCCCACACCAACTAGGGTAGCCGAAGCAACCAACCATCTACTTAACACAATCACTGCATTAACCACCCACAGTAATGCTACTAAACAGTAAAACCAGGTTAGGCCTCTAAGCTGCAATGGAATTAACCATGGGTATAAAAATGATAGCAGAAACCTTCCCCTCAATGATATCGCATATGATGGCCAACACACATGTGGGGAAAAACTGCATGGCATTGTAAACCGGTTTTATAACAGACTACCGGGACAGTGCATACTATGCAACTAAGATATATGGTTAGACAGGAAGAAAATAATCAAAGGGGCAGAACGGCATGAAGAATATCGGAGCAAACCAAAATCGAACTCGATCTATAGTCGTGCGTTGAGAACTCAGACCAAGTATATGGAACCTAACAGCTGAAAAATGGGTGAATTGTCGAAGCATGCATGATTGCAATGGCAATGGGCCATAATCCTTTAAAATATATCGGATTTCGATCTGTATTTAGTGCGGAGAAATGCATACACAACATTTGGCACCGATCAGCGTGAAAAGATGTCAGTTATAGCACCATGCGTAAAGTGTCTACAGACAGACGGACGGACGGACAGACGGACAAACAAGTGGTAAAACCGGACCACGACCCTATGGATACCATGCGATCACCGCGACACCACTCCCCATGAGGAATATTGCCTAACCGAGTTTGGTTTAAAGGATTACTATCCTCATGAAACAACAAAAACTCCATCGGAAAGCCACCCCTATTGTGATCACAATGATCCAAGTCCCATAAAAATCGCGTAATAAATAAGCCGAGAAATAAATAAATAATACCACCATCGGTTGTCGGCTATCTCCGTCGCAAAACCTCGCATGACGTCAAGCGAGGTAAACTAATATAAAAACAGGGAATCGGAGTCGGAGTTAATTATCAGCGCGATAGTGTAATGTAATTACTGCGGGGCATATCAATAGCATTGTGTACACATGGTGAATTGTCATCGCACGGTGAGTTATCTTCACATGTGATTTATCTTAAGTGCTGTTTGGAAAGGTAATGTTTTGACAAAAACTATAGAAGGCCGATTGAGCGGGGTAGATAACACTTTCGTGTCAAAAATAAAGCTTATGAAAACACGAGCCGGCAAGTGAACATTATTCGGGTGCGTGTTCGCGATGTTGTATATCTGTCACACTGTATATATTGTATATAAATACTTTTCGTAATTCTGTCCATCTTATGTATATAAAATCGTTTTCTCAATATCTATTCATGTTATTTAATTGGATCAAAGAATAAAGCAATCCAGATTCCCGTATTTACAATCATTCATTCGTGACAATGCCATATAAATGCAGCGTTTTCGGCTGTGGCCGGTCTAGTGACTCTCGGTTAGGTATAATGCTGTATTCATTTCCAAACGATGATCGTTTACGTGACATTTGGCGGGATTCCTGTGGGAAACCCGTTGCGCAAAATCAGAAACCGATTACATACACCAAATAAAGAGCGTTTAATTTGACGAGTCAGTCATGGTTACTAATACATACAGTTGCAGTTAAAGTGGGGAGTATGTTGATGAATAATTCACGATGACAACTGTACTAAGTCGAGTCCCCATTTCCTTCACCATGGCTCAATAAAGAGCGTTCCATGTTAATAGGTTTCCTAATATGGTACGAATAAAAAGAGTTTAATAAAGCGGGAATTGCTATGACTTGGAAGGATATATAAAGCATGCATATAGGAAATACGTGTACATGATTGTATTGACCTGTATTTGTGTAATCAATAAACAATCACGATGACAATTGTTCTAAGTCGAGTCTCTTTACCTTGACGCAATAAAGAGCGTTCACTAGTACGATATATTTCGAATAAAGAGTGCTTGTATATGTGATTACATATTAAACTGGATTATTATCCCTTCTTCAAAAAGTGTTATATATGACTGGGTGTTTAAACGAACCACGGCGAACGTTTATATATTTTATAATCCTATTGTTATGCGTAATTGACACATAGGTCGAGTTATGACCTGGATATTCAATAGACCGCATCGCTAGAGTGCTAATTATATAGGCCAATAACCATGCATAGACGCAGTGAATTTCCATCAGTGACAGTCGGCAAGATTGTTGGGGTGTGGGAAGCAATATTCCGAAATATATATAAACACCATATTGCCCAAATATATACACGATTCATAACCAAGAAAAAATGAATTTATCATATCATATTGGTAATGAATGAATTGATTATAATTGATTAAATCCGACAGCAATAAACCGAATTTTTTTTTTTTTTTCTTTCTACCGCGTTACAACAAATTAAAACGAACCGCTCTTTATTCACACACGACTAAGGGCATCTGGAAATTGGAATGTTTACGAGATGATAATTGCCTAATAACTGTGCAAGTCTTCGCATATATATGCAATCTTTATATGAATATATAATATAACTTGGACTATTCCGGTAACGAAAAAAAATATATAAATGCATCACGTGTTTATATAGATAAATGCGCGCCAAACTGAATAATATACAGGCATGGCTTTATAGTAACAGCACATCGCGATGCATATAAAAATAATAACACGATAAAGACAGTTAATTACGAGAACGGCGATGTTTTCGGCGAAGTTTTGCATTCGCAGTGTGATAACACGACAATCTTCAAAGGCCGCGATCGACTACATGCAAACTTAAAACACCGCCGATGCGGATCTATGCGTTGTCAATGAGTTATCACGTGATCGAACACGTGCTATGCTTCTGTGTACATGTGACAATCACGTGATCGGGCCGATCACGTGACTACGTCTACAACAAAATCTTCGGCTAACTTCGGAATTTTTTATTTAGTCGTTATAAAAAGAACGATTGGCGGCCGAATATTAGATTATATGCGCCCAATGGACATTTTATATATATATTATCGGTATATTGAAAGAAAATATTATTGTTGTTTTTTCAGGACCGTATTCCTGTAAACATATTTATTACCAATAAGTATATAACAATACATATTGGGATTGGAGGACAAGTGCGATCCACTTATACATAACCCCCTCTCCCAATTTCCGTTTTAACACCGATACATAAGAATGTGGGTTGTCGTGATAGGTATAACATAATGTACAAGTGTATACAGACAGTGGATCATTGTATATTATTTGAAGTATAGTGTATAGTCTCAGCACCCCACCAATTCTAAATAATTTCATTAATGATTGCAAGTAGCTGTTTTAAATGTGATACATGTACCTCATGGTGCATTGTTAACATTTGTACAATTTGCATTCAAAAGATTCGAGCGCCTTAACAGAACTTTGTCGGATTTTCCTCTTAAGTTGTATCTCGGAAGTAATTTTGCACAGCTTGAAAGATATATGTTCAGTTTATAATTGTTCGAAGTTCGGGTCCCCAAATATAAGTGCCATAACTGACTGTATATGAAAGCGCAGAAGATTATTACGGCGTGTAATTCTTTCTTCAAAGTGTGGTTGGCATACAAAACATTAGTGGAAAGCATTCGCTACAGCATGTCCCCACCTACCTGTAGCAGAAATTGCTATATAATTTTTAAGTTTATCAGCTTGGAGATTAACACATTCACACCACTGTTTACAATGAAGGATGTTTAATAGCCGTTTACCATATGAAAAACATGTTGGTAGTTGGAATGGCTTAGTTACTAGTGCTTTCTTGAACCTATCGAGTGGAATGGTTCATCCTGTGATTGTTTGTTTGTATGTTTTTTTTGTGTTATTTATTTTGTCCGCCAATTTGTTCCAATCCATAACGCATATGGGGAAGAAAGTGTTATCTGTTCATTTGCTATTTGAAATGGGACGATATAAATTTGATGTATTTCTCAGTTCGTAATCAGTTATCCGTAACCTTTGACGGAAGAAGCCGAGTTAAGTAGGCGGGGGCTTTGCTGTTTGCAATATCGTAAAATATACTCATTCGTTTAACATACCGCCTACTGTCCAGCTTCTCCCATTCGAGTTCAAAGAGCAACCTATCATGGGGGACCGATTTTGTACAACCTGTAACCATACGAGTGTACGGGTCACCCGAGCTGTCCGCCCGGGGGAAGAAGGAGAAGTGCTGACTCACTTGTGAGTACCTCCTCACACGATTGTTAGAAAGTGAGTTATGCTGACATCTTGTGTTTTGTTTTGTATTGTTACGTTTGTGTTTTATTTAAATCCAAACTGATAGAAGACACTGTCATTATGATAGATTAATTAAATCCAGCGGCCCTCCATGACAAATGGGTTTGTTGTATAGTCGCCGAAATCTGCGTCCCGAATCGAGAAGTAAATATCTACAATTGAGCGTATTGCTGGTGATGATTTATGTAAAGAGCTACGGCCGATTAGCTTGAGGACCCTACTGCAATTACGTAACTCACGAAACCAAAAAGAAACTAAAATGCACTCAGAGAGATGCCAACGTGCGCAACAAGGTAATAATTAAAAAATAATTTCACTGTATATTACTTAATTTATGTAATTTAATTTAATGTTAGCAAAACAAGACAATTACCATATCGCATTTCATCACCGATAAAAGGCAAATTACAATATTAATCATTTAATTAAAACCAATTCCATGTTGCCGAAAGGATGAGACTTTAATATCGATTACATTTGTATTTACAGCGGCATATTTTCATTTTCATTTTCCGATAGTCAAAGTCGACCGAAGGAGCAATTATAAGAAATAATTAAAACCATTGATGTAAATATTGATAACAGCCAATATGCAACAATAAATATCAAGAATTAATCAATAATTAATCAATAACGATCATTTTATGTAACAATAAACTCTTCAAACGATGTCAACCAATGCGTATAGTTTTGCGTTACGTCATTCGTCGTATGTGACCCGGAACTCGGTTGACGGTTAGGCTATGCAGCCAATTGCGTCGAATTACGAAATCGCGTTTTGAATGTCTTTTCCCGCATGATAAAAAGAGGTCTTCGCACGAACCAAAAACGATCAAACTTCCCAAATATAAGTAAAAATACCCAAATGAAGTCTAGGTAGGTCCCGAAGGAGTCCATAGACTCTTTGATGTAGAGTTCTGATGGAGAAAATGTAGGTCGATCTATTATTGTCATAACTCGGACGAATTTTGACCTGGGAGAAAAAATCGAAACCGAGGCTCACTACGAGCATGCCAGTTTTAAATATAGAAACAGGGAATCCCGACAAATGGCGAAATCGGCGACAAACAAATAATCGAAAACACATAAAATAAACATAGCAAAAACGCGGCACAGTAAAATTGTCAGAACGCCACGAGGTTTTACGTCGTTTTATGGTGACGTCATGGAGTGAAACGGAGTAGAGCGACACCAAGGTTCGAATCCGTCTGATCGCCATACTGTTGCGCGAGCGCACGGAACAAGGAACTTGCCGAATGTCGTCGGAAAAGGCTGAGACTTGTTGTTGGTTTCCCCATCCATGCACTTGAAAGAAGCGAATGAATCGGTTATAATTAAATGTTTGCGCCTAGTATCAGGTATTCGGTCGATAGGCCGATCACGCAGCGAGGGGTCCAGGAAGATGTAACCTATCTTTGGCGGCACGCGGGGGTCGCGTGACTCCGTGACGTCATTGTTCCAAAATGTTGGCGCCGAGAAGCCGAAGTCATAGACGCGCAGACAAGACTTCGGTTGGAAATCTCCATGGCAGGCGAATCTTTACCACTTCCGCGGAAAGACAAGAAACGCGAGTATTTTAAATATATTCCTGGACCCTAGTTTGTGGCAATTAATTGCTTTTGTTTCAAAATGTCGCATGTCGACATCTCGGAAAGCGCAAATACAGCCCCCAAACGCATAACTTTCCGAAAATGGGTTGCCCCGTCACCCGGACGCAAATTGGGGGCAGTGACCAAATTATTTTGGAGGATGTATAGACCACGACTGATGACCCGTATAACATGAGTTGTCCCTGGATAATTCCGTCATGCCAAATAGTCGGACACAGCATGAAATTAACGCGTACATGGCTATAAAGTTATAGAAAAGTAAGCATTGTAACATTAGAAAGGGTGGTTCGGTGGCCATTTTGAATGGCGCCCACAGGCTGAAGGAAGATTTGAGAGCAAGGTTAGTTTCAGATGTTGGAAAATAGCCCTGGATCATTTAGCTTTAGAAAAACCATTTATATTATATTCAAACATAACAGCATATAGCGAAATTACAGCCCCCAACCTCATAAATTTCCGCAAAGAAGGTGCTATGGCAACCGGTCGCAATGTGGTGGGATCTACCCAAAATTCCTAGGATATTGATAGACTGCGGGTGATACCCATATAGTATGAATTGTCACGATGAGAATCCTGCCATGGCAAATGGTCTGCCCCAACCTTGAAGGAAGGCATAAGTTACTATAAATTCATTGATAAGTAAGCATGTATGCAACCAATCTCGTCTGAGTAAAGTTAACGCGAAAGAATCACGACCCAAACGAGTTCAGTCCTCGTGAGGCTAATTAGCCCTCATAGCACAAAACCCCGCTCGCTGGACCACAATGATCAAATCTAAAATAATAATTATTTTGAACATGACCATAGTGTCGTAGAAATCCGCTCAATCTACATGATAACCTATGTGCCCGCATACATAACTATTATGTCACAGATTTTGTAATAGGAACAACGCGAATATCCTATATGATGACCAGAATAACCCAACGGAATTGAATTAAGGGGATGGAAAAGTCCGTTTCACGAAAAATGTCGAACAAACGGGCTGACAAAAATGCCCCTGTCCACCTAAAATCAGACATAAATAGACATAACAACATGAGAAAAATTAGAGCATACATCGTGGTAAAGGGGGGGGGGGCACTAATAGATGTGAACTAAAAAGCTTTATGTACCAGAAAAGTGACTTGGAAACAGAAGATATCTGCACTATTATGACAATGTTTGGGCAGTCAAATGTAAAAAAAAAACTATATCTCAACAGTAACATTAGGCAGCCCATTATGAAAAGTGACATACAATGAAGAGCCATGGAACAATTCTTTTGATTAGTGTTTACGGTAACGTGTGAAAAACGTCCGCTAAAACCTGTCAGTCAGT
Organism: Siphonodentalium dalli; assembly: GCA_032622095.1. NCBI lineage: Eukaryota > Metazoa > Mollusca > Scaphopoda > Gadilida > Siphonodentaliidae > Siphonodentalium > Siphonodentalium dalli. The sequence goes on along the minus strand of CP136064.1, from coordinate 181,531,120 downwards.
TTTTCTTGGGGAGCTAGTCGCCATATTACTATTGTAGACACATGTTCCTGATGTTGTCATTTATGAATTCGTGGCAGGTACATGAAATTCTGCCACGAAAGCAAATCGATCCGTCTATCGGGCAAATGTAAGATGTGAAATAGATGCTGACCGTTTGTTCAAGTCGTTGGAATTAATTTCATCGCCTGATTATCCACGATTTAGATAAGTTTTGTACCGTTTACAGATGAAAATGTTGATACTCTAAAAGATTAGAATTACTACTCCAGTCGAAAGCGAGATTACAAGATGTCGTATTATGACCCAAAGTACATAACTAGAAAACTTACATGTTTTATATATTAAAAAACAAATTTATAAATGGGAAAGTACCGTATTCCGACGAAATATGTCATATTTCACGACGGACTCACGGTGGGGGTTCGCTTCCGGTCAATGCTAGTTTGGTGCACTGGAAGAAAACAATCGCGAAGAAAAGTACGGTTTATAAAATGGAAATATAAAGTAATCGAGAAATTGTCGGTTATCAGACACAAACAGAGCTTATACTGACGAGAACTATGTTGATTATTGAATATTATGTGTGAAAAACATTAAGTTCATCCATTCTAGGCCGGTGAGTAATTAGTGATCATCGGGATGTAGGGTGTAATCCGCCGTGGCCACATTGACCAAACTTGCCATCCGCTGAAGAGCCAGCCCACTGCATTGCGCACCTGGCAATCCACCACAAAGTAGTCATAAAAAGCAAATCGCCACATATTCGCGTGCAACGGATAAAGGGTGGCTGCCCCGATGAATTGGAGCTAAAACAGTGATGGAGCTCCTAACAAGGTGGGCTCCCGCCTCCGGGAAACCTAGCTGAATGCCAAGTCAAATGTCTCAATCCAAATATACCTGTGAAAAATAAGAATGGAATGACGAAAACCTTAATCTTCAAACATAGCCCTAGAAACTAGTCAAAGGGGTATAGTGGTCCATTCAAGATAACTGTCCTCGAGCCTTTGACATTAAATCGATTGAGTCAGCTTTGGCAGTCAATGAATTCTCATTCCTGGTGGGCAGGGTCAATGGAAAGTTCATATTACCTGTATAAGACCTCATAGCATTTTGCAAACGTCATGCATAAGCCTAACACCGCTCTGGTTAACCACGCATCTCACATGAACACAGACAATCATTTCAAGACAGCATCCCCAGACTGGAATAGACTGCACACATAGCAAACACATAGATGGTGATGATACAACAGTAGACCCAAAGGTATCTCGAAACAGGAGCTAGAAATTATTGACCTTGTGGTCTGTGCGAAATTCGTTTGAATGGGCAGTCGGATATCGACAACGTCACCACGAAGACAATCAATCAATTAAGGTACCCGACTTTCTCGTGGTTGGCGCTCAGATGTTCACTTGACCTCGAAATTTCTAAACCGCTGACCCCGGTCGCAGGTCGATACAATATTAAGGTCGACCGTCTATAAAAATCTTTTCCATCGTAAAATTTATTATATATATATATATATATATATATATTGATATATATGTATATATATATATATATATATATATATATATATATATATATATATATATATGTTTATGTGTGTATTTGAGTGGCCGTTTGTATATATAATTGTTTTATTTCGACATTTGCGTCGTTTTGGTGGTCAGTGCTCTGTTTCTGATTTGTGACGCCATCATGTGTGTATGCACCAATGTTGGATTTTCATTATTCGTATTTATATATTCATGTATTCATATATTTATTGTCATGGACCTTAGTGGTTTATCAGGGGTGATAGGAAGACAGTCAGCCATGACTATATCACCCCTAGCAATATACATGTATAGTCTATTAATATTATATTTATTTGTAATTGTACTTTCCATGTGTGTGTATTGTAAATAAAATTATCCTATCCTATCCTACACCACATGCTTGGGGTCAGTTGTATGGATTACATGTCTATTCTTAAAGCCATGTTGCAATTATTTTATATTTATACTATTTGTCTTCGCTATGTGTGTTCTTGTGTGGCTCACATTCATATGGATAATCCACTTGGTGTGAGTCATATGCATTGTATGGGAGGCCAACTTCACATTTAATAATGAATTGTGCTTAAGCGCAAATAGGGCATTTACGCTTAAGCGTAATTGTGACTACTACCTAACCTACCCATAAACTATTAGCATGACCTGGTGTATCACCTAGCAACAAAAGATGAGCATTGAGCTAATTTTAACATGTACTCAACAGTCAACTGTGAGTTTGTGTTCAACAATGAGAATCCCTAATTACATATTATCAGCATCCCTCTATCCAAAGAATTGATGTCTCCTTCCCGGAACTCTAGTATTTTTTTGTATGATGTTTTTAATGTATTTTTGCATATATTTTAGCCTTTACTATGGTAATATCCTATACATGCATGCGGTGTCACTGCATGAGAGCTTTCTTATCTGATACAGTGATGCTCTAATTAATCGCCTCTTTTTTTTATTTTTTTGTTTTTTATAATTTTTATTGATACAGTCAGATGATTTAACATACATAATGAATGGTTGTACAAAATACAAAATATAGATAGATAATAATCATCTGATACATACATTCAGGCATACACCCATTCACTCGCTCACGCTTGCACTCTTACTTACATCAACGGGCATTCGGTGGCTCTAAACAGTCGATCGGGCAATGAGTTGGAGTTTTAATTCACGTTAAAACATGTTATTTTCATTTTTGTTTCGGTTTAACACGACACTCACTGAAGGGTGACTATAATTTCTATAATTACAATTGAAGAGAGTAAGAGGTAGAACGGAAACATAATTCTTAAAGGAAAAACCGCGAGTCTGATGAGTATATAGCAAGAAATCTTTGCTTTATTTTTATTTATAGCGCTTTCTATCTGAAACCAGTTTTTCTCAAATTCTGCAATTTTCATATTACAACGAGCATTGAATTTGTCACATCTATACCTGTATTTGAGGGCTGTTATAAAAGCATTGACGGATAGCATGTCTGGGTTGAATTTAGTTCGATATATGTATTGTTTGACAAGCAGCCAAAACAAATTGGTGGTATAATTTCCTTCTGTTTGTGGAGAACCAAGAATAATTATCTTTTTCGAATATTTGAGATTAAGGTTATTTTTGGTTGACCAATCGTTAAGCTCACATAGGAATTGTTGTACGCATGCGCAGTCCCAGAATATATGTGAGATGTTCTCATTATTATTTCTGCATCGACTTCTTAACCACATCATAATTATGGGTAACTTTTCAGGATTTAGTCGGAAATATGGCTTGTTGCCATTCATCGAAAAGCTCTCGAGCCATATTTCCGACTAAATCCTGAAAAGTTATCCATAATTCTGCTGTGGTTAAGGAGTTGATTAATTAGAGCATTACTGTATGGTTTACTTATTGACTTAAATCAGGGGGAAAAACCCTATTTTCATATTATTAACATCCCTGTCCAAAAAATGGTGTGTAATTACTGTAGCTTTGGTGTCTCAGTCCTGTAGCTCTAGTTTTTCTTACTAAATCAGCATCTCTTGCACAAATCTATAGTATTTCCATGATCATATAGTGTGAATGTGGTGTCACCGAGGGCTTTCTTCCCTCATATGGTGTGTCTGTATACTCGAAAATTGAAGAAAATCAATGTCGCTCCTTAAACTTCTGTAACGCTTGTATCGCTCTGTATCAAGGGTTACTACTGGGACGCAGATAACGATGAGAAATAAAATCAACTCTGTAAGATTCTGTAACGGTTGTATCGCTATGTATCAAGGGTTACTACTAAGACGCAGATAATCACTAGAAATAAAAACGATTTTTAACTGCTGTGACGCGTGTATCACTTTGTATCAATGGTTACTACGGGGACGCAGATAATCACTAGAAATTAACTCAACTCTGTAAGATTCTGTAACGCTTGTATCGCTCTGTATCAAGGGTTACTACTGGGACGCAGATAATCACTAGAAATAAAAACGATTCCTTAAACTTCTGTAACGCTTGTATCGCTCTGTATCAAGGGTTACTACTGGGACGCAGATAACGATGAGAAATAAAATCAACTCTGTAAGATTCTGTAACGCTTGTATCGCTCTGTATCAAGGGTTACTACTGGGACGCAGATAATCACTAGAAATAAAAACGATTTTTTAACTGCTGTAACGCTTGTATCGCTCTGTATCAAGGGTTACTACTGGGACGCAGATATCGATGAGAAATAAAAACGATTTTTTAACTGCTGTAACGCTTGTATCGCTCTGTATCAAGGGTTACTACTGGGACGCAGATAACGACGAGAAATAAAAACGATTTTTAACTGCTGTAACGCTTGTATCGCTCTGTATCAAGGGTTACTACTGGGACGCAGATAACGATGAGAAATAAAAACGATTTTTTAACTGCTGTAACGCTTGTATCGCTCTGTATCAAGGGTTACTACTGGGACGCAGATAACGATGAGAAATAAAAACGATTTTTTAACTGCTGTAACGCTTGTACATATCGCTCTGTATCAAGGGTTACTACTGGGACGCAGATAATCACTAGAAATAAAAACGATTTTTAACTGCTGTAACGCTTATATCGCTCTGTATCAAGGGTTACTACTGGGACGCAGATAACGACGAGAAATAAAAACGATTTTTTAACTGCTGTAACGCTTGTATCGCTCTGTATCAAGGGTTACTACTGGGACGCAGATAATCACTAGAAATAAAAACGATTTTCAACTGCTGTAACGCTTGTATCGCTCTGTATCAAGGGTTACTACTGGGACGCAGATAACGATGAGAAATAAAAGCGAATTTTTAACTGCTGTAACGCTTGTATCGCTCTGTATCAAGGGTTACTACTGGGACGCAGATAACGATGAGAAATAAAAACGATTTTTTAACTGCTGTAACGCTTGTATCGCTCTGTATCAAGGGTTACTACTGGGACGCAGATAACGACGAGAAATAAAAACGATTTTTAACTGCTGTAACGCTTGTATCGCTCTGTATCAATGGTTACTACTGGGACGCAGATAATCACTAGAAATAAAAACGAGTTTTTAACTGCTGTAACGCTTGTATCGCTCTGTATCAAGGGTTACTACTGGGACGCAGATAACGATGAGAAATAAAAACGATTTTTTAACTGCTGTAACGCTTGTATCGCTCTGTATCAAGGGTTACTACTGGGACGCAAATAACGATGAGAAATAAAAACGATTTTTTAACTGCTGTAACGCTTGTATCGCTCTGTATCAAGGGTTACTACTGAGACGCAGATAACGATGAGAAATAAAAACATATTTTGGCAGCTTCTGTAACGCTTGTCCCGCTCTGTATCAAGGCTTTCTACATGGGACAAAAACATACCCCCTTAACTTTTTGCTCACGTTTCTTGCCATATCTACAAAATAGATGTCGTTGACCTCAAGCTACTTTAAGGGATAAAATGAATTATCAATAAAGCGTGTAAACTTCTTATCTTATGGGACATACGCATCGATCGGTGGGGCGTGACACAACATGCTTGCTAGCCATTTCCAATTGCACCACCACAATAGACATGTATTTCAACTGTAAAACATACATGGGACTAATATATATGTGTTATATTAGTCCCAGAACACACATAACAAGTTCGATTCTGATCAGGTAGTCAAAACTTTAGTGGCCTATCGCTCTAGTCAGCAAGCAAGAATGGTCACTATACCTAACAAGGCGGTTAAGTCTATATACAGCTACATTAGTCACTATAGCCAGTCATGGTGGTTATTCAGTGTATATGTGCAGTCATATTTATTGATATAAAGCTATTGTTGATAGTCTATACGTTGGACATGACTCAGATATAGTTGACTTATGTGTTCACTGCACGGGCTCCAATTTGGGGTTCAGACATTTAAGGGCCCATCATAGAAAATGGATATGTGCCTATATCGTTGGAATCTGGGCATATAATATGGATGTTGGGATATATATGTATCCTCATCCATCTCTATATGACTCAGGTATAGTTGACTTATGTTTTCACTGCACGGGCTCCAATTTGGGGTTCAGACATTTAAGGGCACATCACATAAAATGGATATGTGCCTATATCATTGGAATCTGGGCATATAATATGGATGTTGGGACATATGTATACTGTCATTACTGGACATGGCTCAGGTATAGTTGTCTTATATTTTCACTGCACGAACTCCAATTTTGGGTTCAGACATTTAAGGGCCCATCATAGAAAATGGGTAAGTGCCTATATCGTTGGAATCTGGGCATATAATATGGATGTTGGGATATATATGTATCCTCATCCATCTCTACATGACTCAGGTATAGTTGAATTATGTTTTCACTGCACAGGCTCCAATTTGGGGTTCAGCCATTTAAGGGCCCATCACAGAAAATGGATATGTGCCTATATCATTGGAATCTGGGCATATAATATGGATGTTGGGACATATGTCTACTGTCATTACTGGACATGGCTCAGGTATAGTTGTCTTATATTTTCACTGCACGGGCTCCAATTTGGGGTTCAGACATTTAAGGTCCAATAATAAAAAATGGGTAAGTGTCTATATCGTTGGAATCTGGGCATATAATATGGATGTTGGGACATATATGTACCCTCGTGCATCTGGACATGACTCAGGTATAGTTGACTTATGTTTTCACTGCACGGGATCCAATACGGGATCACTATTACTGACAACATACATACCAAATAACCACCATGACTAGCTATAGTGACTAATTAACTAGCTAGTTATAAATACCACACTGATTCGCTGTGGTGACTATAATTACTAGCTGTATATAGTCTATCCGTCATTGCTAGCTATATTGATCGATATTACTGCCTAAATAAACTGAGTAACTACAATATCGATTGTGTCTAATTTAACTGGCTATATAGACATATCGCCCTTGTATATATAGTGACTATTCTTACATGCTGGCTAGATAGACGAGCTACCACAGCTAGCTATGTTGACCAATAGTTTTATCTATATTGTCTGAACACAGACAATGACTAGTTATCGTGAATAATGTAACTGGATAGATAGGTCGATTTACCACCCTGGCTAGCTATATTGACTGCTCTTACTAGCTTGCTGTATAGAATATCCATCATAGGTAGCTAATGTGATCAATATCACTGTCTGAATACACTGAATAACCACAATGACTACCGATATTGACGAATGTACCTGGCTAGTTAGACTTGCCACCCTGGCTAGTTAGATTATATACTCTTACTAGCTCCACCACAGCTAGTTACTATTACCAATATTACTGCCACTATATACTGAATAACGCCAATGACTAGCTGTAGTAATTACTGCCACTGACTATATAGATTTACCACCCTGGTTAGATGAAGTGGCAACTTTAGTAGCTTGCTATCTAGACTATCACAAATTACCACAATACGACAATTACAGTCGTTGTATTGATTTTGGAGGTTGAACGTAGAAAAAATTGTTATAAAGCCAGTTTTGGTGTCATTTTGACCGGGCTTGTTTGGACAATAATATATCCAAAATCCGCTAAAATCCGCTTTGGGGAAAACTTTTCACAGTCATTTGAACACAGAACGTTTCGTCATTATGCCACACAATTTCGTAATTCAGATAAATACAAACAGTTTACTTGTGTTAGCTCGCAAACCACCTATGCGTGGCAAATCCGCGTGGATAATTGTCATATGATGATACGATAGCATGACCGACCACAGTGTAAGCCATATTTGCCCCCCCCCCCCCCACCAATAAAGAGCGTTGCGTAAAATGCCAAAGAGCGTTATACGAGCGTTGGAGGAAAACACCACAATAAGCCATTATGCGCTCCAGTGATAAAGAGCGTTGTCATAGAACGACATAACGCACTTCACTGCAGCTGTGCGAACCACAAGTCGCATTGTTCAGTTCTTTCTCATATACATGTATCACTTCGATTTTGTATCACTAATTGTGAAAGTTGTAAAAGTAGCTTTTTTAGGAGTAGGACACATGTTTCTTGTTGAAACCTTACGGCGACAACATACGCAAGAGATTTGTTTTGGTTAATTTGATTGCTTCATTCATTGTTCTCGTGTTCTGTTTCAGCAGGTCGAAGATCAGATCAGGGTATGATACATTGGTTCGCAAATATGTGTAATTGGCTCGAGACAGAAGCTGGTGCTGAATTATAGACTGTTAGTGAGTTACATTCCAGACTGGTTAAATTCGCAGGCGAGTCAGAGGTTTATACTGTTAAAAGTTTGAAAGGTAATAAAAGCACAAATAAGGGAGGCCGATTACAGTCGCGAATATTATCCACCCAGTGACGCTATGTCTAGTATTAATCAGGGGCGAAATTGGATCCCTAGTCACCTGCAAAGCCTACTAAAGATTTTAATTTCGTCCGACTCCGATATCAAGCAGAATAGCATCGGTCATTCCATTGTGCAGGGTGCTCGTCCACATTCGGTTATAACACCAACGTTGTTTTGGACTGGGTGTAGAAAGGAGCATGTGTTTGGTTCCAAATGGCTAGTAAACGAGTTATCCCGATTGTGATTTTCTGTTACCAACGATGAAGTTGAGAGATACAAGCAATCCGTCATTCAGACCGAAACGGCCAGTCAAATACCAACTGACTATGCACCCGGTGCCTTCGTTCAGTGGGTGGCCGATAATGTTGACCACAACATAACAACTCTGGATTGCAGATGACGTTCCATGGAATGGGGATAGTTGCAATATCTGTACCCATGAACCAATCCGCACTGAACGTGAAGTCGCGTGTAATCATGCGAAAAAAGCGGTTGGGGGTTGATGAGCTCGTGAAGGATAAATAATATGTTGATGTTATTGGCAAAGGAATTTCCAATATCAAGTTGAAACCTCTTCTTCGTTTGGCCACACCCTACAGGTTTCATGCAAAGTGCTTACTCGCAGGACGACACTATGACCGCTGAGAAATCAGACGTTCTGTTCCTTCCCATCATCGATCTGAATCCGTCAGACGACGATTGCATTTATTCTACACTCATGTATATTGAGGAACAGGCAAGTAGATTGAACATCCACACGCCATGTATAACTTCCGACCAGCCGTTGTGGTTCAAGGCTGTAAACATAGTAAGTTCTAAGTCGATGAGCATAGTGTGTAGGCTCACACTGTAATGAGCTTCATGGGGACTATCGGTTTGGCCGGGTTTAGAAGCTTTGGAGAAAATGTACGATCAGAACACAGTGACCCATGTGATATCTGGAAAGGCAGTGTCGATGGCATTGCGTGGTCACTACCTAGCTGCGCGTTTCAATAAGTTGATAGCTTAAGTTGTCCCAGTTGAAAAGGACGGCAGTTATGCGGACATCGAATCGGTACGGGAACAAGATAACACAGAAGCCTCACACGTGCAACAGGGTGATGCACACGTTGTTAGTGAAAACACGATGGGCAAATTGAACCAGAGTGAAATGGATAGAATACAAAAACTGTGTGAAGAGATTGAAATTGGTGTTGTGCCTATATCTGCGGCTGCGGACTCAACTGAACTGTTGAAGCTCGAGTAATGTATCAATTGTTATAAATCACTGCTTGTCATAGAATCCATCACAGCAAAAAATGTGGGTGCAGTATATGGACTATGTGCAAACCCTAAAGAACTTCATCCGTGCTGAACGAACAAGGGATTGGAATTTGCATATTGTAACAGTAGGGAAGATGCTGAACCTCTTTGCAGCCGCTGGTCATATAACTTACGCAAATAGCTGCAGACTATATTTCCAAATGATATTAGAATTATTAGAATTGTTTAGATTCTGAGAGTGTTGGCCAGACAATCCAGAGAAAAGTTGACAATGTGAGCATCACTGAGGCGTCAATTAAAAGGAAAGATTACATAAAGTCTCTGGATCATCTGTATTCCGGGAATTCGAGTTGATAACGAGCGAGTTCAATTCAATCCAACGCTGTTGTTCTCACGATTGATAGCTATCGCATAGCGTGAGGAAATTTTGTTCTTACGAATTGACGACCATACCAACTTCTCTGTTCAAAGAACAATGCGAAAACCAGCAAAATCACTGCTAGCGAAGGCTATGACTGATTCCATTCCGGAAGTAGAATATTTCCAGAAGGGAATTGCGACCGTTCTTGATGGCGGATCAAAAATTCAACATACAAGGAAGTAGCCATTCAATATCAGAACTACGTCAGAACAAAGTATGGCTCGAGTTGCATCGTGTTCGATGGTTATGGTCATGGCCCGCCTATTAGAGATCACGAGCACAGGCGATCTGTCAAAACATGTGCCGAAGTTCGGGTCACTGAAACAACATCGAGCCACAATAACCAGCAAATTTTCCTCTCAAATGAGAGAAACATCAGTTCACCAACTTGATTGGCCGCCTCTTATCGGGTGATGAACATATGTAGTTCACAACAGCAGTGGTGACGCAGATACTCAGATAGTTTCTCATGCCCTAGAGTTTGCATCACACGGAAGAAACGTCAGAGTTATCGCGGATGACTCAGATGTGATTATTCTTTCGATCCATCACTGGAAATCCAACATGGCCGACTTATTTTTCCAATCTGATGCTCGGAAATCTGGCAAAGGCAGTGCTGCCATATGGCGAATCGGTGACATCGTGCGCAAGGCTGGACAGTTCACAACTTCCCATATCATGTTTGCAGATGTATGTGGAGGCTGTGACACCACCTCTGCAATATTCGGATATGGGAAAACAAGTATCGTCAGAAAGAAAAACGAGTCTGCTGAAGTTCGCAAAATATCATCATTCATGCAGAAATGTAGTGCTGATCTGTCCCCAGTCACGACTGAGTCAGACTGACCAGAATGCAGCCCCAGACGAATTGCTCAAGTTTGTACGGCGCAAGTGTAAGATGTCATAAAAAACCATGTGACATAATTGTGTGTACATGTCGCAAACATGGTCTGAAATATCGCTTGTACAGATTGTCGTGGAGATGGCTGCATGAATAATTCAGAAGAGGTTCTGATAGATGACGAGGATGAGGTTTGAGTATATTGATATATTTGACCGCCTAGTGTCGAAATCGTGAAGTACTTCTCATTCTGGTCATCAATGGCTGATTTCGATCAACGAAATAAACAAAAGAAATAATTGTCATTTTGGTGGCCATTTTGGGGGCCATCTTTTGAATCTGAGACTGATATTTGGTCAGTGTGACTCCCGTGGAATCCTTTGTCAATCGTGATGACATTTGTAAAGAGCAAGCCCATTACCCCTACCTCACAACGGACTAATGCTGATTGGGGAATATTTCTAATTGTTGGCCGCCACACTGGATGCCATCTTGAATCCTGAATTTTTCCCCAAGGCGGATTTTAGCTGATTTTGGATATGTTATTCCTGATACTTGTGCGCGCGCAAAATGAGACCAAAACCAGCTTTAAAACATTTTTTCCAGGTTCAACCTCCCGACGACCACACTATACCATAACTAGCTATAGTAATTTGAGCTACATGGACCTTATTTGGCAATATATAACTGGTGCATCTCTGGTAAGAACTGATGCGACACTGATTGGAGTTACATGGACCTTATTTGGCAATATATCACTGGTGGTGCTCTGCTATTAACTGATGCGATACTGATTGGAAATACAGGGACCTTATTTGACAATATATATTTGGTGCTGCTATGTTATGAACAAATGCGATACTGATTGGAATTATAGGGACCTTATTTGGCAATATATAACTGGCGCTGCTCTGGTATGAACTGATACGATACTGATTTGAAATACATGGACCATATTTGGCAATCTATAACTGGTGCTGCTCTGGTATGAACTGATGCGACACTGTTTGGAGTTACAGGGACTTTATTTGGCAATATATAACTGGTGCTGCTCTGGTATAAACTGAGGCGACACCGATTGGAGTTCCATGGACCTTATTTGGCAATATATAACTGGTGCTGCACTGGTACCCACTGATGCGACACTGATTGGGGTTATAGGAACCTTATTTGGCAATATATAACTGCTGCTGCTCAGGTATGACATGATGCGACTCCGATTCGTATTACAGGGACCTTATTCGCCGACATAACTGGTACTGCACTGGTATGAACTGATGCGACACCGGCCTATGTGATTGTTTTAGCTTTGGTTCGTTAATTACGCTTGCGTATGATCATATTATATTGCCAAATAAGGTCCATGTAACTCTAATCAGTGTCGCATCAGTTCATACCAGACCAGCACCAATTATATGTTGCGAAATAAGTTCCTGTAACTCAAATCCGTGTCGCATCAGTTCATACCAGAGCAGCACCAATTATATATCGCAGAAATAAGGTCCCTGTAATATCAATAGGTGTCGCGTCAGTTCATCACAGAGTTGCACCAGTTATATATTGCCAAATAAGGTCCATGTAACTCCAATCAATGTCGCCTCAGTTCATAACAGAGCAGCACCAGTTATATATTGCCAAATAAGGTCCCTGTAATATCAATAGGTGTCGCATCAGTTCTTACCTGAGCAGCACCAGTTATATATCGCCGAATAAGGTCCCTGTAATATCAATCGGTGTCGCATCAGTTCTTACCAGAGCAGCATCAGTTATATATCACCGAATAAGATCCATGTAATATCAATCGGTATCGCATCAGTTCACACCAGAGCAGCTCCAGTTATATATTGCCAAATAATGTCCATGTAACTTCAATCGGTGTCGCATCAGTTCATACCAGAGCAGCACCAGTTATATATTACCGAATAAGGTCCCTGTAATATCAATAGGTGTCGCATCAGTTCTTACCTGAGCAGCACCCGTTATATATCGCCGAATAAGGTCCCTGTAATATCAATCGGTGTCGCATCAGTTCTTACCAGAGCAGCATCAGTTATATATCACCGAATAAGGTCCATGTAATATCAATCGGTGTCGCATCAGTTCACACCAGAGCAGCACCAGTTATATATTGCCAAATAATGTCCATGTAACTCCAATCGGTGTCGCATCAGTTCATACCAGAGCAGCACCAGTTATATATTACCGAATAAGGTCCATGTAACTCCAATCAGTGTCGCATCAGTTCATACCAGAGCAGCACCAGTTATATATTGCCAAATAAGGTCCATGGAACTCCAATCAGTGTCGCCTCAGTTTATACCAGAGCAGCACCAGTTTTATATTGCCAAATAAGGTCCCTGTAACTTCAAACAGTGTCGCATCAGTTTATACCAGAGCAGCACCAGTTTGATATTGCCAAATAAGGTCCCTGTAACTTCAATCAGTGTCGCATCAGTTCGTACCAGAGCAGCACCAGTTATATATTGCCAAAAAAAAATTAATATCAAATAACACAATAAATTGCCTGCGGGGGGGGAAATAGCGCTACATGCGGTAATGATTATTTCTTTTATTGGAGTTACCTAACCTGAAAATGGGATAACTTTTCTGTACGGGATTCTCCTTATTGCCGGTTACACGTGCTTCTAGGCAGTTACTTATTACACTTTGTAAAAATCTACTCCTCTGCGAGATGGATATTTTTGCACAAAATATAGGTTATTTGACCCTACACGAGTATCAAAAATTGAAGAACGCCCTTTTAGACACAGGAACATGTGCCCAAAAGTACTTGTCAACGTATTGCATAACGCTGCAGTTTGACAAACGTCACATTACCCTTAAAATGGAGAAAAAATGGCATCGAAAAAATCACCAACCCTGAACCCCTGCCTTAAATTATTAACAGTCCCAGGGGAAATCACTCTAGATACTAATTTGTATTTGGTGTATTATAACCTATACACCTGCATATGCATTGAGTCGGGTTCTGGTACAGCAACAGTTACTCTCGTCACTGTTGGGTGTACAACCGAAGCTGAATAAGTTGAGCAACTTGAATTGTAAACGTGTATATATATATGTATACACCATACAATACATACACATATTATTACACGTGTGTTGTATTGTAATCTCTATTAGACCGGCACCCAGATGAGTGTTGTGTCATACGAAATTGTAAACATTTTGAAGCTATCTCCAATTATCCTTGCCCCATGGTGGTTCCAAAACACTGAGGTATCCATGGCGGAGCAGGTGGAAAATATATATTTTTTTGTGGACATTTTTAGTGTTTTTGACCTGCAAATTTCAGTATAATCAGGAAAACCAACAAAATGAGACAAATTTTGAATATCAGATATGTTTTCTATCTGGGTTGCTTAACTATGTGCAACTTTTTTTTGTAAATTAGCTAAATTTGTTATTATATTTAAGTGAAATGATATAATCATGTACCAGACCAGAATCTATATCTATATTTGCGAATGTCTGTCTGCATATCTGTCTGTCTGTCTGTGTTCTATAGAAATTCACAGGGGACCATCTAGATAACACAAAAGGGGTCTATCAGGGGTAACTTTTTACGAGAAAGATAATGGCGCGGGTTAGAATTTTCTAAAGTGACACCGTTGTTGTCAGGGGCAGAAAAGGGGGAGGGGCAGAAATATTTGCCACCAAACTTATATATAATCATCCACATGATATGAGGAATCTAATGGTGTGGTTTAAATATGTCAAAAGTGGCGCCGTTAGAGTCAGGGATACAATGAAGGGGGGGGGGGGACCAACATAGATATAAATATTTAAGCGCTATCGTTCCACCAAATTGATACACATTCTTCTCCATGATACAAAGAATCTAATTGTGTGATTTAAAGACGCCTAATTAGTGTCGTTTGTGTGAGAGATTGGGATGGGGGTGGGCACTAAATTTGATAATAATTGTTTTATTCGCCGATTGCAACCAAACTGATGCAAAAATTCATCCCCATGGTATGAGGAGTCTAATGGTGTGGCTTAAATCTGCCAAAGTGGCGTCATTCGATTCAGGGGTGCACTGAAAGGGAGAGGGTCACCAAAATTGATACACAATATTTTAGTGCCAATTTCCACCAAATTTATACACATTCTTATCCATGATACGAGGAATCTAATCGTGTGATTTAAAACCCCCTATGTTGCTGCTGTTTGGGTGAGAGATGGGGGAGTGGTGTGGTCACTAAATCTGATAAAAAATTGTTTAGTCGCCGATTAGCACCAAACTTATAAATAATTATCACCATGATATCAGGAGTCTAATTGTGTGGTTTAAAGATGTCAAAATTGGGGCCATTCGAGTCAGGGGTGTATAGAGGGTGAGGTTTAATGATGTCAAAAGTCTTGAAAAGTGGCACCGTTTTAGTCTGAGTCTAATGTTGTGGCTTAAATCTGCCAAAGTGGCGTCATTCGATTCAGGGGTGCACTGTAAGGGAGAGGGTCACCAAAACTGATAAAAATATATTTAGTGCCAATTACCATCAAATTTATACACGTTCTGCTCAAATGATACGAGGAAACAAATCGTGCGTGTTAAAAACGCCACATGTGGTGCCTAGATATATTTGCGAATATCTGCCTGTGTGTGTTCTCTATATAACTTTTTTGTTTGTTTTAATATTTTTTATTCAGATCATTTTTTAAATTTCATCATGTGACATCATGTCTTATTCAGTATTGTATAACATTTTCAAATATTTTGAGGTATATATGAACATACATGTATATATGATTAAATGTAATTTGTAGATATAAAGTAACAAAATATAAAACAAGTAATTTTTTTTGGATAATCAGTGTATTTGTGAAACGTGGATACTTATGATCACTTATTTCTGAACTGTCGTGGGGGGGGGGGGGGGAAGTTATTAAATCCATATTATGAGCATGTTTGAGTAATAGCTTCACTGAAAAGTAGATATTGCCTTGTTTTCAATTGCTAAGAATTGCTTCCAGATCTTCCCATCTTTCCCCATATTTTTTACTTCTATCATTCAAGGAATGTGTGTTTAGAGTTTTAATTCTTTTATAATATTTAAACAATTCAAGAAGTCCATTTATAGTTGGGTTGGTAGCCCTCGTTTTACATGAGTATATAAATTTTCTATACAGTATTGTACAGATACCAAGGGTATCATTGGGATGTATATCTCCATGCATACCTAAGACAGTATACTCTGGTTTTAATTCGAATGTAATATCACACTTTTCTTTTAACTTATGTTGGAGTTGAAGTAGAACTGATTTTGAAATGGGGCAATCCCAAAAGAGATGTATAATTGTTTCTTTCGTGTTCCCACAAAAAGAGCATAATTCTGTTTCTGACAGTTTACACTTGAATAATTTTGAATTTGTATAAAGTATGTCTTGATTAATTTTGTATTGAAAACTTATCAGGCCAGTATCATCTGTGATATGATATGGGTTCCTGTATATTTGTTTCCAATCCAAATCACATAAAGCTATTCCAAGTCTATTAGACCATTTTTTTTGGTTGTGGGAAGGTGTTTCAACATATTGTCTAAGAATAATTGGGTAAAAAATCTTACATGGTTTTAAGGCATTCCCGAGAATTTCTATTTTTGCTTTTTTAATTGATTCAAGTTTCTCACTATTTCTCAAACATGCTCTCCATTGGGATGGTATCGCATTCAACAGTCCTTGATAGTATGTGAAAGGAATTTGTAATTTATAAGTGCTACAGAATGATGGATAGTCAAGAGTCCACCATCATCTTTCATCAAGTCATTTATAAAAAATACACCCTGCTTTATCCATTTAGTGTTTAAGAGCATATGATTGTCTATTTTTATATATTTATTCCAATAAATGGATTGGGATTGGATGTCTTGTGGGGCTGTGCTGATATCTTGATCTACCAAACTCCAAGCATGTATAACACTTTTCCAAAATGGATTAACTTTATTTGCCATAATAGTCAGTGCTTCATTTTGAAAGAACCAAACTTTTGGACCACCAAAGGGCTCCAAGTCATCTAAGATTAAATTTTTCCAGCTGGCATTATTGGAAGTGTCTAGCAATTTTTGTATCCAGGTCATTTTTAATGCATTTGCAAACGAGTCAATATGTGGAAACTTCAAGTCTCCGTTTTCAATTTTATTTATTATAACATTACGTTTAATTTTATCATTTTTACCAGACCATAAAAAGCGATAAAAGATTTGTTGGATTTTTAGAGATGTGTCTTTTGAAGGGGGAGGTAGTACTGATAGACAGTGAATTAACATTGGAAGTGCAAGAGTCTTTATTACTGTTGTTTTTCCAGTAAGACTTAGTTGTCTGAAGGACCAGTCATTCAGTAGATTTTCTAGCTTTTTTATTTTTGTCTTGTAATTATTTTCAATGTAGTCGTCATTGAAGAGGTTGAATTCAATACCAAGTATAGTGACCAAATTTGAGTGATTCCATAGGATATTTTCTTCTGTTGGAATTTCTTCACCACAGCCCCGTTTCGATCCAATCCATAAGACTTGAGTTTTTTGGAAGTTTGCTTTTATTCCTGTTATCTTTGCGAAATTTCGGACTGTATTAAGGGCTTCGTTTAATGAGTGTGAGTCATTCCTGAGGAAGAGGTTCCTGTCATTTGCATATTGTGAGACCATGTATTCAGTTTTGTTAATTTTTATCCCGTTTATATCTAAATTATTTTTTAAAGATGCGCTAAGAGTTTCTACCGCTAAAATAAACAGGTAAGTCTTACCCCTCTATGTATATCTATCTTGTTAGATAGGTTTCCGTTATTGACAATATACCTGAAAATATCTGTATAAAAGGTTTTTACCCAACCGATGATATCTGGTCCAAATTTGTAAAATTTTAAACAATTTTCTAAATAACTCCATTCTAAGGAGTCAAAAGCTTTTTCAAAATCAAGTAGTACTAGTAATCCAGGTATATCTCTTTGCTCGCATTTTTCTAATAAATCAAATGTAAGCCTTGATGATTCCCCAATGTAACGCCCTGCTAGAAATCCAAGTTGTGAATCTGCAATAAGTTTTGGGAGGACTTTCTTTACCCGATTAGCAATAACTGTTGATCCAATTTTAACATCAACATTGAGAAGCGAAATAGGCCTCCAATTTTTAATGTATTCTTTAGGTTTATTGGGTTTTGGCAGACATGTTATAATTCCACATCTTTGTGTGACTGATAATTTTTGTGTACGAAAACCATAGTTCAATGAGTTAACAACAAATTGCCCCAGATCTTTCCAGAAAAATTTGTAGAATTCTGCTGTATATCCATCTGATCCTGGGGATTTTTCATTTTTTATCTTTTTTAATGATGCTGTGCATTCGTATTCAGTTAGTTGTCCCTCCAAGGATTCAGTTTCCTGCGTATCCAAGAAATTCAAGGGTTTTCAACATCAAGAAAATTATTTTCTTCATCTCCAGCTGTTGGTTCAATCTTTGATTCATATAGATTTTTGTAAAAATTGTGTTGTTCTTCAATTATGTCAGAAAGTTCGGTTATTTCAGATCCATCACTCTTAATTAGTTTGGCAATAGTTTTTTCAGTGTAGCTTCTTTTTTCTAAATTGATTTTTCTCCTTCTACTTTCCATTTTGCTTTTGTTCTCAGAATTATTCCCTGTATTTTCTTGTCTCTTAATTCGACTAGCTCTGATTTTAATTTATCTATTTTTGCAGCGACCGATTCATCACCATTGTCGAGTATTTCCGAAAGCCTTGAAATTTCTGTCTCAAGTTTATTTTCAGATTCATTTCTTCCCTTTTTCAAATTTGAAGAGTATGCAATAGTTTGGCCACGAATCATAATTTTTAGGGTTTCCCAAAATAGTTGATCATTGATTTTAAAAAGATTTTCCTCCCCAATGCGTATATTTTCAGTGTTATTGTTTACATATTGGTCTACTACCTCAGCAATTATAGTTTTAACTAATTCTATATACTTTTTGTCTCTCAATAAACTGTTGTTAAATTTCCATGTCCCTCTGCCCCTGGGATGACTCACAAATTGTATAGTTAAGCTCACTGGAGAATGGTCTGATTTATAACTAGTATGTATATCAGATTGTTTTTATGAAAGACTGAAGATCAGAGGAGACCAGAAAGTAGTCGAGACTAGCCATTTTACTTCCTGGGCCCCTCCAACTGTATCGTTTAATGCCTGGGTTATGAAGCCTCCATGTATCGTGTAAACCTAACCTCATTTGCCAGAACTTCATTTTTTCATTTGATTTTGTGTTGTTTTTCTGTTTATAATGGATTGTATCTATTGAATAGTCCTGAGGTACATTCCAGTCTCCTGCAATTATCATAGAAGAGTTTTCCAATTTGTCAATTTTGTTAAAAAGTTTTTCAAAAAACATTGGGCTGTCCTCGTTCGGCCCATATACAGCACATAGGCTAAGTCTCTGATGTTGGATTTTAATATCAACAATGATGTAATTTCCACCGTCATCAGCCACTATTTCGTGTATTTCATATTGGATTGAATTTTTAAAAATAATGGCCGGCCACCCCTCTTTTAGCACTGGAAAATGAAGAAAAAATGGCTTCATAACCCCATTCCATCTTTTCTGTTTCTTTACTTGAATGCGTATCAATTAACAACGAAATATCATACCTAGCTCTACATCTATTAAATAAATCTCTACGCTTTACATGGTCAGACGACAACCCACGACAGTTCATGGCTCCAATTGATATATTAGCCATTTTCAATATTCATATCAAGATAACAATCATATCATGGATTATCCGTCTTAAATATCTGCTTTCATTTTTTATATTGTAACATGTATAAGAGTTCAAATAAAGTAATGAACGATGAAATGTATGCATGATCTTAGTTTTTTTATCAACAATATATAACTTCACGGCGGTCTAACAGGGGTAACTTTTTACGAGGAAAATAATGGTGCCGGTTAAAATTTTCTAAAGTGACGCTGTTGGTGTCATGGACAGAAAAGGGGAGGGGCAAAAAAATGAAATAGTTCTATCGCCGATTTCCACCAAACTTATACATAATCACCTCCATGATATGGCGCCGTTCGAGTCAGGGGTGCAGGCGGGGAACCAACAATTGGTTTTAAAAACTATTTTTTTTACGAGGAATATAATCGGGTTATTTAAAGACGCCAAATTGGTGCCGTTTGGGTGAGTGATGGGGGGGGGGGGGGGTAATAACTATGATAAGAATTTGTTTAGTTACCGATTACCACCAAACTTATAAATAATCATCTCCATTATATCATGCATGCATGAGTCTAATAGACGTGGTTTAAATAGTTTTAAAGTGGCGCCGTTCAAGTCATGCATGAGGAGGGGAGTTACACCAAAGCTGATACAAATATATTTAGCACTAATTTCCATCAATTCATACACGTTCTTCTCTAATGATACAATGAATTTAATCACATTTGGTGTCGTTTGGGTCATGAATGGCGAGAGGAGATGCACTAGCATTGGTATGATTGTTCTATTCGCCGAGATCCTACAAAGTTAGATATATAGTGATCTCCCAGTCATGATCATATCGCTCTAAGGAGATTTTTGGCGTTCAAATTTCACAATCTCGACAAATTGTGACCGAATTAAAGGCACGCGGGCGGCTTTCGTTGCAGAAATATTCATATTTGTTCAAATCGCCGTCAACAGAAGGAATATTAAAATATATATAGCTTTGTTCATATGCCAAACATAATCAGCGCGTAAATAGTATATTGTCGTCAAGACGTACGATGGTGTACGTAAACAAGAGCATGTTCTTGTTACAGACGTTATGCTTCTGTTTACATACCACAGCTAAATTATATTGGTTAATTCCACACAAATGATATAAACGCTCTTTATGTTTACCATATCCGGATCTAAACAAAAGCCAGGTAACGTAACGTTTTTTTGCTTTTGTTTACATAGCAAAGGAGAAAAATTGACAATAACATACTGTTTATGCCATATTTCTGATTGGTATAAGAACAAGGTCTGTCTATATTTTACTATTCTTTCTGTTTATGGCGGTTTTTGACGGAGGTGAATATTTTAATAGCATACCCACTGCCAACGCCGCCCGTATTAAGTCACTTGAACAATTATATCTTCTCAACTGTCATATTTATAGGAGTGGGAATCAGGGAATTCATATAATGAGCTAGCAAAACAGATACATTGAATAAAGCATTAAAAGTATATTTATCATTCTATTTAAGAGGTACATATATTCTTGCAAACTAAGGGACCTTGAATCGTCAGAGGATTGGATATTATAATGGCTCATGTATATATTATAACACAATTGAGTCTGTCCCATTCAATATAGTTTCTACAAAAATATTACAATTTGTCAAGAGATATGGAAATGTATAGAAGACCTGTTCAAAAATAGTGGTCACAGTGTGCAGTCAAATATAGTTTCTTCTGAGATAAAAAGAAAACGCAGTTAGTAGCATATTACTTTTCAGGATCATCCAATACTGACATCTGACAAAGGTATATATGACCGATTTAGATTATTTCATACATGTTGTAGAACAGACTCATTGTGTCGGGCACATGTAGCTGATATACATGTACATGCATAGCAACATTTCTTTTACACTGAGAATAATTAGCCAGTATATAGCAACATGAACAGAGGAGCACCTGGATATTTCTTTAAAACATCTGTATCTTCACAGAGATAGGATAACCAGGTGTCCTAAAAATCTTAGTCAAGCCCACTAGACTGATTGATACATCTCTATGTAAAACCCTATTGTTGTCTTTAATTTTGCGAACTAATGTGTTTATGATGTTCATGTCTCATGTTATAACGTCCAAAGTATACGCAGTTGTAAACAATAAAACCATAATCAGAAATGGTAACGCCCTCAATATCATATTATTAGCCATAAATATAAATTATAATATAAAATATATTGGTTACATGAATGCACGCCTCAGAATTCCGTTAAAACAACTAATCCTTCAACTTATTACAAAAAAACTACGACTTATTACTGCAGGTTTCTCATTCACAACACCAGAAAGCTTTTAAATGCGGATCAAAAATCGGAGGCATTGTGTTCCCACCAAGAGTGCGTGGCCCAGCGATTGTTCATACCTAAACATCGAAAGCAATTAACGCGGTCATAATAGTTGCATACTGCAACTATAAGACATCCAGCGAATACACACCCCACGAAAACCCGAAATGTGTTGTCCTGCGAGAAATCCCATCGCTATAGCTCAATTTGACACGGTCCTACAATATCCTAAAACAATAAAGCTTCTCAAATGATCGGCATAGTCAATAGAACTTTCACGAACTTGGACATCGACACTTCCTAATCGCTCTACATAAGCATGGTCAGACATTTCATCGAATAATGTAACTATGCATGGAGCCCACATCACAAATATCAATGCATTGTGTTAGAGAAATACAAAGAAAAGCAACGAAACTAGTTCGTCAAATCAAAACGCTATGCTACCGAGACCGAATGATAAGACTCAATCTGATATTTAGAGGAGATCTAATCGAGGTATATAAACTGTTGAATGGTCATTACAATATCAATGCTTGTGACCTATTAGAAAGACATTCATCAGCAAGAACAAGGGGACATAATAAAAAGCTACAGATGCCTATTGTTAACAAGGCCATAGGAAAATATTTCTTCACGCAGAGGGTGGTAAATAGCTGGAACTCTCTGCCAGACTTCGCTGTTGAGGCTCCAACACTCGATAAATTCAAAATATACATAGACTCATTCTTCTATTATAAAAAATACGAGTTCGACGAGAAGTATTATGTTCAAGTGACTCACAAGTAAAGATGATGATGATGATGATTATGATAAGATTGATAGAACAAATCACTATTATAATGATCGTGTCGTTATTTGTTTAAATCAATTGACATATACACACCCGTTCCCTAATTAAAATCAACATATTTCGACAATTTTAGGGGAGCTCCGCGAATTTGGGGACCTCCGCAAATAGACGTCCGCAAATAGCGACCTACTGCGAAGTGTCACAACCGGAAAAAAACCATTATCTATTTATAAAATGCCCAGCGAACCACAGCTTTCTCAAACCTGTACCACAGTATACACCCGAGGGGCGTTAATAAATAAATACTTCTTTATTGGTGGGACGGATTCATCGCGATAAACAAAATGACAATCGCTCAGATCCGACAAGGTGAGTCACTACTTATATTCCATGTGTAAGAATCATGTCTTCTGATGCTATTTTTGGATATGCAATTAATGAGAATACCTGCAACACTTTGAGCAAGGGCATTCTTTATTCCCGCCAAATATCCATAGCTTGCAGAGGGTTTCTCATCAGTTTAACCTGGGAAACCAAGTAATCCTGCTAGTTAAGAAATAAAGTAACACTTTAACGCTACCCCAAGATAGTGTTCTTAATGCTTAAAATTTTATGCTATACTAAACTCGAAAGGTCATTCATACAAGTTGAAATAATTCATATCATAAATTACAATAGTTCTGCCCACGGATTATGTATTCTCACCTCCACTGTCACTGTCAATTTCATCATATGTGGTGGATGCCATCAGTCAATGGAATTTCTGCAACATCTTCATGGAACAATGGTTCAAATAACTCAGGTTGGCTATCGGCCGTTTATCCTTGAAGTGAGGTGTGTGGGGTTGGTTTGACGTTGGACGTTGGACTTTCGTGGACATTCGCGGTGTGAAGGTGTTTTGACGTTGGACATTTGACATTCGCGGTGTGAAGTTAGTTTGACGTTGGACATTCGTGGACATTCGCGACTTAGTCAATTTTCGCGAAATATCTTCGACTTGCACATGGGTACAGGGCAAACCGTTTCGTTTTGGTCGAAGCGGTATCGCTTCGGAATAATAGATGCTCCATAGGATTTCTCTGCTGAAAATTTCAAGCTTATTGGTCCAATGGTATTGCCTCTAGCCTCTACACTCACGGCGAATTAACCCCGTTTATTTGCAGTTTCGCACTGAACGACGAACCCCTTTGTTTTTGGTCGAAGCGGTATTGCGTGGGAATAATCTGCTGAAATTGATCCACTGGTTTTGGCTCTACCATGTACACTCACGGCGAACTTAACCCTGATTTTCTAAGTACCCAACGTCCATTCACATTTGAAAGACACTCAAACAGACATTCAAATATGTGCTTCCAAGTAACACACAGGGTTATTATTCGTTATAGTCGCTCAAGTTTACCTGACTCGCACATGGGCACAGGAAGAATCGCTTTGTTTTGGTCGAAGCGGTATTGCGTGGGAATAATATATGCTCCATCAGATTTCCCTGCTGAAATTTCAAAGTTATTGATCCATTGGTTTTGCCTCTACCCTCTACACTCACGGCGAACTTTAGCTAGAATGTTCGAAGTACCGAACGTCCATTTGTTTATCATTCGAAAGACATTCAAACAGACATTCAAATGTATGCTTCTGGTCTAATTATAGGGCTCGTTTCCGGTGCCATGGGCGTACCTGGGTGTATAACGAATGAAAATCATCTGCATTTCATAATGCTTGCAGTTTGTGAGATAATATGGGGATGATAAAATATTTGGGAATTCTGCTGTGAAGTTGGATGGACATTGGACGTTCGTGGACATTCGCGACACGGTCTATTTTCAATAAAACGCCATAGACTCGCACTTGTTGATATGACTGACAGCTGTCTTGTGCCCACACAACTCTTTATTTAAAAGATCACCTTCCTGCAAAATATGTAAATAATCAAATTGTTGAATGCTCACGAACGGTCAACGTTCGTCCAACTTCACAGCAATGTCCCCAAAAATATCTTCGACTGGCACATGGGTCCAGGACAAACTACTCTGTTTTGGGCGGAAGTGTATTACGTGGGAAGAATCATTGATCCATGAGACTTCCCTGCTGAATTGTCAAGCATATTCGTCTACTCGTTTAGCCTCTGCTCTCTACACTCGATTTTTTTTACAGAATTTCCGAATGTTCGTTTCCCCTTTGAAAATCATTCAAACAAAAATTCAAATGTGTACTTCTAAGTGACTTTTAGGGTTCTTATTCGATACATTTGAATGCTTGAAGATACCGAATACAATTGTAATATATCTCTGGTAAATTACAATTGCGTTTAATATATATATACTTTGAAGAGAATCTGCACCAAAGTTGAAACCTCCCTCGTTTCCGTCGTAATGCGGCCCGTTACAGACTCGCACCAAACTCCAGGCAGAGTTATCTCTCATCGCTCCGCTGAGATAGTGATAACGGAGAGAGCGTTGCACGGAGTTGACGTCACACTTCCATATATACAATAGCATCGATTACAATTCCATTCGATCTGATGTGCGATAAATCAAGTTTCGTCACAGACGGTCGCGCTTTCGCCGCATCGAATTTAATACAAATGAGAAGTTGTATTGACAAGAAATTCATAGTCAGAAATGGTAACGCCCTCAAGATCATTTTATTAGACATATATAAAATATGTTGGAGCTTTAATATAATGATTGTGAAAAATGTGTATATAGGTCACGGGTATGTAGTTGATTATATGTAACATGTTTGTATGTGTTTATAGTATGGGCCTGGTGAGAAAGCACGTGAAAACATTTTTTAAATCAGACATGTCAAACTAAAGTTATGATAATTATGAAATATTTATACACCATACGTCACGTTTGATATGTGTTCACAGAGGGCGCACACGTTCCACTTGATTGAAAGGTTCATCGCCAACGTGTTTAAACATAATTTCTCCGTAGCTCCTATGGTGACATTCCACATTTTCTGCAAGAATGGATGCAGGAATATAAGGCGGCATCAATTCATTGAACAATAACTCAAATGTGAACTCACAAGACATACAGCATATATACTAGGGTTTAAGATTTTGATACATACTTATCATGTTAATGGGGGTAGCAAGAGTTACCCCCTCGATTCTATGCCAGAAAAATGAAATTTTGATGTAAAAATGGCCAAAATAAGCAATTTTGACCCAAGGGAAACAAACACAAGATTTTTCCGAGCATAGTCGCCTATGTTGTCTGGAAGAACACTGTTTCCTCACAATTATATCAGAAAGGTTCAAACTTCTCACCAATGGGATTTAAAAAAAAAAATTCATGCAGATGACACATTTTAGGTGCTAAAAAGTCAAGCCGATATCGATCTCGGGCCACTGTTTCGCAGAAATCGCTACTACTTGACACTGTTGGTGTCAAGGTCACACGAAACAATATTTTTCAAAACTCAAATACATCCTCTAAAAATTCACAAATTCATAACTAACCTTCTCTCAATAGACATGCCACACACGTGGTGTCAGAAAACACTGGTACTCTATTCTAAGAAATTTACCCCTACTGATTATTTCGAAACTGTGGAGTGTCACATATGAGACCACCAGATCAGCATCGCAGTATACAAACCTGCATCAGAAAGTATCCGCGAAGATACAAACGCGAATACATATATCCTGCAAAAAAAAATCTAACCGGTACGCACATAGCGAGTACGTATTTAATCATATTTTCAACATAGCTCCATTGTCAGGCCAAAAACGCTGTAACAGAATACATCATATAGAGAGCGTAACAAGATATTCGTCGCGTGCGATGACGTATTTCAACAAGACAGTCAGTGCTTGTGGGGGTCGCTCACCTGACTGTAAAGACTAGAAGACTGGGACTCTGAAGACAACAGTTAGTAATTGTCAAAATCACTTAAGACAAGTAATTCTAAACAGGGACATAGCTGATGGTTCTCAGATGAGCAATGCTCTTCACCTTGAAAATGTTAGTTGCACACCACTGACAAATATAAAGCCCCTTACCCTTTTTAAACAAAAGACAACCAGACCACAGTCCTAAGTCCACAAAATTGCTTTTGCACATCCCTCTTAGAATGAAATTTTACAACTGTTACCAGTACTTAATTAAGCTCTCGAACTTGGCAATTTCCAACCTGACACCCCCCATAAAGACGACATTTGTGGCCATTTCGGTACTACAGTTTAACCCAAAGTAGGAAAATATGGACTGTTACTGGTTGAAAAATCAAATGTAACACTATCAGGCATGAAATTTCTAACTGTTCGGAAAATTTGATCAAAGTAGGGGGTTGGTCAAAACCCCACCCTCTACACTTCAGTCCCATTGCCCCCCCCCCACCAGGCAGCTTAGAAATCAATAGGAATCTATATATTATTATACCAGTACCAAAAAGCATAGATGCAGGTATGGTGGCTGGTTGAGAGTTAAATTTCTTATCTCTGCCCATATTTGAACAAACGTGAATCCCCATCTATGAGATCCATTCATCTAGTAATTTCAGACGATCGATTTTAAGAACTGAACTTATTTTCCTAAAATGACCCCAAATCTAAACAAATCTGAATCCCAGTCACAGAAGGACCCTCCATACCAAACATAAGCTAAATAGGCCCGATGGTTCTTGAGAAGAAATTGTTTTAAGAATTACTATGGAAGGAAAGAGTTATGGCCCTGGCTACTCACCTATTTGACCTGATGAACTGATTTGAACAAATCTGAATGTGAATCACCTAGGGGATATCCACACCAAAATATATAAAGACGACATTTGTGGCCATTTCGGTACTACAGTTTAACCCAAAGTAGGAAAATATGGACTGTTACTGGTTGAAAAATCAAATGTAACACTATCAGGCATGAAATTTCTAACTGTTCGGAAAATTTGATCAAAGTAGGGGGTTGGTCAAAACCCCACCCTCTACACTTCAGTCCCATTGCCCCCCCCCCCCCACCAGGCAGCTTAGAAATCAATAGGAATCTATATATTATTATACCAGTACCAAAAAGCATAGATGCAGGTATGGTGGCTGGTTGAGAGTTAAATTTCTTATCTCTGCCCATATTTGAACAAACGTGAATCCCCATCTATGAGATCCATTCATCTAGTAATTTCAGACGATCGATTTTAAGAACTGAACTTATTTTCCTAAAATGACCCCAAATCTAAACAAATCTGAATCCCAGTCACAGAAGGACCCTCCATACCAAACATAAGCTAAATAGGCCCGATGGTTCTTGAGAAGAAATTGTTTTAAGAATTACTATGGAAGGAAAGAGTTATGGCCCTGGCTACTCACCTATTTGACCTGATGAACTGATTTGAACAAATCTGAATGTGAATCACCTAGGGGATATCCACACCAAAATATATAAAGACGACATTTGTGGCCATTTCGGTACTACAGTTTAACCCAAAGTAGGAAAATATGGACTGTTACTGGTTGAAAAATCAAATGTAACACTATCAGGCATGAAATTTCTAACTGTTCGGAAAATTTGATCAAAGTAGGGGGTTGGTCAAAACCCCACCCTCTACACTTCAGTCCCATTGCCCCCCCCCCCCCCCACCAGGCAGCTTAGAAATCAATAGGAATCTATATATTATTATACCAGTACCAAAAAGCATAGATGCAGGTATGGTGGCTGGTTGAGAGTTAAATTTCTTATCTCTGCCCATATTTGAACAAACGTGAATCCCCATCTATGAGATCCATTCATCTAGTAATTTCAGACGATCGATTTTAAGAATTGAACTTATTTTCCTAAAATGACCCCAAATCTAAACAAATCTGAATCCCAGTCACAGAAGGACCCTCCATACCAAACATAAGCTAAATAGGCCCGATGGTTCTTGAGAAGAAATTGTTTTAAGAATTACTATGGAAGGAAAGAGTTATGGCCCTGGCTACTCACCTATTTGACCTGATGAACTGATTTGAACAAATCTGAATGTGAATCACCTAGGGGATATCCACACCAAACTATATAAACCCACTCGGTCTTTAATATGTATCTGGAGAAGAAAACAATTGATGGACGGTGGAAAGACATCCTGACAGACGGATGGACGGGAGAACACTCTGACAGAGTGACAGACAAATTCAATCCAATATACCCCCCCCCCCAGTTTTCTTTGCAAAATCAGGGTATAATGAGTTCAACTGGATAATGGTGGTTAAGAAAATAATATTCGAACAGCCAAGCCTGAATATAGTGTCTGCCATTATCAGAATGAGGTCCCCAATAGGGTGAATTTAGTGATGCAATCCTGCAAGGCGGATAGCATCACCAAATTCACCCTCCGGGGACCTCATTCTGTTTAGGCCTCAACTGCTATGGGAGACATAGCATCATATTGAAGTTCTCCAGTTAAAGTTGGTGATGTGCACCCATTGGGCACCTCAATTATGCATTTTATCTTCTGCAGAAGGGAAAAAGTAAGTAAAAATGTAAATTTAAGACACTATATACTTTCCAGAAGATGAGGCCTAAGCAGAATGAGGTCCCTGGATAGTGTATTTGGTGATGCTCGCCTGCTGTGCAGGGTAGCGTAACTAAATTCACCCTCTGGGGACCTCATTCTGCAAATGTCAGACACACTAAATTCAGGTTTACAACAGTTTGTTTTGATTTGATTTTAATGACACATACTGGCATGAGTGCTAGCTAAGCAGCTGTTTACACATGTCAGCCTGATAACATTTCAATTGATGACTGTGTATTGTGTTAACTCTCTCTGTCTGTAGCTAATACAATTGACTCAATCTGCTGGTGTGAGAGGTGAGATAGGAGATGAGATGGGGTGGGGTGCTGTTGGTTGGAGGCAGGGTGGTGGTCTGGGTCATGTGGGGGGGGGGGGGGGTGATGGAAAGGTAATGTTTCCATGATTTCATTAAAGATTTGCATAACTCTGCGGATGTTACAATGGTGTTAGTTTTTCTAATTTTTTAACATGTTTAAACAAAAATAAAAAAAATTGTATGTTAAATTGATCAAGGAGTTCAATCTGAATTTTTAATTTATAATTTTTATTTTTTTTTGGAGTTATGTCCCTGGCTCTCCCCTATTTGACCCAGTGACCCCATTTGAACATATCTGAACCACAGTCATTCAAGGACACTCCATACCAAATATAAGCTAAATCGGTCCCATGGTTATAGACAAGAAGTCGTTATAAGAATTACCATGGAGGAATATAGTTATGGCCCTGTTTTCGCAACTGATAGACCTGGTGACATCATTTGAACAATTCTGAATGCGAGTCACCTAGGGAACATCCACACCAAATATGAACCCATTTGGTTTTACGGTTCGGGAGAAGATGATTCTTGACGGACGGACGAGGAGTGATGACTATAGTTCCACCGGAGACTTCGTCTCAGGTGAGCTAAAAACCGACTCTTCAAAGCGCTTATGATGTCAGATTGGTGGCAAATTATGGAGCAAACTCTATTTAAATTGTTTACGGCAGATTTTATTCTATCAATGCTTGTTGGTCCCTTAACTTCATATCTGCATATATATAATTCCCGGTCGGCCAATTATAGGTCTGCACAGGAACACCGCTAATTAATTAGCCCAATGTTCGTGTTCTAGGCCTATTGTATTTTATAATTTCTAATTCATATTAGGGTGTGGTACACTCTAAAATAACCACATACACATGAAAAGGTTGCGCCTTCATATAATCGAAGACAATACAATTATATTTGATTCGAGTCGAGGAACTCACCTATAAAAGCTATTAGAGTTATTAGATATCGATTTTTGAAATCTATTATTTTTCACAATCGAGACTTATTAGTGGCCCAGTAAAAAGTCGACGAGCCGACGGCCTCGGACCAAATTATGGACGAAGATGGATAAAATCAAGAGGCTTTGTGTTGATAGTAAGGCCAAATTTCAACAACATGTTGACAAATAACAGGTTTCGGGCAATTTTATCCTATAGTTGACAGCATTATTTTTTGACAATTAATCGATTCTGATAACTGAAGCGGCATTTCTAAAAACGTTGTTTTTGTTGTTTGGAATCTGATTATATGGGGACCATCGAATCGGTTAATTTGACTACCTTTAATTGAACTGAATTTTAAAAGCTACATTTTAACCATGATCTCACCCCCCCCCCCCCCCCCCATTCCTGACCCTCAGTCTCTACAATTCACGATCGTTATCTCGGACGGAGGGTATATTGACGACATTGTTGGTATATGGGTATCACTTATATTATAAGATCATGCCGCTGCGGCGGCGTGGTTATCTGCGGATAACGTCATTGTTTTGGGCGCCACGTGATCAGGTCTCCACGGAAGCATATTCGTTCGATATAAACCCGTTACCGCCAGGAATATGAAACCCCATGCACTCCATCATATAAACTCGGTACCGCCAGGAATATTAAACCCCACTCCATCATCATAATTGTGCTCCAAGAAAAATCGGATCTTTTTTCGTGTCGTTATCGTGAACCATGGAGTTCAATTCCGTAGATGACGCCGATTGTATTGGATGATTCCACCGATAGGTGTCTCTCAGCTCATCTCTAGCAGGAACCCACATCTTTGTCGGCCGGCAAGCGTTTTTGAATCTCTGGAAGAATACATGTATATTAATTGAGAAAGTGCATGGCTATATTTATGTGCATATATATATGGCGGGCGATAGCTCAAATTTTAAAATATCATGTTCAAATTGTTATGATAGTTTGATCACGCTGCTCATCCTATAATCCCCACTGCGGGCAATAAATCCTTGTGCGCGCGTCAGTAAACCGCACATCGGGCTATAACAGTTAGATTTTTTCATACCAGGTCCACTCTAATCAGTTAAAAGTATTCAATTACAAGCTGTACCAACCAATGGAAGACACATATGATAGGCAATGCGATGTAAACTGCGATGCGAGTAAAATTGTGCCCCCTTCGGGGTTTATCCTCCGACAGCGCGCGTACGGTATCACATGCAATTGTCAATATTTTCCAACTTAAATGCAGCAAATTCCAATGT
Source organism: Siphonodentalium dalli (assembly GCA_032622095.1). Classification (NCBI taxonomy): domain Eukaryota; kingdom Metazoa; phylum Mollusca; class Scaphopoda; order Gadilida; family Siphonodentaliidae; genus Siphonodentalium; species Siphonodentalium dalli. The sequence continues at coordinate 181,499,394 of CP136064.1, read as the reverse complement.
AAATGTAGATTTAGTTTCCTAAACTATCTATAACAATGTAACAATGACAACGATGTCCAAATTTATTACCACGCACTCATCTTGGAGCTGAAAACACACAAATTTGAAAAATTCTCACAATTCAACGAGCATTTCGTCACTTTATGGAGCTTTATACGTCGAACTGTTAACATTTGGCTGAAGATGGGTTCATCCAGCACCTCGTGGATCCGGACTTGTGTCCGAAGAAGAACAATTAATGAAACAATTTCACTCAAAACAAACCTACCTGTAGTCTTCACTCGTGCCCGCAACGGGGTTTACCAGTATTTATAGTGTTAAATTTGTTGTTTTTATACCAGAATTCACATATATTCTTACTTTCCGTATATATTTAGGTCTGAAATGACTACCAGTTGGGAAGTTTTCAACAATTGGAAAGTCTGAGGCACCAATTGGAAAATTCCAACCAACACAAGAGGGTCCAAATGAAACATCTAAATTTGTGCCTGGTTCAAGGTGGGCGGATGAAGTTGGAAGTACAAAGTTGAACACCCCCAACAGAGATCATATATATGTAATCGACCTGTATTTTATCATTAAATCTTGTGTTTCAATCCCTTTGCTTTGTTTATCCTTTCATGACGGGGGCTGAGCTGGTGCAACATTAAATATCCTGTGCCAGTGCATTATATTTTTATATGATAGTCCCCCATAGGGATCCTCGCATATATAAGGGAATGCAAGACTTACAGGAGCGAGGTAAATATTGTTGGCCATTGCATTATAATATATATGGGCGACTCGCATATATAAGAGAATAAATTGGCACAGGGTTTTCGCAAAAAAAAAATCAGGAAGCTCTATAGACAAGGTTTAAGCAATAACATATGTTTATACAATATCCAACCTCAACCCAATCTTTACTAAATACTCATTGACGTGTAGTTCCCTAATGTCCAGACAATAATTTAAGACATAAACTTATTATCTAAGCATTTTCCAGAAATGAATATGAAACTTTCTACAAATATTATAAGACATGTAGGGTTAAGATAACGTTACTTCGAATGTCCAACAACGTCAAACTAGCAATTACCTGTCGTAAGCTGCCTTTTTTCCAACATAAATGATATGTGAAGTTAGCTATGAGAGGAGTTACGGGAATCATGGCAATACACCAGCCGACAGCGATTGACCAGCCAGGATATCGTATACTTCCGTAATGAACTTCTTCCATCCTGGCAAGTCCCGCTAACCAAAGCACCTGCAACCGATGATAAACGCCGGTCAAATTAAAGATGAATAATCCGAATTAACGTTACCAAATTACTAAATTTGAGTCGAGGAACCCACCTCAGATGTCGTTTTTTTTAAATTTGTCATTTCTCCAGATGTGTAGTTATTGATGGCCTGGTAAAAAGTCGTAAAACCTACGGTGGATTTGGTGTTAGATATATTGACAGGCCGCCAAAAAATTATTTATCTCTGGAAATAACAAATTTCCAAAAAACGATATCTGATCACCCTGAGCTTTGACGGTACGTGGATTCCTCGACTCGATTCAAATATTGTTTACCCCCGATGCCAAAGAAATAGTAAATTGGGAGCGTTAATTCGGATTATCCATCTTTCACATTGAAAGTTGAAACATCTGATAAATCTGCATGACCTCGATAAGTCTGTTTATGTGTCAGTGTGTTAGTATATTAAAGAGGTATAATCCGAATTAACGCTCCCAAATTACTATTTCTTTTGGCGGCTTGGCAAATATTCCTCAAGCCGACGGTCTCGGATCAAATTTCGGATGAAGATGGATAACTCTAAAATCAAGTGGCTTTGGGTGTTAGATATTTGACAATTTTTGATAAATAACACTTTTTGGGCAATTTATACTATCCTTGACTGGTTAGTATTATTTTTGGGCAATTATATTGATTGTGATAACTGAAGCGGCATTTAAAAATTGTTGTTGTTGTTGTTGTTGTTGGAATCTGATGATATGGGGACAATCGAATCGGATTGAGTACCTTCAAGTATATTTTATCGACATAAATTATGTTGGTTTCCGATATGTCACAAAAGCAAGATATTACTATATATAGGTTTATCTCAAAACTTGGAAATTAAGTAGGATGCTAAACCTACAAAAATGAAGTTGGGGCAAGTATAGTAATTTAAATCGTAAGAACTATACTCACTAAAGCTAGTACAGGAGTGACGTATTTCCAGAGTAGTTTCCAAATAGTATATGGTCTGTATCCGAGCATGAGTTCAATATCATCGTAAAATCGGTCGGCACCTATAAATGCAACGAACAGTGAATGAGCACATTGCGAATGCCAGATAATTCAGGGGTGTATATATATTTAAATGCCCACTTAATTTTCGAACCCCCAGATCACATTATATAAAATATATATCATATTATTATCCATCCCATAACTAACACCATTTCCGATTGGGCAAAAGCCGCCACGTGATAGTCCTGGAAAAAGTCATATTGGACTCCCGAAAGTCATATTGGACTCCCGACTGTACAATATCACTTTTTTATTGGGACTCCGTTACGTCACGAATTAACTCTATTGCGAAATGAATCGGTGAAATTGTGATGCGCGCGCAACACTGATGGATTTTAGCAGACGTTTCACTTCGGCATTGAGTTTTTTTTTCTCACTTCCGTGTTTACTTTTCCAAATCATGCTTTCTGGTGATCAATATACAGGCTTTTATAGAGACTTATGTACCGACAACTACCAAAAATAACTTGACCACAAAAGTGTTATACCCAAAATTTGGATAAACATATAGATGGACAATAAAAATGTCATTATACAATGTTGTGTACAGTATGAGTTTTTCTTGTACTCGTCCAGGTTGTGGTGAAAAGTCATATTGGACTCGACACTGGCGTGTCTCGTCCAATATGACTTTTCACCACAACCTGAAAAGTCATGTCCACAACTCGTCCAGGTTGTGGTGAAAAGTCATATTGGACTCGACACTGGCGTGTCTCGTCCAATATGACTTTTCACCACAACCTGGACTCGTACAAGAAAAACACATACTGCACACAACATTGTATAATAACTTTATATTATATACCATTTGAAAGAAGACGGTCCAAAACATTGTATTATAAACTTATCCGGTGTAATACACTGTGAACATATTTTTGTTGAGGTACGGACGTGTTTTTTCCCCTTAAGTTTCATCTGGATTGTACTGCAATGGTACTATTTTCAATGGAAGGGGAATAACTATATATCTTATTTTGAATTTTGTTGCATTCTGGGAGCGAGACGGGGGAAATATTTCTATGATTTCAGCTATTTTCTATTACTCTATGGGCACATTCTGAGACACAGCCGTTCCAAATGGTGATGAATTATACTACTTTAATCATATTTTATGTCATAGATTGTTATTAAAATCGTATATCAAGGCACTATAAAAAAAATTATCGGTGACTCGAAAATTAAATGGGCCTTTATAATAACTGAGTGACTTAGAAAACCAGAATTGGAAAGGTTGACGGGATAAACAACATATTTACAAATGGGCCGAACAAGCGAAAATGACTACAAAGAGAACAAGCGAGTGACTGAGTGAGTGTATGATGGAATTGTTGAGTGTTGAAATGGATGCGAATGTGATAGCTGATTAAGAAAGTTAGTGGAACAATGAACGTCGAACTTTTCGACCTTGAAAGTGTAATGGATAATGGGATTTTATTAAGTGACCACATTTCCCAATATTTGGCACCCCTGCTCACATTATATGGAGGCTGAGAAGTAAGAATACGGACATGCATTAACACCCTATTCCATTTGTTCGATGATATATACGCCATTTAACATGGGAATCTACATGATTGTGTTGATGTTTGTGAATATCATTATGGCAGTGGGTCAAAACGGCGTTCTCCTCTATATGTGGGCACTTTCAAGGTTAAAACTACCGCTGAGTACCTTATATTTATCCAACTATTGACATTGTATATGACATGCTGAATTTGGACGATGTGGCTTGTCTATATACTACGTGCCTCATGCTCTTCCATCTGACTCGGACCGACTGATACATGTGTATACCTTCATGTAAGTTAAACCCTATTGAATAATCTTCAGTGTTGTTATAATAAAGACATTGACTATATCTGTGATATTATTGCACCAGGCAGACCTTGTTTATATATATTGTATCATTTTTTATAATACTTTCTGTGCGTTATTCTCAATATTTTTGTTGAGAGAATAAACGTATATATACATCATCTAGAGGTAAGTTCTGCCATGCAAGTTGATGGGGTGATTAGGTGAGAGCCTTACCATAAAACCATGCAATCCCAACGGTCTGTAGTACAGCGATGAGGAGCAGCGTCGTCAACGCATACCAGTCGATGAGCTGCAGCACATACACACCACCCTGAAAGGGTAATTAATAGTGGATGTCGGAACTAATAGTTGGGCAGGTTCCGTGTTACAAATTCCTGTTCAAACGGCTAATAACTTATAACGTTGTATAAGTTTGGCGACAACGTCACTAATTTGGTTGTTTGATTTTACAGTATATATGCCGGACCTACATATCGATTTTACATCCAGTGACTTAATGTTAATACCGCCTAGCCTATTATTTACAAATTTGCATACACAGCGTCGCCAGAAATCGTAGTTTTCATTAATTTTGGGGGGTAGTGTTAAGTTTTTGCTCAATATTTCAAACTTATGATAGCTTTAGATTCTGGACTCTTACAGCGTCGTAAAGTGGAGTCAGTGGTGATGTTTTCAGTATAATTGCGACCTCATACAAGCTGAATAGTTTTCTTCATAGGCAAGGTGTGAAATGTTAAAAAAAAAAAATTCGCTTTTTTTGCACCAATTCTACAATTTGAATGAGATTTTTCGAAAACGTGTAGCCATAATTATGTCAGGAAATTATATATCGTTTCGCAGATTATCATAATAATTTGGAACGACATATATCAATTTTAGACCGGTGGTCCTTTATTGACAGCCACCGTGGGGGTAGATCATACTTGGGTAAAATCCTATATTTTAACAGGTGCAGGAGTTGTTATCTCCCGTAATTTTCGCCATGTTTAGACACTTTGCCATCCTGGCAACATGTATTTTCTGCTGCGGGAGATACATAATAAACTTCAATTTGATATGTAGAAACCTCTGTTCGGTCAAATTGGGGCAAAAGTTATCTTTCTTTTTTTTTCTTTTTCTTTTTGGCCCACGGACTATAGTATTATCTCTTATATGTTATACGCTACCTGTGTGACACAAAGCAGTCCCAGGAGACAAAGAGGCAAGAAAATGAATGAGTTGACGAGTAAATGCCTATTTCTCAGTTTCGGGAAGTTATCCATAACAGCCGTCGTAATGATCATTGTACTCACAATCTGGAAAGATGAAATGAATAATATAATAAGGTTATATAGGCTATATAACTTAGAAGCACGTTGTCGTGGTAATATGTCAATATATGTGTGCTGGGTGACAGGCTCTCGTCGTAAAGTGTCTCTGCATGAACGATTTCGATATTATCGCTAAGTATGTCCTAAAACACTCGGTTGTATTCGAATCCCCGTTTTTATTGTTCGTGAACGGCAGGTTACTAAGACCAACCACAGAGAACATGTTCTTGGCGATTCGAACACTACACCGTGACGTCTGAGAGTGAAAATCCTAACCTACGAACAACGTTCTTTTTCTGTTCTTCCCTCTTTGTTTGTTCTTGGTGTACATTTCGAATCATTATTCTCGAACACATAATAACATGTCTTTGGAATACACCATCCATGTCAATCTCTACAGGGGTGGCACCAGAAAATCCCCGACAGGGGGGCTACACTAAATTACACCATATTGCCTGTTGGTATGTGAAATGAGCGCACATAGTGTGTGTGGCGAACCAATGAACAAAACCATATTGAAGTAATTATAGTCTCTTAGCTGGAGCCTGGAGAATTCTATTAGATCTAAAGTTCAGCAATACATCAGCCATAATTAGCAGATGAGATAACTCGAAGATTAAAACCCATGAATTGTTGTGAAAATTCCTATATTCTAGGGAGGCCACTTGTCTTCTGTGTCAGTTCTAATTTCTAATTGCATTAGTTGCAAGTGTCAGCATGGTGTTTCACTGTCGGGGATATAGCTAACATGTGGCCATACTGTATAGGTACTCGATGGTTCTATAGACCAATGTGGCCATTGTGACGAATGCCAGAGTAGCCAGCAATGATAAAGCACACATGTTTCAATAGATTTTCATTACCACTAAAACGCTGATGGTGTAACAATACAGGGGAATACCCCCGGATTTAATGGGAACATGTGCCATGAATATTTTGTGTGGGATATATTCCGCGGTATGTTCTCTCTCTGACACATTCCCACACTGACAGTCTGTACATGATTACTTCATCTTATACACACAACCGACTTACATATATAAAATCCCAGACAAGTCCTCCCCGACGAGGGGGCTATTGAGCTCCCCGACAAGAGGGCTGTAGCCCCCCCCCCCCCCGTGCCCCCCACTGGCGCCACCCCTGAATCTCTACCAGAGCGCCCCAGTCATATTTCCTTTCTGACTCTATCACCTGCTGGGTACTAGTCTGCTGCATGTTTCTATATTTACCGCGGGGTTTTCGAAACACAATGGCGAAAACCGATCGCCCCAATGTCAAATTTCCTATGTGCTTTGAGAACAATTCCCGCATTAAAACTTAATGACAGAACGGAGGATCAGACCGGCAGTTTTGTTGCCGATTTTCGCAAGCAACTCGTCAAAATTGGAGCAAATTAGAACTCTTGGGTCTGACTTGCCATGCGTGTTGTCGGGACATTGATAGTCCATGTGCGTTCAAACTTTTGTCTTTATAAAATAATCGGAGAACCAAATCACACACAGTTCTTTGGTTTTAGTGAGACTTTTCAAACTTAAGGTTCAAAATTTACACAAATTTTGTTCGATGTTTTGTATGCTTGACAAGGGCTGCATGTTGCTCTGCTCGCTTAGTATATATTTTAATATCGCGGAAGTCCACCAAATGTGGGTAAAATGTCGCCGATAGCAGCGGTCTTACCGAGGCACCAACGGAGGTAAACCCTGCATGGAGCTTGCATCCATGTCCCACTATAATCGCAATCATTCTCAACATGACACCACGTAATATGTGAGTCGGAGGTCAAAGTTCAATTTTTAGTCTGTGTTCGCACAGGGGGGGGGGGGGGGGGTCGGAAAAAAAATTCAGGCACATATGGCATTTTTCCCTTTCGATCATTTTTTGTACCCACCTACCCCCACCGCCAAATTTTTTTTCCGTTTTCGGCAGTTTTTTCCGACCATTTTTTGACACCCACCCCCCCCTTTAACACTAAAACAGAGATTTGCGAGGGGAAATTCAGCTGTATGTGAATTTCTGTGCATACTATTTATCATGGATGTTAAAATGGACATGTAAATAGGAATGAGTCATTTTGAGGTCATTCGGCCAAAAATACATGGCTGCCAGCGGCCATCTTGGATTTCAAAATTTGCAACAAAATACAACACGATAACTGCCTGCAGTCAGTTTACCAGTTAGAATTACATTATTTCTCTCATTCAAATGGGTTTGAAGCCCAACTCATTGCCAAAACACTAAAAAAAAGAAGCAGGAAATTTTTGTTTTAGTTGCGGAAAAAATTGCTTGTTGGTGGCTTTGACCACCCCCCCCCCCCCCCCCTGGTTCGCAAGGAAATCTATGGATTGACATTTCTAATCGACCAATACCATGCAAACTATTGGACATCGTAAATATTATACCTGTGTATCCATGCCAACCGTGAAGAGTGTGAGGAAGAATATAAAGCTCCATAGCTGTGGCAGAGGTAGGGAGGACAGCGCCTCGGGATAGACCATGAAAGCCAAACCAGGACCTATGGATACATGTTTCTAAATCAGAAGCAATACTTCTGAAGACATCAATGACAAAAGGAAAGGAAAATATCCCAACATATCGCTTTAACAACAAGCTAAGTGACTGGTTCTGTCTTATAATACCAGAGACATTTAATATATGCCGACGACCAGTCTAGCAACAAAGTACGTCAACACTACTATTCATTTAATTTGGTAAAATGTAATTCAACAATGGGAGGTATTTTAGTCGCAACATGCAAAACCCCATTTTTTCAAGATATACTACAACACGACACCGATGGACAACAACGAGGAACTGCTGTGTTTACGTTTTGAATCTGTATGTTGCCAAAGATGATGGGATATATTAAAGGGGCATAGCTCATTTGAATCTCCAATTTAGATCAACCTGTATTTGGAAGGGAGGATGCGATGGGTCAATTGATATTGCGTACGATTAGCAAATCAATCTAGAGGCTTATTCACTATAAAAATATTGCAAAGACAGATAATATTTTTCGCACAGAAATGAGACAAACGCTCCTTAGTTTATCATATCCGGAGTAAACTAACAAGGAACTTTCTTTATTGCGCCATGCTGAATTAATCTAGTTTAAAGGAACAGAAGACTGTTTGAACTGGAGAATCGATTAAGGTTACCATACGCTCGCAAATTTGCCGGGCATTCTTTTGCAGGTATTTCGGCATAGAAAGCTACTATATGTGTCAGAAAGGGAAAGCAAAAATGCTTATAAAATCCATCTGTACCACAGGTTGACAGCTAACTATACGATAAGTAAAAACTATATCTAGTTCCACCTGTATCGATGCTATCGAAATTTGTCTGTATATAGTATGCAATTGTCTCGCAAGAATCAACCATACAGGCACTTAAAAGCAACGTGTTAAATGCACGGGCGGCGTTCGTTGCAGAAATATTCATATTTGTTCAAATCGCCATCAACAGAAGGAATATTAAAATATATATAGTTTTGCTCATATGCCAAATATAATCAGCGCGTAAATAGTATATTGTCGTCAAGACGTACGATGTTGTACGTAAACAAGAGCCTGCTCGTGTTACTGAAGTTTTGCTCCTGTTTACATAACACAGCGCAATTCTATTGGCTAATCACAAACACATGATATAAACCCTCTTTATTATTTCCATATCAGGAAAACAGTAACAAATAACGCTCTTTATGTTTACCATATCCGGATCTAAACAAAAGCCAGGTTCTGTAATGTTTTTTGCTTTTGTTTACATAACAAAGGAAACACATTTGACAATAACATACTGTTTATGCCATATTTCTGATTGTTATAAGAAAAGTCTGTCTATACTTGACTATTATTTATGTTTATGGCGGCTTTTGACGGAGGTGAATATTTTAACAGCATACCCACCGCCAACGCGCCCGTATCTTTAATAGCAGCGTTATATGTGAAATTTCCGAACATTTTTATTTCTTATGTCGATATATAGCTTTGGTAAATATGTATTTTATATGCATGTTGCCGTTCATATTCTGGCACCACAGGGTTTTCTATGAGAATATACCTGCAAAACAACGCTGTGCAAACTTAGCAGTGAATGAACGTAACCTTAAAGACAACCCATCCCTCATGAAACTATCAAATTACCAGTTCTAAGTATTCTATATACCATAAGATAATGATGTGGAACCTATGAGCCAATTTTTAGAGACCCTGCATGGTGGCTGTGGGCTTTCCAAAAGGCAGGTTTTATGGAACCCAAAATTCAAATAACTATTTAAGTTTTCGTTGCCAGCTTGTGTACTTCTTCCTATCTGAGTTCAGTAAACTTCAGACCCACGTTAATATGACTCTAGCGTATGTTTATACAGACTGATTCTTATTGTGTTATGTTGGATGGCTTTTTCTTGTCCTCGCAATGCATGTGTGTTACGAATGATGTGAATTTCAAGTGATTTATAATTATTTTAAAGCCATTTGTCGGTTTGCGCTCCAAAACACACCTAATAATATTCGCTTTTGAAAATGATGAAATTAACTTCGATGTGAGACATCTTGCCGCCATTTTCGAGAAATATATGACGTAGATTCTCGGCCCTGGATAAGTGAACTCTCTTCTGCGTTAAAGCACACAACGAAATAGACACTTTATATTCGTTTTTTCTCTCTATATATTTTCCAAAGATATCAGCTAGTTATTTGACTGTCGAGCTCTCCCAGCAGCTCATCATGGAAACTGCAAAAAACCAGATATCGAACAGATTTGTTTTTACTCAGTTTTTGGCGTTCAAAGTTCGTACCTCGAAAAATGGTGACTGAATTCACTTAAAGGTACTCAATCCGTAAAGAGGGTCCCCATCTCAACAGATTCCAACAACAACAATCCGATCAGAGGACCTATATTACTATTTATTTGGCTTTGGGGGTAAAAAATATTTGATTCGAGTCGAGGAACCCATCAAACAAAGCTCAGAGTTATTAGATATTGATTTTTGAAATTTGTTAATTGCTCGAGATGAGTACTAATAACTGCCGTTAATTTGGTAACCTGCTCAAGATTTTACGCCAAAACTCTATTCAAACAGACAAGGATGGATAACTCTATAATCAAGTGGTAATAATAACGAAATTTTGACTGTCTTCTGGGCCAGAAAGAATTCCCGATAATGAAAAATAATAGATTTCTAAAATCGATATCTAACAAATCTGAGCTTTGATGGGTGACTTCCTCGACTCGAATCAAATATATTTGACCCCCAAAGCCATTGAAATAGTAATTGAGAGGAGTTTTATCGGATTGAGTACCTTTAAACACTTATTCTTCTCAACAGCCATATTTATATGGTCCGGGATTAATAGTGAGCTAGCAAAATATATACATAGTTCATTCGCTCTCTATTTTTGGCTGATTTATTTATATATAGATGAAGACAATGATGAAACTATCTTCGATGTGAGACATCATGCCGCCATTTTCAAGCAATTTATGACGTAGGTACCCGGTCCTGGATAAATGAACAATCTGCTGTGAGTCCGTTAACGCACATAACGAAATGGACACGGCTCATCATCCTGGACGCCCGAGTGATACTGCATAATAATGTTGTATATATTGAAATTTCTAACGCATACAATATAATGTTATACATATCTCACGGTGGGGAATCATGCACGTGGTTTCGAGTTGATGAGTATCGCGCATTCAAAATGGCCGAGGCGATCGCGATCCGAAACGAGGGAAAAGGTAATAAACTAGGATAATGATATACTACATAGTATTTAGCAGCTACGAACATATGCTGTACTATTTTTCAAACAAGATGATACCTCATTTGTGTCCGAGCTGACAGTTGTTTGCTCTAACATTCTGACCAAACGTGTATTCCACGAACCTCCGACTGGCAACTTTAGTTAGATTGTTATAGAAAACTACTGAGTATTTCCGAACAGGTAAGGTATCAACTTGTTTTTAAAATAAACTAGCATATGCTCGTAACAGTCAATATTCTATGTTTGTGTCAGTTCCTCATATATTATGTTTTTGTGCGTTTGCACATTTTGAATGCGTGGTAATCACCAACCTCGAAACCACGTGATTCCACACCGTGTATCTGATTTGTATGATCACTCATCTACACGGAAGACTCACCGTGGCTCACAACTTCGTCGATTCCAAGACCAGACTCTCGGGACATGAACCCAAGAGTTATAAATATCACCATGCCGGAAAACAAGCTCGTGAAAGCGTCCATAAATATAATCGTGATGGCATCTCTGGAATTGAATGATGTTATGATATCCGTTCCAAATACACACTACTATACACGAACAAATGCAAATATTAGACAGGTTCAGCAACACGTACGTGTAACTTGTAACATGTGTTACTATGATGCTGCCATGGAGATGCACATGGTGGGAACAGTTGGCCAGATGGTTTTACGGCGCCAAACATAAACATGTACACGTTTTTATAGATATCTACCAACGCCTATAGCGAGACATCTTAATAATAATAGTCGATGTGACAACAAGCGATCATAGTTCGACCAGCGACACGCTTCATTTGTTCCAATTTCTGCCTGCTCAGCGTTGTTAGCTCATTCGGTTATCATCTTCACTACACGTTTCGTATGCCACACGTTGGACACAAAAGTTCTAAACGGTTTGACCGCGTACGTGTACGCGAAATTATCACGTGAGTCATGTGACCACCGTTGACAATGGCAACACACGTTACACGTGCGTATGACTGAACCTGTCTATTTACACCCAATGTTGCTCTCACTATTACAACATATAGTTACGATAGCGACACCCACTAACTCAATTAGAAACAAATAATCGGGTAAGTGCATGCCAACAAAAAGTCCCAGAAGTCACTTCAACTTCTTCAACTTCAACTTGTTATTCAGTCTTTAATAGACTGTATATATTTATAACATATTTACAATGATAAATGAATCACGAGATATAGGGCAAATCGGTCCTTATTTGGAAGAACCGTCCAAGAAAGCCACCGAGGAACCCGGTCCCCAACGGTAATGTTCAAGAACTATCACCACCAGAGGGCCGGGACTCTACCCTCCGTTGCTTTCATGTGCAATGAACGGTGGTTCCATGATTCCATTGTACAATCACTGCACAAAATCGACCCCCCCCCAAACGAACATGATTGGCGCTTAGTATAGTGTCAGACATAATATGTCAGTGTCCTAACTTGTATTATGAATTGCTGAACTGAGAGGAGAGCCAGATTTAAAACATATAATTATGGCTTCAAATCGCAAAGAGCGTTTAAAGGTACTCAACCCGTAAAGAGGGTCCCCATCTCAACAGATTCCAACAACAACAATCCGATCAGAGGGTCCCATATTACTATTTCTTTGGCTTTGGGGGTAAAAAATATTTGATTCGAGTCGAGGAACCCATCAAACAAAGCTCAGAGTTATTAGATATTGATTTTTGAAAATTCTTATGTTCTCGAGATGAGTACCAATAACTGCCGTCAATTTGGTAACATGCTCGAGATTTTACGCCAAAATTATATTCAAACAGACAAGGATGGATAACTCTATGATCAAGTGGGTAATAACAACGAATTTTTTACTGTCTTCTGGGCCAGAAACAATTCCCGATAATGAAAAATAATAGATTTCTAAAATCGATATCTAACAAATCTGAGCTTTGATGGGTGACTTCCTCGACTCGAATCAAATATTTTTGACCCCCGAAGCCATTGAAATAGTAATTGAGAGGCGTTTTATCGGGTTGAGTACCTTTAAAAGAATCACAAGCAACACATATTTGGAACCTGCATATCATGATTCACTTAGAAACAAATCAGTCACATATATAATACGAATATGTAATATTTACACATAATATAGATTAATTACTATTGACTGATTTTAACGTCATACAGTATTTAATTTGTAAAACTTCAGGCCTAAATAGTATAAGTCGCTTTTAAAGGTGGTTTATAAATCTCTTCTGGACCACAATTACAACGACTGCAACATATTTGTTTTTGTTTTATAAAACCTGATATGAAGACCACCAATACCCTTTTCCGTTAATAAAACTTGGACAAAACTGAAGATTGGGAATATTATTTGTCTATAAAGGCATGTAGCCGACCAAAATATCTAACTCGAAATGACAATTGTCATGACAGAGTGCTACCAAGATAGAGTTCTCCCTGTTGCTTCTCTTCGAACGTTTCCACGAGATCGCCTGACGTTTGTTCTAAAAATACCAAAATAAAACTGTCCCGAGAGGTTGTATTTATTATACTGGAAAACATCGCAATATTAATTGATAGATGCGTTTCAGGACAGGTGTCTTCTTTTCGTTTTTAGTATTGTTTACCCCCGAAACTAAACTAAACTTGTTATAGGAAGATATACACTATCTTTAAGTGTTACATGACAGTCTTAATATTAACCACAAATAAGAGGATAATATCAATAAAATATCTAGTTCAGCATCAAAATCATATACTAATATTGAACTGATACCGGCCATTGAACCTCCGTAATACGGTACCTAATTTGGAAAGGACAATATAAATATAGATCGATAATTATCGACTTTATATTCTCTAAAAAACTTGCTAAAATTCTCCACCTGTTTTCAATGTTTTGCACAGAAGCCAGACAAATCACAAATGCTCTCTTTTTTACCATATTTGGAATAGACTGAAAAAGAACGCTCTTTTATATGCTGAATAAATACCAGTCTACCTGTTTTAAACACTGTGCCTTGAATACGTCTTTCGTTTTCATATGAAGTATATTCAATATAAACGTGTTAGCGTATTTAAAGGTACTCAATGCGACCATCATCAAGATACAACAACAACAACACCAACAATAGCCTTTCTTTAAAATACGCTTTAGTTATCAGAATCGATTAATTGCAACAAAATAATGCTAACCACTGCCAACCATGGTATCAAATTTCAACAAAACTTGTTATTTATCAACATTTTGTTTAACGAAATATGGCCGTATTATCACTTGAGTATCACGAAAATTGGCCGTATTACCACTTGATTTTAGAGTTATCCATCTTCATCCGCAAATTTGTCCCAGACCGTTCGTTTGACGACGTTTTATCTGGGCCACAAATAATTGCACATCTCGAGAAATAACAAAATTCAAAAATCGTTATCTGATCACTCTGAGCTTTGATGGGTGGGTTCCTCGTCTCGAATTGAATATTGTTTACCCCCGCAGCCAAATAAATAGTAATTTGGGAGCGTTAGTTCGGATAATGCACCTTTAACGTCTTATTTTTATCCTCAGAACCAGACCGGGTGTAACAAGAGAGAACAAAATATCAAGATTTAACACATCATGTGCCTTTAAACGGACATGGTTCATTCCAGCCTCCAAATTGTGTCTACCTATATATATAATTTGGAAGAAGGTATAAGATAGGTTGACAAATACAGGAAATATTGATATACCAGCTTCGTGTGCTCTGAAAAATACTTGCCCCTGGTCACCGACATTTTCCAGCTGTTCTCACATGAGTGAAATAAACGCTCTTTATTTCTAACATATCAGAAATTGACTAATACGGGATGCTATTATTTGTTCCATGTCGTACTAGTGGTTGGTTATTTTTTGTTTAGGACCCAAACATCGTCTTCAAAGTTGTATTTGTTAGATTAGCTTAGCTTAGATTAGATTTATTGACAGATGCAGAGGCCGATTTCAAAACAATTACATAAATAAAATGTGATTATAAGAATAGTAACATACATATATTAATGTTCAATGTTTGGTGATTCACATCGTATATATGTAAAACGTATTGGACCATGTTACAGATGATATTACATGTTTTGGGTTCATCATTTCTCAAGATGATTAAGAATTTCTGTTGGTCAGTCATATTATTAAAGATCTGAATAGTGTCGCTTATTTCCGCAAATAAACGCTCTCTTAGATTTAAATAAATGGGGCCTCGCATAATGAAGTGTACTTCGGTTTCTACCTCCATTCCACACTTTTTACAAATTCTCTCATCAGCGGGTACTTTAGGTTGTGTTTGTCTGCCTTTCTCAATTTTTAAATTGTGGTTACTAATCCGAAGCTTTAATCTAACGGCGAAATTTTTAACGAGATTCAAATATGGTTCTATCTGCTATTTTATTTTCACTCTTCTATAAGTTCGTAACTTGTTTTTACCTGGTGGGTTTTCGTCGTTGAATATATCTTGTCTGAAACAGCATACATGATCATTTTTTATGTCACCACAATTTTTTCGAATTGATTTCAAGGCTTTATCACCCTATCGAAAAATTCTTTATTTAGGGACTTCTGAGTCAAACAACCATTTATCTGGTATAATACGATCTTCTGATACATTAGCAGATTTGTAAATAAGATATTCTTGGTCTGTGGTCGATGATTGTATTGCATACTTAACTGCACGAAATATAGCTTCATACACATTAGGATATCTACCAAGTTCTGCCCGCACCGCGTGAATCGATTCCATACGATTCAGCCCAAGAGCATATTTACAAAAAAGTATGTGCGTTGTTTCACACGGCACGGTTTAAGATTGTTCAGATTCATGTCAGAGGCACATACTTCACGACCATAAAGTGGAATAACTTAAATGACTTAAATGCGTCTTTCTGGGACATATAATGCTCCTAGAAAGATAGTTTTCAGTAATTATCGACCTATCGATACCGGGAAAAATTCAAAAGAGAATATTATTAGGTGTATATTGGAGCGCAAACCACCAAGTGGCTTTAGCTTTAAGAGTGGACTATTTTACAAAACATACCTTTGGGTGTTGTTGTGGAATTTGTTATAGCTAGCTAGAGTAGCAGTAGCTCCGTATCCTACTCCAGTTGAATAGAACCCCTGGACAGCAGCTTCTATCCACACCTGGTTGTGGGGGAAAAAACTAATCCTTCAAATTATTACAACAATTATATACGGCTTATCCGTGAAGGTATCTCTTTCACCAAACCAGAAAGCCTCTAAATTCGGACCAAGATCTACTATTCGGATTAAATAAACTCCCGATGCTTCGCAATACGACCTTTAGTCTACATTCAATCTATCGTGTTTACACTGTTGAGTTGACGGGTTGAGTTCGTACACCACCAAGGGGAATACATAGACAGAACACAACGCGCATCTTAATCGAGAATCTTTTATCGAATGAGTTGCGGGTGGCACAAGGATATATTTCGCGAGAGCGTAGCTCGAGCGAAATATAACTTTGCTCCGTCCGCAACGAGTTCGATAAAAGATTCGAGATTATGATGCAAGTTGTGTTCTGTATTTATTCTACACCGTTCAGTCAGATAAGTTCAATCAATGAATGTCACCTCCATTGTTACTATAGCCACATTTATTGTGATTTAAGTCTGACAAATAACCAGTAATTATGGGGAATCACCGGAAGCGAATGGTCGACGTAATGTACGTCATCTTTCTTGGCGACAACGTCAACAAGAATAGTTCCGGCTTGTATTCCACTAGAGGTATACACTAATATGTATTCAATGGCTGGGATTCCGTTGAATACATGTGCATCACGTCAATGGGTGTGGAATAAAAACAAATATTACAACATCGCTATAATGATGGATTTAAGGATAATAAAAATTATACTTTCTCCTAATTACAAAACTGGACATATTTCATTTATAGTGAAATACAATATATAGGCTATATTAGCGGAAGATGCCTACCCTGGGCTAGTGTCCTAAATCACCCCATGCAAAGTAATCTAAAGGGCCCACAAAAGGGTGTTTCCAATGTGAAAAACCAAAAGGTTGAGTTTTAGTTTTTATCATTTTAGACCGCATAATTGAACATGCATGCTATCGGTCATGATTTGGTTTCAATGTGTAATTCAATGCAATTATCAAGGCGTATACAGTTTTGACGTACATTAGAAAGCAAGAAAAACTTTCAACTGCTTTAAAAGAGTATTCCTAATAATATATGGAATGTCTTCGAGCTCAAAGAGCATTTAAAATGAAGATCAGGGTTGGCTGATAAGTACAACACAAGTGGATTTATAAAAGCATGTGTCGTAAGAAAGCGTTATAGATGGTTGTACTCTTAGAGATTCATACTGTGTTTATACGCAATAAAATCTCCAAGAGTGGCCCAGCCATTTTTCACGCCTAAATATAGAAAGCAATTAACGCGATCATAATAGTTACATACTACAACAATGATACATCCGCGAAAATACATCTTCGAGTACATACATCCTGCAAAAAGTCTAACCGGTACGTAAATAGCTTAGTACGAATATAATCACATTTCCCCACAGCTCCTATGGCATCGCCAGAACAGCAAGCTTCGCAAAATACACCAAAAATGGCGTAATTAAAGTGCCAATGACATTGTAGCTCAACTTGGAGATGCGGTTAATTGTATGCTGAGCAGTTAATATAATCATAAAGAAGAAAATAAAGTAAAAAAGTGTATTTAAGGTATTGTGTAGATGATATCATATTAATTTAAACATTTATCTAATAAATGTGGGCTGCAGGGTGTGCCGATGGATTCAAATGTGAAATCCAAAATGGCTGCTGGTGGCTATGTTTTAACGAAATTAAAAATGTGGTCTGTATAGGGTGTGCCAAAGGATTTAGTCATGCATCGAGTAAAATCCAAGATGGCTGCCGGTGGCCATGTTTTTCATCTAAATTATTCAATTGTGATAGCTCCAACCTCGAGGTGATCCTAAACATGCCTGTACTTTTTAAAACCATTCTCATCCATGCAGGATGTAGGGTGTGAATAGGGAAACAAATTTGAAAACAAGATGGCTGCTGGCGGTCAGGATTTTAAACGAATTTCGGGGCCCAATCGGGGCGGTGTGCTACCATCTAAGGTCACACCGAAGATCCATATGAAGTTTGGTGATGATTGGATGAAGGATGTGACCTGTATGGTTAGCCAAAGGAAATGTTGACGGACACACGGACGAGAACCTATGGTAAGTTGAGCTAAATGAAAGTGTCAAAGACACCAGCTCAACTTGCAGAGGGAGTAATGTCATACAGTACAGAAAAGGAATATGCAAAGTTTAAATGTTTAAGTAATACCATAGTTCGACCCGAAGAGCGATGTGAAGTTTAGGATCAATTGGAAGAAATATGTTGGCTGTAGGGCATGCTGAAGAATTTAGAGATGCAAAGATTAAAATCCAAATTGGCTGCCAACGGCCATGTTTTTGATAGAATATAGTTCAAATTCGATACCTCCAATCTGGAAGTGATCCAGGACATGCCTGTACATTTTCAAAATATTTTATATGCATGCGAATATTCGCCCATCCATAGTAGTTTATGTGCATACCAAAGTTCATTCAAATCTGCCTATATGCGACGAATATATATAAGACAGAGAGCGTCTAATTTGTTATATACGGACGGGAGAATATATTGGCCTAACAAAATTTATAGTATTTTGTATAATTGTAAAACAAATGCAAGAAAATGACAATTTAAAAAAAAATTCTGTTAAAGAATGTAAGAAATAATAATAAAAAATTATAAACATTGTTAAAGAATGTAAGAAAAAAAGAAAGATAAAAATTGTTAGGGCAATATCATGGAACAATATGGGGGAACTTGTCATAGTTGTGATTGGTTTGATACATGTAACACTTGTTTATAACATTTTAGGCCACCAATTTTCTGGCGAAATATACTTACTGATAACTGACCAAGCTTGTGCCATTTTGGAATGAAGAAGTAGACAAGACCATCCACTGCACCGGGCAGAAAGAGTCCGCGAATAAATAGGACTGTTAGTAGTAAATATGGAAGAGTCGCCGCAACATACATAACCTGAAAGGTAATACGGGAAATGTTTTATTATTTCTTATACTACTGTCCATTTTCGGAGACTGGAGAGGACTCCTTTTGTTTTGTCAGCGGTTTTGATACCACCCCATGCATATTAAATCATCACCCTTCGCATATAAGTACGATATTGATTATTAGCATCAAATTGTTTAAAGAGTATGTCTCCCCAGTCTCATTCAAATCACACCAAGTCTCATTTTAATCGACCGTTCATGGAGTAAATTATTCCAATATGCGATGTTGGTTGTTGCAAAGCCATACTTGATGTGGCTACCCCTGCCGTTTTGCAGACTCTAATGCCACCATTATCAAGAGGGAGGTAATGTGGCAACATTGAAAAGGGGAATTCAGTGTTAATTTTCAAGACAATATATTACTCAATATTTACAAACCGTAGAATGATACATGTCTTGTTTGAATGTTTGAGCATATATACAACTAGTCCAAGTCTTCTTGTACTAAAACCAGCTAAGATATTGGGATGGCGATTTGCTGTTTTTAGTCCAAGCCCGCTTGCATACCAATCCTATCACACGAGTTACGCCCACGATCTGTGGCGGGAATCTGTGGTGTATTTTACTCGATTTACCTAATGAATCAATACATGATGCTATATACATCGGAAAGACAGACATCTTATGGTCATAATGGTGTATAATAATCTAACTTTCATGTTAAATTACGCATAGAATATTCCGGTTGATTGTCACCAACATCGCTGTTTTTTCTGTTTGTTTACTTAACTGAAAGCCGAACTCAGGTTCCGAAGAACTTCGGCATTGTCCGGTGTTTGTTCTGAGTATTCTAGTTTCCGTTTCTATATATAGCGCGGGGTTTTCCGAACAAAATAGCGAAACCCGATCGCCGCAAAGTCCAGTTTCCAATGTGCTTTGAGAACAATTCCCGCACTAAAAACTTAATGACATAATGGAGGATCAGAAAGGTAGTTTTGTTGACAATTTTCGCAAGCAACTTGTCAAAATTGGAGCAAATTAGAACTCTTGTGTCTGACTTGCCATGCGTGTGATTTTCATCCATGTGCATTTTGACTTTTGTGTTGATAAAATAATCGGAGAACCGAATCACACAGTTTCGAAATATAGTTCTTCCGTTTTAGTGGGACTTTTCAAACTTAAGGTTAAAAATTTATACAAATTTTGTTTGATTTTGTGTGTGCTTAACAAGAGCAGTATATTGCTCAGTCTGAGTAAACTCATACCTAAATATTCATTACAACATTGAATATAAGGTCTGACGGATAACATCGCTATCTCAGTTCCAAGTCCTCGGGATTCCGTAATCTGATTGATTGCGTAAATTATTTTCCGTCCAATGAAACCGTATGGGTTAATAAACAAGTGTTAGTGGGCGGAGACTCCAATAATGTCACCTCTAAATATAATAACAGAGCGGATTTCGAGGCTTGCAAATACAACAGAGACAGATTGAAAAAATGGCTTCGAAATTATATATTCGGTACGATTCCGATTAATTTGAAGTATGTGCTGGACCTGATAGATACTAGTAGGCCTGCGTGTGGTACCAACTTGGCCTCCCATAAATATAAATAGAACTTTACTCATGTCCGTGTATTTGATTTACTTTATTGTAACATGGTTTGCAAATCAAATTATTTGCCGTAAAAAAGTCATCTGAAAGTCAAACACCGAGGAAATGACTTAATTTTATGCTTTTAAATAGTTCTAAAGCATCATTTTTGATGACGACCTTATTTTTTGCTCTCGGATGCAGCTTTCCCGTTGATGCAGCGAGTTCATCTCCCGAAAAAGAATAGTCGCACACACGACAAATATTATCTTCTGTAAGTTTATGTCGCGACACAGGCCTTCTGTGGGTTGATGAGTCGGCGAAGCACAACAAATAACAGGTGGGGACACCTGTCAATCATCGATGTATTTTTAAAAAGCCGTGACGTCATTTTGGGGAAGCCCTTCGCTGAATGGAAATGGTTTTGGCGAGATTAGCTCCAGACTCTATATTTCAAATATAGAGTCGACGTTCACCCAGACTGTATATTGCTCTGTTCGCTTAGTATATATCTTAATTTCGCTGAAGTCCACCAAATGTGGGAAATGTAGCACCATATTATTTATTCTAATGGTCGTTGTGTTTACACTGTTTTAAACTTTGAGAGGGATGTAATTCCCCGTAATTTATTTAATGTATTACATTTATATCTTCAATGTTTAATTAATCTATTTATTTTTTATTTATTGACACACATAATTACGATTACAATGGAGAATTCATCGTAATTTGCGTGGTCAGTCGAAAATCTACGGAATATTTTCAACGGAAAATGCCGAACACAGTTCGCGAGGTCAACTGAGTTCGCATACTTTTAAAAATTTGTAAACATTGCGGTAAATGTCTCTTTTCGCATTAAATTACCGCTTTCAATTCACAACTGATGTGGGTTTCAGATCAAATAGCATGTCTTCTGCGGAAAATATCCGTTTATTGTCGCAATTGTGATATTTTATTTCATATAATTGTGGTTTTATTTGAGCGGGTCACAAACGCTTAAGTCGTGTCATAAGAATGCATGGGCCTGGAACTCGGACTAAAGACAGGCACCTCCATCCCAATATCTTAGCCGGTTTTAGTACGAGAAGACTTGGACTAATATACAACGCAAAGCATATTTCTCATTTTATGTTTTGTTTTGTGACATTTGATGGAAATATTATAAACAATGATAAACAATGGTGACCTACTTTTTAATAATGTCCAATAATATCCAACATGGGATGAAAATCAAAATTCCGCTTCGCGTTGTCACTATATGTGTCTTCAAACTTTCCAAAAAGGTATGCTATTGTCACCTGAACTTTCTAAGGTTTGATCAATCTTTTCTAAAAAATTAACACTGAATTCCCCATTCAAGTGTATTTTTTACACTTTACCTCCTTCTTAACATATTTAAAATATATATGTGTATCAATGTTTCAAACAGACATTAGCTTTTTCTCAAAACACCGCAAACATGGCAACTTTAGGAAAAATAACGGTCATTTGTCCTACAGGCATCATAACAATACGGCATGACCATTTAACCAGAGGTGAACAGGACTGGTGGCTGCAGTTCACAACTTCTACACTCCACTTACCTTTCCTGACGACTTGATACCACGTATAACGGTGATGTAGACGATGACCCATGCGCCGATCAGGCACAACACTAACTCCCATCGAAGGCTTCCCATGTCCTCTATACCGCCCGTCTTATTCAGCACTTTATAACTGTAAATTATCGGAAGCCATCACGACATTATAGCCAAGTGTGGAAATGCCTGTCACTTGGAGATGGTCCACCAGAGGGTGGATTTAGTGACGCTCCCACACGGCGGGCTACCGTTACAAAATTCACACTCTGGGAACTTAATTCTGCTTAGGACTCAACTGCTATGAGAGACCTATATATGATCAGATTGAAGTTCCCCAGTTGAAGTTGTGATGTTCACCCATTAGTCACATCGATTATGCAGTGTATCTTCTGCAAATTAGGCGATATAGAACAAATATAAATAAAAACCATGTTAATTTGAGACTATATATACTTCTCAGAAAATGAGGCATAAGCAGAATGAGGTCCTCTGCAGATGAGAGTAAATTTGATGTTGCTAGCCGCTGTGCGTGTATAGCATCAGTACATTCACCCTCTGGTGATCTCATTCTGCAAATACCTAGCACACTATCTCCAGCATTGATTACATCAATTTTATTATTTTTATTTTGATAGTTTGGTTTATCTAACTTTCCACAGCTAATTTTAATTTAATTAATTATTAGTGGCCTTTTATGACATCTGATGTCAACTGGGCCTATCTAATAAGATCCTGGGACAAATTGCCCATATGTACACATTTTCGGCCCCGAGGGTCCAGCCGCTTCTGTGTAAACAATTACACACTGTCCAATCGGCTCGCGGAATACCAGTGTGAACGTCAGAATACCAGTGTTGTACCAGTGTTTTAAGCGATATGATGGTACCATAATTAGAACTGGACGGCTAAATAACATGACAAACGACAATAGAAAGGTATATACGATCAATTTTGCATTTACCCAGTGGATGGGTCACCCGGTGATGTTCAGTTCAATTCCGGGCGATCTGACCTTTGTTTAAAGCAGAAAAATAGGATGTACAAACTAGTAGGGTGAGGTCCAATTTTGCCCTAATCGGTATTCTAGTGCGTTTTGTTTAATTCCTGAGCATAACTTGCGGAATATTTTATAAATTCCGACAGCGGAATCTATTGGCAAAACGTGCACATCGAAATCACTGGCGT
The DNA here is from genome assembly GCA_032622095.1 of Siphonodentalium dalli. NCBI lineage: Eukaryota > Metazoa > Mollusca > Scaphopoda > Gadilida > Siphonodentaliidae > Siphonodentalium > Siphonodentalium dalli. The sequence goes on along the minus strand of CP136064.1, from coordinate 181,475,811 downwards.
GTATCAGTTGGAAATACACGAAAATAAATCGAAACGAGGGTCGGTGATCACAGAAAATTGCACGGCGAACTACCAGTGCATGGCAACGAGGGCTACCAGTGCCAAATTTTCTTTATATGGTAAGTTATATCGGGTATATGTCGGGGACGTTTTAAATTCGGTTTGAGCTTTGGACACAATCGATCTAGAATGGTACATGTGTGGGTATAAGATATGAAAGTTCGAAATTTTAAGTACGGTGATACTCAACATTAGTGGAACATAAAGTAACAATTTAGTCGACAAGAGTTTAAATTTCCCTTTATTCGGTATTGGCACTGAGTTAGTTCCATGTCAATTGGATTCAAACTAATGTTCAACATTTGCAAACAAGAAAACCATAGTCAGAAATGGTAACACCACCAAGATCATATTATTAGCCATAAATATAAATATTATAATATAAAATATATTGCTTACATGAATGCACCATCTCAGAATTCCGTTAAAACAACTAATCCTTCAAATTATTACAAAAAACTATATTACTGCAGGTTCCTCATTCACCACACCAGAAAGCTTCTAAATGCGGATACAAAATCGGAGGTATTGTGTTCCCGCCAAGAGTGCATGGCCCAGCCATAGTTCAGTATAACCAAACGTCGAAAGCAATTAACGCGGTCATAATGGTTACATACTGCAACTTTAAGACATCCATGGATATAATGCTAGTAGCTGCCTCAATAATTTGAACATAAAACTTGGGTTTAAATGACAACTTTATCTATGATATTTGCCCATGAAATCTTCAATAAATAGATTAACGCATAGCTAACTGGAATTTCATTGAATTAATCAACCTTTGAGTGAGAAAATCGTAGTGAAAGGTTACCGGTCAATGTGAGTCACATTGACCGGTAACCTTTCACTAAGAAAATTTGGCACTGGTAGCCCTCGTTGGCATGCACTGGTAGTTCGCCGTGCCATTTTCTGTGATCACCGCCCCTCGTTTCGATTTATTTTCATGTATTTCAAACTGATACACACCAGTGATTTCTATGTGTACGTTTTGCCAATAGATTCCGCTGTCGGAATTTTATAAAAGATTCCGCAAGTTATGCTCAGGAATTAAACAAAACGCACTAGAATACCGATTAGAGGCAAAATTTTACCTCCCCCTACGAGTTTGTACACCCTATTTTTCTGCTTTAAACAAAGACCAGATCGCCCATAGTCGAACTGAACATCAACAGGTGACCCCTCCACTGGGTAAATGCAAAATTGATCGTATATACATCTCCATTGTCTTTTGTCTTGTTATTTAGCCGTCCAGTTCTAATTATGGTACCATCATATCGCTTAAAAACACTGATATTCTCCTGTACAGCACTGGTATTCTGACGTTCACACTGGTATTCCGCGAGCCGATTGGACAGTGTGAATTAGTAGATACAAGAAAATTGTGACAGCCTTTCAAGTTTGACACTGTGTGACGTCATATGAAGGAAGATCAACGATCCAGACTGTATAATACATACTATAATATTAACTTAAGTTACGGGCGGCCTATCACAAAAAGATTTTCGACAACGTGCTCAATGGATTAACGGACAACAATAATGACTCAGAAAAAATACACCGGTGTAATCCTTTAATCGAGAATAATCTATGGAATGAGTTGCCGGCGGCGCAATTAAGGTTATATAATTTTCACGAGATCGTAGCTCGAATGTGAACAATGCGTCGTCCGCAACGAGTTCGATATAATATTTGAGATTACGATGTGACATGCATTTATTACACACCATTGTGTCGTGTAAGTTTCATCTTTGATTGTGCCACCCATTGCTACTAGAACTGGCATTATTGTAATTTAAGTCTCGTGAAAACGTGTGATTTTGAGGCATAAACTGAAGCGTATCTTTGGCGCATAAAGTACGCCATCGGTAATGATCTGTGCATCGGCATTGGCCTGTCGGGGTAGGGTTATCTATTTCCGAAGGTTCATTATTCCGAAGGTTCATTATTCCGAAGATTCCCTATTCCGACGGTTCATTATTCCGAAGGTCCACTATTCCGAAGGTTCGCTATTCGGTTGTATATACCATGCACAAATGGAATACAAGCCGGAACTACTTCGAGTTGATGATGTTGCCAAGGGAGATGACGTACATCATAATAACGTCAACGATTCGATCCGGGTGATGCACATATACACAGTCATGGATTAAACTTATATGATACAACGGTGTCCAAAGAATAAATACAGAACACAACTTGCATCATAATCTAGAATATTGTATCGCACTCGTTGTGGACGGTGCATAGTCACACTTCACTCAAGCTCCGCTTTCGTTAAATGTATCCTTGCGCCGTCCACAACTAATTGGAAAAAGTGATTCCATGGAAAACATTTGCCTGACACCACGGCACGAAACCCCTATATCATTGAAAAATCCATTACACGTTTTGTTATCTCTCACTATAGTGGGCAATCGCCGCGTGCTTCCTGGGATACTTGGCATCGTGTCAAGTAAATTACCGTGCGGATTAATACTATTTGGAAAAGCCGCGCTTGACGCCAATACCAGACATTGCAAAAAAGGTTGCTTTGTTCATAATTGTTCAATTATTGTCGAACTTCGTTGCACTAACTAAAATAGGCACAAAAGCAAAGAGGCAAATGGGGGGACTATATGTTTCGCCGCAATGCAGAGCGCGCAATACTGTCGTATACGGTTGTGAAGCGTCCCAGCCAACGCCGTGCATGAATGCATTTTACGCGCATTTTTCAGCTTCTTTTAAAGATTTTGATTTGTGAAAAAGGCATGAAGCTATAGTTTTTTTCATGTGATATACAATATTTTGAACTCGTTATGTTGGGATATAAGATTTCATGAAACTCGTCTATATCATCTATATCTTAATAACACATACTCCCAAAATTCCTCTGACGGAGTCCGCCGAGAACTATTTGCTCCTGGTAGCGTCGACGTCGTATATAACGATGTGGTGTCCGGACTCATCGTTGTCGTTAGATTCGCCCCACTGCCCATACGTAGGTAACAGTTGTTGGTGTTCCATTCGTTGTCACAAGTTGCCCATGGCAATGTTGATTGGAATGACGAAAATAAGTAAAAGATTCCCCAGGCGATTATAACAACATAATAAATACTGCCGATGAAATTCATTAGCACTTGGGCGATTCCCACACCTGGAAATAGCAGATAAACACACACATTTAAGTCCACATCCGTGGCTGGGCCTGTAATTTTTCATGTTTAACGCTGGGAATTTGTGGATTTTCTTTATTAAATTCACCATTTTATTACATGCATGTTCGTAAAATATACGACGAATATCATCACGGAACAACTCAATATTGAATGCTGTACGCAAGTTATCAATGATTCAACATATTGCAGTTAAGCTACAATTACACGATTTCCCCACCACTCAAATATTATACAAATCTACTTGTGTACGTGCCACACGACTAGCATTTGATAAGATAGAACATGTGGTCACTAGTGTGCATATATAGGCTTCTATTTGTTTACATTGTATGGGTCCAGTATGGCGGGGTAAATGGATGACCTTGGTGAGACGCGAAGTGCAGATAAGGAAAGAACAATAACCCAATTGTTGTTCTCTTTGCAGCTGTTGACATGTGGTCCTGTGTTACTGGGTGATATGCAAATGAGATGCACTCCACCATCAACAATATCTATGCAAATGCTCTTGTTTTTGATGCACCGGAAGCACACTATTTTATGTCAAATGACTCAGTGGAGTGACATGACCAGTCTAGCTACACAATGTCGACTTGATGAGTAAACTGACCATCCAGATAAGATTGGGTTTGGGTTCACTTAGACTGAGTATATACAAGCACAACATAATTCCTCACACCCCTACTAACTCGCCGAATAGCGGACAACGGTTGATTATTTTAGTCTCTGATGACCGCTCACGGTTGTCACGATTGTGACGTTATTGAGAACTAGTCTGACTAGTCTGTGCTTTTAGAAAACAGCCTTTTGTAGTATCAAAATTAACTTTGGAACCAATATAATTGAACCTCCTTTGTTCACTACATATACAAACCTCGGAAAAGAGGACATAATTCCCATACTTTGCCTGGACCGAGATTGGCGAACTGAGATGCGGACGTCTCGAGGAATACGACCGGAAAAGCTCCAAGGAATATGAAGATAAGGTACGGCAGGAGAAAAGCACCTGAAATGTAGAAAATTTGTCAGGTAAGTTTGGCATATAGTGGGGTTGCTTTATATCAGCTTTTGCAGACACGCCATTTACTGACTGACTGTGTTTATTTCATCACCGAACACAATATCGCATATTTAGATAATATGACACTGCCATGCACACATTTATTTCGTTGAAAATTTCACAACTTAATTACCGCCTGAAATAATGAGCAAATCGTTATTAAATGTTACAGGCATGATTGAGATGCAATCTAAATGATAGTTAGCAAATTTGAACGCGTATTGATGAGACACATTGCATGCCACTTACGGTCATCTTAATTGGGTTTTGATATTTTCATCACCGTATGTAAACCTTTCCGAATTTTGTTGAAAAAAACATGGTCTCAAGTGGCCATCTTGTCTTTTTAATAACTTTGAATATATCTGAACACACTCTAGCCAGAATATATTAGCGAATCATTCTGAAATGTTACAAGTATAATGGATGCAACATCTAGACCGGAGCTATACAGTGTGTGAGGTAAATTTTTATTTTAGATGAACAACATGGCTGTTGGAAGGAAACTTGAAATTGATTCTTTGTATATCTATATCTAATGGCATGTTTATGGGGAATTGGAACTTTGGTTATATACATATACAGTTCTATTCTGCACGATAATGCATGCCACATCACGCTCGGTCCCCGGTGGCGGTACGGTCGATCGGTTGGTGTTATTTTCGTCGATCTTGCGTACAGAATTCATAGCGAACTTGATAACAGCGTATGGGTTAATATTTTCAATTCCGCTACATCTTGCGACTTGTCCGACATTAATGCAGAGGAGTATTCGCTGCATGATATGATGTCCCTTTTCCATGGTCAGGCATCTAGGGGAGTTGCGGTTTGTGCCTTTTTTTTATTTTACGTACCTGCATGGCGGAATCTGCCGCAAGTTAGGGTTTAACGGTGCCGTTTACGCGCGAGCTATCGACTTGGGGATTGGAAATTTGGTACATACAGGTTTATTCTGCACGATACTGCATGCCCCACCTCACTCGGACCCCTGCATGGGGAGGTGCGGTCGGCGGTATTATTTTCATAGCGAATTCGACAGCAGTGTATGGGTTAATATATTCACTTCCACTACACATAGCGACTTGCCCGATCGCACATGGCCGCAGAGTGGTACATGTATTCCCTGCATGATATTATGTCTCTTTCCGTGGTCAGGCAACTAGAAGAGGTGCGGTCGGTGCTTTTTGGATTTTGCGTACCGGACCTAACCGGCCGCAAGTTAGGTGTTAATGGTGCCGTTTCCGCTCGAGCTATCGACTTGGGGATTGGAACTTTGGTACATACAGGTCTATTCTGCACGATAGTGCATGCCCCATCTCGCTCGGACCCCTGGGCGAGGTGTGGTGGGCGGCTGTTATTTTCGGGGGTTTTGCGTACATTCATAGAAAATTCGACAACATTCACTTCCGCTAAAGCTATAGCTTCTTGCCTGATCGCCCATGGATGCAGAGGTGAATTTGCTGCATGATATATTGCCCCTTTCCGTGGTCAGGCAGGTAGGGGAGGTGCGGTGAGTGCCTTTTTTTATATTACGTACCTGACAGAATCGACCGCAAGTTAGGGGTTAACAATGCCATTTCCGCTCGAGCTATCGACATGGGGATTGGAACTTTGGTACTTTGGTACTTTGGTACTTTGGTACTTTGGTACTTTGGTACTTTGGTATATGCCCCATCTCGCTCGGAGCCCAGGTGAGGTGCGGACGGGTGCGGTCAGGTGCGGTCGGCTTTTCGTAGGACCGCAGTCGACCTATAGATAACGTAATAAAACTACAGGACCTATTTAACTCTAGCGGTATATACGAAAGGCCAAGCGTGAGATAAACGACTCCTGAGCCTTAACAAGGTGTTACCCAACCACCCGACCCCTGACGAAATAATAAAAAATCATATTATATACACTATAATAATTGTCTATACAGCATGGCTGTCAATAAGCGAGATCACTTGGTCGTGGCCGCAATGAATTCATCCAGCTCCGTTCCGTGGTTTCAGAGAGTCTTCCAGCCTCGATTATGTGGTTTTAGTGCTACATATCAAAGTTTTAAGTATCATTTCCATATATGGAGCTTTTGAATAATTCATGACTTCCATATATGGAATGCTACTCCAGAACTTTGACATGTAGCACTAAAACCACGGAACCGGACCTGGAGGATCCAATTGATATGGTCGCGAGTTAGTGACAGGGCGTATGTACCCCAACATTGCTTATGAATACACAAATATCCCGTTTATTCATATAGATAATTATGATTTACGACATATTAATATCACCACTATATGCTATAAACCAATGTAGTCACACATAACACTGTGAATTGCACTGAATTCTGACACCTTTCTTCTCAATATGTATTATCATACGATCAGAGTATCTACTAATTCGAATTTAAATGAATTGAAAATGTTTCGTAATACCGAATTATGAATTTGTGGGAGCTCATTAGATTTCCAAAAGGTATGTTGGCAGACTGTACTGCCAATAGAAGAGTGAAGTGCTACATTCGCCTGATGTTCAGTGCGTCAGTTCAGTGCATATAACCTGTAAATAATATTATGTCAATCAATGTTATTAACCATGTCGTATATGGTGGCATCATAAATCGACACCTATGAAAACATCAACGCGTTTATCCTGATTCAAAGTGTTCGGGACATGACAAACTGCGGAATGGGATAGAATGCGGAACAAAATGACAATCTGCGAACATAATTTGAATTTGCATGGGACGGCTGATATCAGGAGGAATATAACACGTAGAGGGCTCGTTTTTTTTGTATCTAACGAAAGGCCGATATTCGCCCAACCAAATATATTAACCCCGCCACTGACCGGACACCAGAAGTTTCATTATTTGATCGACGACTGACCTACGGGGACATGTCTCTATTCCGAAGGTTCGCTATTCCGAAGGTTCACTATTCCGAAGGTTCTCTATTCCGAAGGTTCGCTATTCCGAAGGTTCACTATTCCGAAGTTTCGCTAATCCGAAGGTTTTTGGTATTTTAAGGTTAATTCTATATTTTAAAGTATTGAGAGGGTTCATTATCACGAAGACTCTTTTTATGAAGGTCATTGAAGGAAATAACTTAAAACATTAAAACAATAAATGTGATTTTGTTTTGTTTTCGCGGGTTTTCTTGAGATTTAATGTCATTACGCATGACGTTATTTCTCAATACATATTCACGTCACGCAGCCCGCACAATTGCTATGTTTCCATACGATTTAATCTCATTACGTATGACGTAATATCTCAATAATCTTCGAGGCATGAATACGCCAGCTAAAGGCGGATTATAATAGTGGGGCTATATGAATACTGGAGGCTATAACATACTGTGTAGCAGCATATCGCTGAATAGACGGGTTTCAGATGAACCTAACTGCAATTGTGACTTTGTATTGACTTTAAAGGCCCACTTAATTTTCGAGTCACCGATTATTTTATTATAGTGCCTTGATATACGGGTTTAATAACAATTTATGCCATAAAATATGATTAAAATACTATAATTCATCACCATTTGAAACGTTTGTGTCTCAGACGATGCCCATAGAGAAATAGAAAACAGCTGAAATCATAAACAGATTCCCCCCGTTATGGCTCCCAGAATTCAAACTAAAAATGGATTTTCAATGGAAGGGGGATAACTATCTTTAAAATATTATTATTCCCCCTCCATTGAAAATAATACGCTTTGCGCAACAAATCCAGATGAAACTTCAGCACAAAAACACGTTGGTAACTCAACAAAAACAACATACTTATTATACCGGTTTATTATACCGGATAAGTTGACAATACAATGTTAGAGAGCTTCCCATTTCATATGGTATATAATATGGCATATATTTTATATATGTGATCTGGGGTTGATGTTTCTTTCAAATACATATGCCAGTTCGGACAGACTGTATCTCTTACATGTAGTTTATTTCAGTCATGCAATCATCGTATTTTCAACTTTCCATAATAAGCGATAAACTGATACTTTATTCTTTCTAATAATAACAATTTGAGAATTAGAACGGGGTGTATAAATGTACTATGAGAATACTAGCGTAATAGTATTTTTCATTCCTCGTGGGGTTTGGGGGGGGGGGGTGCAAATTTTGATTCATTTCTGGTAAATAGAAAACCTTCGGAATAGCGAACCTTCGGAATAGGGAACCTTCGGAATAATGAACCTTCGGAATAGCGAACCTTCGGAATAGAGAACCCTACCCCTGACCTACACTAAAATTGTCGAAATCAAGACTGCGGCACAGCTGTTGAATTGTATTTATTGCAGCGATAAAGCTATGCCCACAAGCGAACTTGGTATTAACATGAAATTTAGCATCTATATTGCACAAAATAATAATGTATTCATTTGAGCGAAGCGATTGTTTTTTTGTACAGCTGGGGACCGATTAACCCACCCATGTAAAGGTACCACGAAAAATGGAAAAACTGCCAACGACATCAAAGTTTAGAAGTTGGATTACTCGATGAATACGCTAGCGAACAACACGTATATATTATGTATCAAACGACGAGAGTTTCCACACCTTGGACAGCATCTATAGAGGAAATATATACATCAAATTAAACGAATAAGCTCGGCATGCATGATTTGCAGAGTAGGATTTCCCGCATGCGTGTGTTCAGTCACATTCACATTCATTTTCACCAGTTTCTTGGCGGAGAATACTCAGTTTTTTCACCCAGAGCCTGCCAGAGCAACAAATTTTATCAGACTAATGTACACATTGTGCTGTAATGATACAAGGTTCATTTTAACCAGTTGCTTGATGGAGACTATTCAGGTTTTGTTTAGCATAATATTTCATCTAATCTTTTCGCCATCGCCATTTGTACGTCTTTGAACAGACCAAAGTATATACAATTTACATATATCATGGCATGAACCTATACTGTGGCTACGCCCGTAGCTAAAGTAGAGATTCGTGGCATGATCTATCATATATGGCAGATTTTACTACAGAAAAAACATACGACGCATTTATAACCGGTTACTTGGTAACAAATACGTCGTGTTTTTTGCATATCGACTCAACGTTTACTGGAAGAGTGTACCACACTTCCTTCTCTCATACATAACATAAATACAATCCATCAATTATACTGTTAGTTGTCATTACTTGTACACACTATATCTATGTTGCGATAACATATTTCCTTGCTCTTGTCAACGTTTGATTTGTTTATATTAGGTGTTTTGACAAAGGGGAGATATTGTTATTGTAAGTGGCAGCACGTGTCATTCCATCCTCTTTGCCCTTGTATCTGTTTATATTATGCATTGAGTAAATACAATATGTTTAAACCAGGGGGGAGTCGGATAAAATTTGCAGGCACGTATGCTGATTTTTTACTTTCGACCCTTGTTGGGATCCACCCACCCCCGCGTCAAATTTTTTCCGTTTTTGGCAGTTTTTTCCGACCATTTTTGGACACCCACCCCCCTTTTAACACTAAAACAGAGATTTGCGGGGGGAGGGAATTAATTGTAAACAGCTGTATATGAATTTCTGTGCATACTATTAGTCATGGATGTTAACATTGACATGTAAATTGGAACAAGTCATTTTGGGGTCATTCGGTCAAAAAAAACATGGCTGCCAGCAGCCATCTTGGATTTCAAAATTCAACCCATTAGCATGGGCTACAGGCTATACTGTTTGTCTGATCATCTCGTGAAATTGGTCATTTATGTTAATATTGACATATAGATGTGTTTTAAGCCAAACTCATTGCAAAAACAGTCTAAACGACTTGCAGGAAAAATATTTTTGAGTTGCGGAAAAAAAATTTGTTGGTCCTATCGACCACCCACCCCGGCATACGTGCCCGGAAAAAACTGTTTTCCACCCCCCCCCCCCCCTGTTTAAACCAACGTTTACTGGGCTTACAAACGTTTTCTCAAATTTTGTTCTTTGTTCAGTAGGTAACCATTATAGTTAAGTGGGTGTCTGTACAGGGTCATCGAAAATCACACATAGGCTGCCATAGCAGATTATAGCCCCCCATCCCACCCCACCCAGGAATGACAGTAACAAGTCAGAATTAGGGACTGGCTGGCGGCCTGAAGAACCTGACATTATTTATGGAAATAGTTTTGATTTTTTTGTTCGATTGGATCAGCCGTTGCAGATAGCTCTCTGTTTGGGTCGCTGTAAAGTTTACCACTTTTGTTCTTTGCGTCGCCAAATGTGGATGCCTGGGAAACACGGCTCAAGAACACACTGCCATCTACTAAATGTATATATCATTTTTATAAAAATAAATAAATTACCAAAATCCCCCAAAAAATCTATTGAATGTAAATCATATGTATACATCTCTGTCTAAACCATTCACATATATTGTCAACCATTAAAGACTATCTTGTACATTATCATTCAGCTTTATTTTATATATTAAAACCCAAATAACACTGTATACAAATTCGCCAATATATGTTTTCATCTACGCCCGTGCCCAGGGGAGGTAGGGCGGGCCATATAAATGCAACAACCTGACATAGCTAAGACAAACTCTCACAGTGCGTTTGGTCTGTATTGGAATCTCTATAGGTTGGCACATTGAATCACACGCTTTGCCTTGCAATTGTTTAGCGGCTTGAAAAACTAACTAACTAACAATACAAACTAACAACATTTTAACATCATAATACGGGCCCCGTTCCTTTTTTTCAGCGCACCACACGACTCGCTCAGCAACAACAAAAACATCAAAGGGACACACCGGGACTCCCCACATATCCCGTATTAAAGCTCGAGGGCCTTTCCCCCAGCAACCCAATTCAAATCAATCCAATTCAAGATACAACATTTAATTCAATTATATTCAACTTTTGCCGTGTTCAGACATGACGATTCTCTATGTGCAATATCTCCAACAACAACAAACCGTGTGGTGAAGGAGAAGATCACTGGATCTTTTCGACCATCCCGGGCGCTTCGCGCCCATCTACTCACTTCTCCATGTCATGCTAATCACCTTGTTACCGAGTCTGCCAAATTTCGAGAGTGTCACTTACATCCTGGCCGCATTAGCAATGGCGTGTGAACTAATTGATTTATAATATGTGTCGTCTTAATGACAGGTATACCTAGAATCAACAAGGCTGATCGCACTTGTCTTTATTTGTCGATTTTGTTGTTGGGTCGTTTCCGGCCGAAGGCCGGGTAGGATGATTGGACTGCAGTTTGCAGTTTGTCGATCAGATGGAAGCTTGTCTTTTATTGCACATTAATTGGTTATCGCCGCATGCATGCTCGATCTTGTCACCGCGTGGAACATACCGCATGTGAACAGCGACCACTGCACGTGCCTGGGGGATCCTTGGATGACAAGCTTGAACGCTGGAGTTTACTTCAGTTTAAAAGTGTTTCAAACTGTTCTGGTTTTTATTCATAAAATAATGTATTATAGTACTTTACCGAATACATACATATGCCGATCCACAAATCGGTAATGCATGACGTAATTTTAGAATTTTAGTATTTCTAAAAGTTTTATAAATAAAAATAAATCAAAACAGACTCAGTATGTATCAGCACGAAGTTGTATCATTTCGAGTGGTGGTTACAGAGGTGACACTCCACAGTTTCGAATGACCAGTAGGGGTGATTTTATAGATATAAAGTGCTATAGTAGAGCGGTTAAGAAAAAAATCATGCACTTTTGAGTAGAAGCATGAAAATTCTCACATTTCATTATGGACATATATAGATCAATTTCTGATATGGACCTAATTTCAAAAATTCAAAATGGCCGCCAAATCCAAGATGGCCGCCAAAAGGGTCAAAACATTTCGCAGTGTCTAGTTATACACCGAATACAGAAAACATATTTGACATATGATGGTGTAGTTAATTGTTTGGTTTTCGCCGTACATATGCGTATATAATGAGACCAATTTTGTTAGCCATCACCCAAAATGGCCACCAAAATATCCCAAAATGGCCGCCAAAATTAAAAAAAAAATTCTATTTTTCTTAAATTCTTCACTTCTTTCTAAATTATCCCAGACATTTTACGGGTAATGTCGTAATTTCTTCTCGTAATATTGACAGTAGTCATTTCCTATCAATTTGGAGCCATCATATGGGTATTCTGGGTTATCACCGGGCCATGTATACACAGTTTTTTTAAATGACCATCAAATCACCCACATACAGTACACTCATCGTGTGCTGTAAGGAAAACACTCAACAGGGTGGGGATATTTTTGGGAGAGTGATTCACGGTGGCCCACTCAACACCGTGGGCCTTAGTGGAGAGGATTGGCGAGGCGCTTTTGTCTAATCAACAAGGTGATGGCAGTGTATTCCCACCTCACTACAAAACACCGCGAATCACCGTGAAACACGGTGGATTGCCGACAATCACTGCGAAACCATTATATTCGCAACCTTCAAAGCATTGCATTTTCCACCGTTTACTTTTTATTTGTTTTCATTTAAAAAAAATTGAAAAGGAAAACATAGTAATGTAAAATTAAAATTAGCTGTAGGGAACGCTTTATTATACTGTAGTCCGTTTGTGTGCTTCGCGCACATTTTTATCTTTTAAACTTTTTGACATGTTGACTTGAGAGAAAAAAAAACCATAATGTTTTCAGTTTCAACTTCTTGCTCAATTTAAAGGCACTTGTTGGTTTGAATGTCCAAATTATGATCGATTTTGATACATCGCGGATCATGGATCAGCATATGCCGATAGGTACGCTAAAAATGATATACATGAACGGCCTCTTTCTGGTTGTATTAATTATTGTGATCGAAGAACGTTTGGGCCCCGACGTTCTTCGGCATACAGATAATTCCCAGTATTCTAGTCATTACATAGTACAAATAAAGAGCGTTTATTTCACTTATCTGCGAAAACTGAGGACAGCTCGTAAATATCTCTGACATTATCAAATATATGTTTTGTTCAGAGCAGGTGCAACTAAATATATCGCGTATTTATCAATATATCATTGTAATAATAGTATCATTTTCAAACTTTAGTAAAACTAACACCGTTATATCACCCACCAGGTTGGTACCATTCCAATTTTGGTTTAATGATCTTTATTTGCATCCAATTTTCCCGGGATACATGTGCATGTACATAGCTTTTCGGTATCAATTAAAGTCATTCGTTTGCGTAAATATTCAACTATATACTTGTTGTATAAGCTTTGTTTTAACTTTTTATCTGTATGTATGCACATTTATATATCGCATGCCTGTGTCTAATGTGGAAGTTGTGTGGTTTCGGATTACTCGTTCGCCATCATTACGTCATTATGTCTACACAAAGAGAGCACACGAGAAAACTACAGGATGCTCGGGTATTCAGCTAACTGAATTTGACCGTTGTTATGTAATATTGCGCATTGCGGATCGGAACTGTGTTTTTTTTAATTCCAATCTGATTTTCATGATATAATAAAAGCTATATATCTGAAGGATTTAAATTCCGAATCGCGACGGACTGATTTCGTAGTATCCAAATGATAGGTTGCAGGGTAAATCCGATGTTAAATTGGTTAACATGTTTTTAACCAATAACGATATATACCTCTACATAACCATATTGTAGACACGATAGTATGGCAAATGCAATTGTTGAGTCATGATAAAGGGCATTTTATTATTTAAATATTGGATATGTATTCATCGCGTTCGAGTCAGCAGAGGCTTATACACGCATACATTAGTTTTAAAATATGAATTAACTATATTTTACTCTGGATAGACCTCAGTATTCCCCAACATCAAACGTACGTTGCCCATTAATTTGTGTCTTCGCAATAAAGGATTCAATCATTTCATATGAACTGCCACATAACGGTACGTAGTCGGAATTAGGAAAGATAATACGGTAACTTAATATAGATCACAATCCCGGAGGTTTCATTTATTCGGGATAAATAAATATAGCATATACACATACAGCAGTTTTTAAATGTGTTTTCATTCGTACTGAAGAGAAAGTTTATTTTTACCATTTATTTGAATAGACTAATAGTGAACGCTCTTTATTGTTCCAACGTGACTAATAGCAATGGTAAATATAAAGAGCATGTGTCATACGAACTAGAGGAAACACCTGAGTCTGATTGCATGCGACAGTACCGGCGTACATTTTGTGGCCGCTAACACCGGAACAATAGCCATGCGGGATGTGTACTGTGCGCCTTACTTCATTCTGAATGGCAAAGTGAACACTACATGTAAATGTAGCTCATATGGTTATGATTGAAACTCGCACCCTATGCGCGGCGCTGCAACGGGGACAATTAATTTGACACCTCTTACAGACTTGGCTGAACTGTCAAAGGTTATGTAAGAGCTAACTGACTCCCATTATACTACCATTGTCTGAAATAACACGGACACAATCGCACGCTATATATAAACATAACTATGTATATGTGAATCCTAGTGGACACCGACATTTTATTTTATTATTTTAGCTAGTATATACACATGTATTTACACTATATACCCGTTTCATCCACTTCATGTTATTATACACCCATAGCATGATAATCATTAAAATTCAAAAGTGGGTTGTATGGGGAGTAGTTCCGCCCCTTCCAAATCATCCAGGGTTAAATCCAAAACCCCAATAAATAAAAAAAACATTTACGCTAGCTGAATCAGTCTTCCCTCGGAACGTTTATGCATGCATTGATGTAGGGGCCTGAATAAATGAGAGAGCTAGGGAATGTTATCCATATTTGCGTTTCGCGCATATTTCGATCTTTTAAACATTTTGATAAACAAGATAGCATTATTAAAAATCAATTAAAACAAATTTAATTGTTTAATGGACTTGGATCATTATATTATACATATATGTGTGCATGTGTGTAAATAATACGAAATTTGCGCTTAAAATTTGAAATAAGTGATCGAGGGGCGGAAGAAATCAATCAATACAATAACAAATTGTTTATTTATTTTACCTATACATGTAGCTAGTTAATCATTCTCGAATTTTTGAAAATATCAACCATAATATAAATATAATGTACAACAACATACAATGCATGGCCCACTGAGTGTATGCTTTAGAATAAACTACAGTAAAGGGTTTCGGCTATGCATGACGTGATACAATATAGCTGTTGGCGTTTTGAAGCGATTCTCTGTGATTCGCGGTGATTCGCGGTGATTCCCAGTGATCACCGACAAGTCACCCAGACGTTTGTTTATTCAACTTAATCCGATCCACTCGAGTTCACCGTGGATCACCGTGGAAAAATCACCGTGAATGCCGGTGATTCACGGTGGGCTTAGTGGGCTTCCCACCGTGTTGAGTGTTTTCCTTATACCACACTCTGAGTGTACTGTAGTACGTTAGTATTATTCCAACTACACTGTGTGCAATAAGAGATCTGTAATGTATACAATAATTATCTTCTGGACATGAAAAATCAGTATCGCATTGTTGTTCATAAATTTATCTACTTTTACAAAAATTGCTGCCAAAATGGCCGCCATAATGGAACAAATCTAGATTTTCGTTAAAATTTACTATTTTTGGGCTAATTTTGCGACATACATTGTAAGGCCCATAGGCATGCACTTTTGAGTAGAACTATCAGACTTTGCATATATATAGTAGGACCATAGCTGATCAATTTCTGATATGGACCTATTTTCAAAAATCCAAAATGGCCGTCAAATCCAAGATGGCGGCCAAAGGGGTGACCGAATGGCCATATCTCTAGTTATACACCGATTACAGAAAACATATTTGACATATGGTGTTGTCGTTAATTGTTTGGTGTTCGCCATACATAAGTACATATAATGAGACCAATTGTGTCAGCCATCCCCACAAGATGGCCACCAAAATATCCCAAAATGGCAACCAAATGTAGATTTTTTTTCACTTCTTTCTAAATTACCCCAGAAATGTTAAGGAGTATATGGTAATTTTCTCTCGTAATATTGATATTAGTCATTTCCCATCACTTTGGAGCCATTTCCGTTACAGCCTGGTCGTGAAACAATAGTTTTAAAATAACGACCATCAAATCACCCAAGTAGTGCATTAGTGTTTAATATTCCATACACACTATGTGCATTCAGAAAACTGTAATGCACACAAGAGAATATTCCTTACAATTTATTGGGTTCATTTTGAGATATAATTGGAACAGTACGATATATTTTATGATTTTGGACGGTCGGATAAAATGGAACACTTTTTTTGTTCTCAAAACCAATAAAATGAAAGTGGGTATGCGATTTGACATGGGGCGGGCGGGAAAGGGGAAACCCACATATTATTTATTTTGGCCTTATATATCTAGTATAGTCTATACCGAACGTATTATATATAATGACCCCAATCGTGTGTAACAGATGAATTGTGACATGTGTGATGAGACTGTTGTAGTCTATACCGATCCTGTTGTCATATATAATGACCCTGAATCTGATAGTGTGTAAACAGATGTGGTGACTAGTGTAGCATGTATGATGACCCTGGTATAGTTTATGCTGGAACTGTTATGATATATAATTACCATGGGGCTGACCGTGTGTATCATGTGCATTGTATGATGTATGGTGAGCCTGGTGTGGTTCATACTGCAGCTGTTATAAAATGTAATGATAATGATCGTGTGTAACAGACAAAGTGTGGCAGTTATTATGCTATTGGTGTAGTCTATGCCGAACATGTTATCACAATCACGTGCATCACATATGAATTATGACATGTATGACGAGCCTGGTGTAGTCTACATTAGATTTCTGTTATCATATACACTAGTCAAATTTTGCTAAGGATTACCCATAAATTGGTCATATTTAGACAGTAATATGCAATTTTGCCCTTTCGTATCTGACTATGGTGTAGATGCGTGATCATTTGTTCTGTCTTAGGATGCTACAATTTGAAATACACCGTGGTGTGATCTGTCCAGTGAACAAGTGGGTCTCCACGTTTTTCGTGATTTTGTCCACAATGTTTCTGTGTTCAAATCAGATTGTTATCACTTCTCCTTTTCTCTATCATTTGATAGGCCGAGAACCTGTCACGTGGCGGGCGGCAAATCACACTGTCGCCCGCTGAGCCGGGCGACAACCACTAACTTGTTGCCCTGGCCGTAACGTCAGTCATAAGTTTACTGTGGATATTGACCAACGAATACTACATACACATGTAGCTATACCACACCACCTCCTCTACAACATACTAAAAATAACACTCCGCATATATACCTACATGTTTACACAATTTTACCAACCGTGGTGTGACCACATTGTTTGCATATAAATCGTGGAAATACGACATTTAACTTTCCGTGCGAGGTAGTAGGTTATTCCCCTTTGCCTGTGATCCGCAGTGTGTTGTCGTTTTCGTGTTTGACACGCTGTGTTGAGATGTCGCTGCTTTCGTTTGGCGTGTAGAGTGAAAGCTTGTAACTTTCGGCACCTGCACTAGCTAATACACATCCACTTATTGTTTGTGATCTAGCGTATTTACATGTAACTATTGTTACAAATGGGTAGCTCAGAATTATGCTTTTTAACATTGCTATACTTTGGTTAAAAAAATGTCCGATGAATCTTGTCATGTTAAAACCCGTTGTCGGGACAATACTTTTTATTGCATCATGCATCTCCAAATTCACAGACTCGTTGTCCTATACATGTATGTCCGTATATCATGCGCTGATGAACTTTATATGATAATTTAGGGCCCATATTGTGTTAATAATATGTCGACATGTGCATTGCAGATATTACGAATACTTTTCCGTTGTCACCAAAGCTACAAATCTTGCTTCATGTTTTGTCATCTTGTGTTAATTTATGACTTGATTAAGCTGGTGGAATAACAATGTTATTCAGTGCGGATAACAAAACAGTTATCGCCTTTATTTGTCGGGAGACACGGATATTTGTCGCCCGCTTGGGATATGAATGTCTCCCTCGGGGCAAAGCCCCTCGGGAGACATTCATCCCCAAACGGGCGACAAATATCCGTGTCTCCCTCAACACCAGGCGATAACTGTATAGTGTCACATGAGTGGCTATTACCAACAACTCTTCGGCATTGATTTAAAAAGGTTTCCGAATTAAGCACCCACAATTTGTCCAGAGGGGTGGTGATGCTCCAATCTGGAATGTCACATAGGTAGGTTTCTGCATGACCAGGTGACAGCAATAACATTGCATCCAGGTGTGGAATCGCATCAATACCCATATTACTGTGGAAAGAAGTCACGACATAGTCATCTGCGGGTACGAAATGATAAGACAAACATATAACCTTTATGATGGCTTTATCTCAAAGAAACTGTGAATCTGGCACACACAATGAATGTCATATCACTGCAGCGCTCCCCTCCAGAATGAGGCTGGGGTCATAATTTCAACACAGGCCAACAGAAACAGACAACACGATGTTCGTTACGCTCAAGGAGGTCGTAATCGTGCTGCCACGTCACATATGACACCATGTACAGCGGTGCGCGGATTGTGTCAACTGTAGAGTGCAACAATGGTCAACCATGCTGTGAACAGAGTTAGCCTATATTTCATTGACAGACGTGTTTTGGTCTGGAGGAGGCGATATGAGAGTTTCACTGATGCCACAGTGGTGGAAGATAACCGCTAAGATTGTGGTTCGGTTATGGTGTGGGGAGGGATGCCTTTTGACGGTCGCACAGACATGTTTATCATCCAGAACGGCACCATTGATGCTTAAAGTTATAGGGGTGGAATTCTAGACCTGTTTGTGCGACCGTTTGCAGGTACTATAGGTGCATATTCCTTTCTGGTAGAAGATACCACCAGACCACACTGAACCAGGCTTGGGAAACGTTATCTCAAAGAGGAAGGAATCAAATGCATTGATTTACCAGCGGTATCATACAATCTCAATTTCATAGAACATGACTGGGTGAGGTTGTAGACTGTGTGACAACTCGACACGTTCAACAGACATCTCTGCAAGAGTTGGACCAATCTCTGGTTGGGGAATGGATCTAATCGTTTATACCAGATGCTTTCTCATTTTCTGGCACACACAATCAGTCTGGTGTAGTCTATATCGAACAGGTTTATAATAGTCCTGGTCGAGCACAACAGATTCATTGTGGCAAGTGCGATGAGCCATGTTCCCCGGTCTGGTATAATCCGACCTGTATTATATATAAGAAACACCATCAAATGTAGCAGGTACATAATGACATGTATGATGAGCCTGTGTAGTGCACATATGTGGAAGCTATTGTCATATAGTGCCCATAATTTGATGCAACAAATGCATACCAAACATGTTGGCTAATATGAATCGATATAATGCCCCAAAAGTCAGTTTTAAGCTGGATTTGTTAAATTTCATGATCGTTTCTTATGTATTTCTAAACGTGTCCCTAAGTGCACCTCACTAACAAAGTGGTAATCATCAGAGGTATGTTAGCAACTCATGGTCATATTGTCGAATTTGGAAGAAAATGCCTTGTTACATTTTCAACTCAAGTACGATGATGTGGAGAAAATGTGCCATCTGACATGACACATTGTTCGAATTTAATGAAATAGAGCTATTCGACTGATCAACCATCTACAATTTGAATGGTTCTGCAAAAATGTAGTTAGTCTTGTAACAGAATAACACGGATGTTGTGTTATGAAGTACTCATTGCTTATATAATTGGTTTTCACTTTCAATGACAACAGAGCTATTTTAATCACATCCGACCGAAAACTGGCTGAACAAGGGCATGTAATCCTTGGTACATTCGAATTATACACATTCTATTGATCTATTATACATTAGACACACCCTCATAATTTGTTTCTGTCCATGTTATAACGTTAAACTATTATGAAGGTAGTCACAGCAATGCAATGAACCGCTTATGGTGAAACTACTTCCAGTACATATGATCGTATATTTTTCATATATTTCTTATATAAGCATCCTGAGATTATCAAGCAGGAACATTGTGGCATGTAACATTAGCCTGGTGTAGCATATGCCAATATGTTATCATGTACAAGAATCACAATATCATATAGCAGGTACAGAACAGCATAATCATGGACCTGATTTAGTCAAATCGGACATGTTATCATATAACAATCTTACTTAGCAGAGAGGTTCCACGGTTGCACTAAAACATTCCTATTATGGCGGTCATTTTGGCAGTTATCTTTATTTTAACTACCAGCACATAGTTTAATATTGCCTATGTCACTTAGTCATTCAGCCAACCCACCTGGTCGGTACCAAATCGGCGGGCAAATTGCCACCAGTGTATTCTTGTAGTGGTTATATAAATAAAACTAAATAGCCATGATAGCAAGTTCATAACGGTAGTTTTATACGAAAAAATAAGAATTAGTTTTCGAAAAAATGCGTGTTTTCTTTATATCTGATTTTGTCTTCCATACGCGAAAAATATGAAGATCAGTGTTTGTTATTGTGCCGATCATTTCAATTTACGCTCACAACTTCTCAAAGACTATGATTATACCACAAAATTACATCCTAAATCAATTCCGCGTGTTATATTTGAACATTTATAAAAGAATTACACTGTCACTCACCTAACAATGACAATAATATGAAATTTATTGCCCTAAAAAAATCTACTTGACGAAACGTCGGACTCACGGCACTCATCGCTCGGTTCTAGAAATGTACGGACAGCCGGGGTGACATAGATTCGAACGATTCACTATGGAAGAAGTGGTGTCTGGTGAAGGCGATGATTTCGACCTGACAATAACAAAACTACTAACAGAAAACGCAAACTTGATGGTGAACTACCTGAACAGATAACCAAATTAGAAAATGGATGTGTGATACATTTCCCAATGTATGATTCTGAGTCCAAACTTAGTACGTTGAAAGACTTGAGGTCGTGGGATTCACTTATCGAGGCTGCCATTTGAAGTGAGATCCTTTAGACCGCTTTTAGAGATAGAAAAGACTCTGAATGTTGGATAAATTCCGAGAACCACTGCAAATCTATTTTGTATGACTTCATTCGGCATGATGTTTTTGAGAAACCTATGGTAATGAAAATAACTCAACTCGCGGACTCCTTAACACGGAACATGTTAAAAGCGGGAGTAGTTGAGATGCGACCAGCTACCAGAAAACACCTTCGTCGAAATTTGGAATCAGAGTTTGGAAGCAAACTTAATATCTTTCCCGATAACAATGGAAAAATTCTAGTTGTTGCAGATTGTTCAACTGTTTGTGACATAGCAAGAGACACACAATCACTGAACGATGAACTGGGTTCTTTAAGAAATAGTAAGCCTGAAGATGACACAGTTCGAAATGCCGCCGCAATTCTCCGTTCAGACATAATGGATCAGGGTGATGCCCGGAGTATTCATATCTCTCGTGTGGGATAACATCGACATTTTAGATGAGACAGCAACGGGTGGGGGGAACCAGTCATCGCGTGAATGGGATAGTAATCCAGCCTAGAGTCTTTGGACCCTTTCGTGAGATTAAAGAACCTGAAATGAAGATGGATAAGAGGCGGATCATAACCACACAATCTACTAAGCTCCCCGTCTACAATGCCGGTAAACGAACTGGGCCTAGCATAAGTTCGATCAGTGAACCCGACATGAAGACACACACAGACCAAGCTTTTAGAAAAACAATGTTGTGGGCCACAACTCGGATTATCCATCACGATCGGCAACTACAAACGGTTCCCGGTTGGACAGGCTTTATCATTCGCATGCAAAAGGGTGTTACCTGCAACTGATATGTCCACATGTTCTGAAATTTTGAAGCAAGCTGTTTCTATTAAAACATCGTTGGGCTTTGACTCTGTTTTCGACCAAGCGTTGTAAGCGAAGGTTGCTGAAGTTAAGTGGAAGAACAAGCAATTATATATGGAGGTTGTTATCAGATTAGGAGCCTTCCACACAATCTGTAATTTTCTCAGCATCCTGGGTCAGAGGTTCAAAGATGCTAGGTTGAGAGACCTTTGTGTTGAGTCCGGTATTGTTGCATATGGATCGATCTCTGCTGTCATGGACGGGCGACAGTATAATCGCTTTTTTAAGAAAATCATTTGTGTATTTAGCCAATACCTGGCTTATCTGAAACAATCCAACGGGCCATTGTCTGCGTTCTGGATTTCGTATATATGGACATAGTCTGTGGTATCCTGCTGGGATTAATCTGCGCATACAGAGAAGGAGACTGGAATTTGCACCTGTCTGCTATACGAGCCATGATACCGTGGTGCCATGCATACGACAATACCAACTATGCCAGATACCTTCCTGTCTATTATGCTGATATGTTTTTATTTTTTTTAAATATTTTTTATGCTGATATGTTATCCGTGCCAACAACAAACCCAGATGTGTATGAAAATGTTGTTAGAGGAGGTTTCGCAGTCCAGATTGGTGCTGACAATCCGTTCGGTAAGATACCAGTCGACCAAACAACAGAGGAAACCGTTAATAAGGACACAAAATCACCAGGAGGTATTGTCAGATTCAGTCTTAAAGAGAGCGCTGTCTCGAGGTTCTATCTTACCGCCGAGTATCGATCTTTGTTTTTGAGACAATTTCGGGAAATGGTCGGCTTTAGGAAGAATGGACATAATTGTCAGCACCAAAAATTGCCAAGGATGAGAAGGCCGTGGAAGCAGTTATTGGTGTACTCAAAAACTGGACAAAGCCGTACTGGAATGTGTCGTCTCACAACCACCAGAAGATGTCAACAGCAGTGACAGTATAGCGATGATGACGATGAGGACCAAACAATTGAATAATATTGTTAATAAAACTAGTTGTCGACTATACTATATATGACGTATGTCACGATTTCAGTGGTTGTGCAATATGGGGTACAATATAACTCACATCTTACACGCATGATGGTTGTGGCTGCCATGGCCAAGCTAATGCCGACAAAACATAAGCAATATGTTGCCTCTGTCGGTGTTGGCTTGGTCCAGGCGAACCCAACAGAAAACATCAAGGGTACCGGAAGCATGGGGGTGTGGTAAAGGGAACAGATAATGGCCTTCCATGCAGGAATTAACCTCAGAATGGCAGGGAACTTTAGATAATTGACGTGAAACAATTTATATATTCGCTATAAGTGATATATTTTCATCCTGATAGTTTCCGATGAACTTGGTCCATGCAATGTGTTAAAAGTCTGTACATCTAACGTTTCTTCTAGGTTTTGAGCGATTTTAAGTAATAGTTATGCTTGCCTTCCAAATTGTGCCCATTTCTGACAAATCTACCACCCTATCCTTGGAAGCTTCCGGTGCCCTTTGAAAACACCAGTCCATAGTTACATGTAGTGAATGCGATGTCATTTCATTAAAGTATGCGTGATGAGTGCGCTATCTGCGGAATGCGAAAATCACAGAGGCTTGTATAACACGCTTCACTTCGATCCCACCCCACCGAACTGCCCTTATGAGCGTGTCAGTATACGTGGCTGTTTTACGTCATGGTAGTATACTATCGGCACCTATAGTCATGGCTCATAATGGCAGTGCGAATGGGTAGGGTAGCGAAGCGCGTTATATATACAAACCCAGTAATGAAAACTTGTTGAGTTATTCGCCATGACCGATAACTCTATTTTGAAGGACGTAATATGCGCGTATCACGCTTAAGCTACAAACCGCGATCATTTATGCTTCTTTGTTTAATTATCTTCCAATCAGAATTTTGAAATACATACACGTTATAGTCTGACAGTCAAAATGACATTTAAATTCTTCACATGAGTTGTATATAGTTCTGTTCAAAAGCGCCTGATGCTAAGCCGAATTATACGATGTCGGGCATATTTCCCATACTTATACTTGCTTAAATTTTGGTTAAAATTCGCTGTAATGACGATAATATTGTTTAATTTATGGAATTTGGGCTTTAATATCACCACTGAGACCATTGGATATGACTTTAGTGTCACCTTTCTCCGCGAACACAACAGAACATAAGCCTTCCCCACTGATGAAAAAAAACATTTTCGTGTATGGTATGTTACTTTAAAGACGATTTTCGAACAGAAAACTACCGAGCTGACATTGCTATCATACCCAGATGGATAGCTGAGACATTAAACTACTTAAAAAGTGCAGTTAGAATTTGCCCACCAGTTTGGTACCGACAGGCCTATTTTTCGGCTATTGGCTGAATGACTAACTAGAGTGTACCACAATAATTATGACGGAGTCTTACAGAGTTGAAAAAATTTACGTTTGTATGCAAAAATGACAATGGTGTAAAATTTACGCTGTCAATTTGGCAGACATCTTGGATTTGTATAGACATCTTATGGACCACCCCTGAAATTCCTTGAATTAGTATGTCTCAGAGATATGCCTGTGAGTCTTACAACTTTTATATCCCAGAATTAACCCCCAAAAAAGTTAATTTGAACGAAAATTCAAGATTTTTTCCATTTTGACGGCTATTTTGGCAGTAATTGTTGTATAAGTATAGCAATTTTGGATAAACAATGTGATACTGTTTTTGCATGTCCAGACAATTATTATTGTGTACATTACAGAGCTCTTAACGGACATAGCGTGGTTGGAATAATACTAATGTACTATGTGGGTGATTTGATAGTCGTATTTTTAAACGTATACATGGTCCGGCGGTAACCCAGAATACTCAACATGACTCGAAATTGATAGTAAATGACTACTCTCAATATTCCGAGAAGAAATTCCCATATAGCCCATAAACTTTCTGGGGTAATTTAGAAAGACGTGTAGAATTTAAGAAAAATCGGCATTTTTTTTTAATTTTGGCGGCCATTTTGGGATATTTTGGGGGCCATCTTGGGGGATGGCTAACAAAATGAGTTTAATTAAATACGCATATGTATGGCGAATACCTAACAATTAACACCATTATATGTCAAATATTTTTTTCTGTTATCGCCGTATAACTAGAGATAGGGTCATAACCGGAATTTTAGTGACCCCCTTGGGCGCCATCTTGGTTTTGGCGGCCATTTTGAATTTTTGAAAATAGGTCCATATCAGAAATTGATCCATATATGTCCATAATGATATGTGAGAAGTTTCATACTTCTACTCAAAAGTGCATGATTCCAGATTTGATCTGCCTTAACCGCTCTACTACTAGTGGTTTCTGGCACCATTCATGTGGTATGCATATTGAGACAAGGTGGGATATGAATTTGTTTAATTTTAGAAGGTGTTCTAGACTGATGAAAAAATTAAGTGCAAGTTACCTTGAACCCACCCATAGACAGCAGTAGCGTTTTCTGCGAAACAGTGGCTCTAGATACTGGGTCAATTTTTTAGCACCCAAAATTTGTCATCTGCATTAAAAATTGATTTTCTGGAAAATTTAACGGCGAAAGTTTGAAATTTTTTCACATTGATGTTGGAAGCCAGAGGCCTTTAAACCAACATAGGTGACCATGCTTGAAAAAAATTGGTATTCGTTCCCCTTGGGTATGAAAATGCAATATTTTGGTCATTTTTTGAATAAAAATCACATTTTCGATCAAAAGATCAAGGGCCATAACTCTTGATAGCCCATATATTATGGAAATTATGTATCAAATTCTGAATGCCTATTCTGTACTAATTTCAGGCATATATATATATATTGTCTCTATGGTTTGGGATCATAATCCAGATAAATTTCAATGAATCTATGTGCCCCCTATTTCTGGGCCCATACCTGTTGAAACTGTGGAGTGTCACCAGAACAGTAAATTGAGCCCGTTTAGGGGCGGATTCAAAATGCGATTATGTGACCCAACCAGACAAGATGCTAATTTGTGTTGACAAGCACAATGAAAGTGGTGATAATAAATGTTCAAAAATCCAGTTATGAACACACTAATTTAATACTTTACAGTTAGGGAAACGCCACGAGCAGACTTGACGTCACGCATAATATCCGAATGGGGGGGGGGGTGCGAGACAAACGTTCTAAACGTCGTGGGCATGACGTTTAAATTGAGATAAACATCAAGATCACTCGTTAATAATAATCAGAGGAATTTACGGATCGGATATACATATATAATATTTTCCACAAACTGTTCGTAGTTTCGGCAAATATGCGGTGGTTTACACACAGCCCAGCAATATATACACAAACTAACGCAGCATTAGTACAGGAAGATATGATTATTATTGCACTCAACGAGCTTGACAAGAGAAGTGGCCATCGAAAATAGTCGATGAATCAACCTCGAAATCGACCTGGTGTGAACTTTCATTTTCCCTCTGGCTTCGAGGATATTTCGCTCCAACAAACAGTTTATGTTCCAATTTATTTATTGACACGTTGTGATCATAACCTTAGCTATATTATCTGAAACTTTACTGACGGGATTTTAAAGATGTATCCACCGAATTAAAATAGAATTTATCGAAATAATCCGGCAAATCCAACAGAGCTCCTATAAGCGGCTTCACAGTTTCACTCATATTTATCACTTGTTTGTCTTACCGCAGCTAGCTCTATGAAATAATTAGCCGTGGGCGAGGTTATCGGCCGCTAGCGGAAAGGTGAATTAGCTTACCATAGACCATTGAAAGTTTCGTACCTATATCCCGTATTACTGTGAGACGAGGTTACCATAGACCATTGATAGTTTCGTTCCTATATCCCGTATTACTTTGAGACGAGCTTACAATAGACCATTGCTAGTTTCGTACCTATATCCCGTATTACTGTGAGACGACCTTACAATAGACCATTGATAGTTTCGTACCTATATCCCGTATTACTGTGAGACGAGGTTACCATAGACCATTGATAGTTTAGTTCCTATATCCCGTATTACTTTGAGACGAGCTTACAATAGACCATTGCTAGTTTCGTACCTATATCCCGTATTACTGTGAGACGACCTTACAATAGACCATTGATAGTTTCGTACCTATATCCCGTATTACTGTGAGACGAGCTTACCATAGACCATTGATAGTTTCGTACCTATATCCCGTATTACTGTGAGACGAGCTTACCATAGACCATTGATAGTTTCGTACCTATATCCCGTATTACTGTGAGACGAGCTTACCATAGACCATTGATAGTTTCGTACCTACACCCCGTATTACTGTGAGACGAGCTTATTACTGTGAGACGAGCTTACCATAGACCATTGATAGTTTCGTACCTATATCCCGAAAAACTGTGAGACGAGCTTACCATAGACCATTGATAGTTTCGTACCTATATCCCGTATTAATGTGAGACGAGATGCTCTTCTGTTTGATTATTTCATCACGATTATCTGCTCAAGGTTGCGAAATTATTACAACATGTGAAACATCTCTAAAAATACAATATTCTGAAGTGATGAATAAGAAACACAGTAATGTGATAATAAGCCATCAATGCAGTAATGCAGAACGCATGCCGTGCCACGTGGCTTCTATTTTGTGATGTTAATCATGTCACACAACCGACCATTCACGTTAATTTTATATTATAGTAAAACCATGCTTCGATGATCAGGTATGCACACTAACAAAACCAGACAGTCTCGGAATCCGCGGGTGGCTATACAATCGGGTGTATATGCACAAAAGCATGAGAGTGCGTGTGTTATGAAATACTATTGGAACATAAACCATATAAAGAAAAACAATCGGCGCTTGTCGGTCGTTAGTTCTCATCACGACGAATACTACCAGAGCTATCTTCAGAACGAATTCATTTATGCTTGCTCCGATTGGAAGACAAATGATGTGCTGAAACTAAGGGGGAGGGGTCTCAGACCCCTTCACATTCACTATCGATGGTTTGGTTTATATAATGTAGTGTATCGTCGTATCAGCCGCTATACCATATTACGACGTTGTCACTTCAACGACTGAAGGAAAGACCGCGCAGAGGGTTAATTTCATCGGGAAACCACTCCAATGCATGTACTAATAACCGACCCCGGGAAGCAATTGATAAACTCGCACAGATACACGAATCAGGTTATCTTCCGTGTGCGTGGATCTGGTATCTACACTTATCTGGATTTGAACCACCTTT
The DNA here is from genome assembly GCA_032622095.1 of Siphonodentalium dalli. Classification (NCBI taxonomy): domain Eukaryota; kingdom Metazoa; phylum Mollusca; class Scaphopoda; order Gadilida; family Siphonodentaliidae; genus Siphonodentalium; species Siphonodentalium dalli. The sequence goes on along the minus strand of CP136064.1, from coordinate 181,447,494 downwards.
ACCATTGCTGGACTGCTTATATATATGCGCTATGCATCTTACCAACAGATCCCCCATTCATGATCCAGTGCGTTCCTACTAAAAGCCGACCGCACATCCCCAGGGGTCCGAGCGAGATGGGGCAAGCACTATCGTGCAGAATAGACCTGCATGCCAAACACCCACGTATGCAGAGAGGTATTCGCTACATGATATGGTTTCCATGTCCGTGGTCAGGCAGCTAAGGGAGATGCGGTGGGTGCCTTTTTTTTGGATTGTGCGTACCTATCGGAACCGGCGATAAGTAAGGGGTTAACAGTGCCGTTTCCGCTCAAGCTATCGACTTGGAACTTTGGTAGAAACAGGTCTATGGTGCTGGTATATGCTCAATCTCGCTCGGACCCCTGGGGGTGCGGACGGGTGAGGACGGGTACGGTCGGCTTTTAATAGGACCCCTCGAGCGTATATATATGCTCGCGAGGGATATTATAATACGAAGAACGGGATGGTGGTTTTAGAAACAACGGGGGAGGAGAAGCTGACTCTCCTGCCCTCCACCCAAACTACAAGACAGAGTTCAGTCTGGCTGACCACTGCTACCACGTACGGATTGTAAGAAAATCTTACATTTTGTATTTAAGACTGTTGTCGGTTACAATTCATGCTGCAGTATTCAGAGAAACATTTTCCATTTTAAATTGGCCAAATCATATCAGACTGAACTGTAACGGACAAAAGTCTTAAATAAAAAAATGTTAGATTAATTCGTGATGGCGCGCTCTTAGTTTGAAATTTGTAGTATCCCTACCCTCCGAATTGATGTCTCAAACCTCAAATTTTATTATTTTCTTATCAGATTGACATATAGGCCAATAAATTAAACATTTATCGTGGTTATATCATGCATTTTAATGCACAAAGATTGGCTTTATGTTGTCAAATCAGACAGGACATCTTTAAAAATAATTGTAGTCTGCGTTTCTTATTGTTTTATAGGTATAATTTCTATATTTGAGAAACAAATATTCTTCAGCCTAGGAATTTTTTGTTAATTGTCAGAAATAATTTCTGGTTATAAGAATATTCCATCCCATATCTCAACGTGTTAGTGGTCCCAAGAAAACTGTTCTAGGTATAGAATATTTTTCTTAAAGCCAAGAGAAAGGTTCTTGATATAAATTATTTTATATTGAGAAATATTTTCTAAATAAGAAAATCTTTTTTGGCAGTGAATTTTCAAAATATCTCATTTCAAACAATCAATTTGAAGGGAAATTTTTTGGACCCGCCTATTTCAGTGTTTATGTGACCATATCATTTGATCACCCCCTTCTTTCAATATAAACATATGTAACTATAATCGCGGCTACTTTCAAATACCGGCAACTTTAATACATATAATGTAAATTTGGACGATACCCTCCATGTAGCATTAGAACGACATTCATAAGGCAGTGACAATTTTCTATGACAACAAATATTTCGACAGGTGTGATTGGGATTTTCGGCAATATTTGTTAAATGCTACAGTCTTTCAGTTGGCACAATGACTGGGTATTCACTTATCAGTTTGATTGACTGAAATAAGCACACATCATGTCTTTATTTGGAAGATTGAATAGTTTATGGCGCTTAAAATCACCCTATATACCCCTGTCGGTTTAAGATATATATACATGTGCCATATTAATAGTGCAAATGTCTGGCTAAGGTCTGCAAGTACCTAGTGCGCAGTACAGTACATACAACCATCAGGCACCCTGACCCCAGGATATTTATTTGGTACGATCTTGTCATGCAAGTGTGCGAAGGATGCATACTTTTGGTGCACATAATCGGTATATATTGCAAACAACTCATAACTATCCATGGTCCTGATGGCTGTATATACGTCGATCAATTGGGCTAATTGAAGGTCACCTCATAAGAGTAAAATCGTGTTATGATCATTATAGTTTACCTATATAAAACACATGTGTATATAATTATATTAATAACTGCTTAATTCGTCACCGAATAGTAAATCATATTTTGGGGGGAAATATGTGTTAAAATGGAAATGGTCCATTCCAGTATGAAAGTAGCGATATAAGATGGACCGATAAATACGCACTTTACACTATGCAAAACTGCCCAAATAAATAACAATTATCCAGCTGTTTTCAATTTATGAGATAAAAAGTAAGATAAACATTCATTATTGTTACTATAACAGGAACATAGTGACAATTAGCGCTCTTTATTGTCCCTTGCTGTGTAACTTTTATAAATTCAAAGAATTTAATAAGTCGTTCTGTTGTATAATAGTATTTCACGAAATTATAGACCTATATTTTGATCCCCGGACTAGAATGTATAACAAAAGATATCAAAATTTCAGGCATTAATCCACCAGATGGTTTGAACGAGACTCCCCCACATCATTTACGATGACCAATGTGCATGCAAGATTCAAGAAATCATACATAAAGCGAATATAACGCTTTAAATTCCGACGAATAATGCATTGCATGCACGGAAAGCGTCTATACCGTGGAGATTTAAATGTTATCTCTTGCATGAACACGACCACCCCTCCCGACTACATCTAATTTATCATCAGTTGCAGGATTGTGAGATTCCTCGATCAGAGGAAATACAAAATGGCATGGTTTGTGAAGGATCAATACATGAACATAGCAGCACACGCTCTTCTGACGTTTCTTTAAAATTGTCATTTTCGTGGTGTTTGGCTCATTCGAACGATTTGAGGAAAAGCCAATGACTGTATAAGCGAGTTCACTGAGTCACGACCATATTGGATTCATACAGCCTCCGTTCCGCGGTTTATGTACTACAGGTAAAAGTTCTGGAGGAGCAATCCATATATGGAAATTTTGAATATGCAAGATTCCATATATGGAGTTCATGAATATTCAAAATCTCCATATATGGAATCATGAATATTCAAAAGTTACATATATGGAATGCGCCTCCAGAACTTTGACCTGTAGCGCTTAAAGCGCGGAACGGGAGATGGATGAATCCAATATGACCGCAACTCAGTGATCTCGCTTATTATATGAATCATTCATAAATTTACATGAACATAATTATGCACAACATTTTAATCATGACTGCTCTTGTGTTTGCAAAACGGACAGAAGTATAGTCATGTCGGTAATGGTCAGAAGTAGTCATGTCGGTAATGGTCAGTGAGCAAGTTGGTGCAACAACAGAAAGTGCCAGTGTTAACGTATTTTCTAATATATTTTGTTTGGATGTTTTATACTGTCATACACATAATATGTTATCATCCATTCATTCAGATTAGCTAAACACCGCGACAATTACAACTTAAGAACAATAATAACGGTACATATTCGTATAGCAGCATCGTCATGCCCCATCAGCATCAAAGCAATTCAGCAGGAATCACCAGCATCGTAGGAACGTAACCTGGCCATTTAAAGATGCAAAATCCGAATTAACGCTCCCAAATGACTATTTATTTGGCTTCGGGGGTGAAAAATGTTAGATTCGAGTCGAGGAACACACCCGTCAAAGCTCAGCGTGATCAGATATCGACTTTTGAATTTTTTTTATTTCTCGAAATGTGCAATTATTTGTGGCCCAGAAACGAGTCGCCAAACAGATGGTCTCGGACAAAATTGCGGATGAAGATGGATAATTCTAAACTCAAGTGGTAATACGGCCATATTTCGTTGAACAATATGTTAATAAATAACAGGTTTTGGGAAATTTTATACCATAGTTCCCAGCGGTTAGCATTATTTTGTTGTAATTAATCGATTCTGATAACAAAAGCGTATTTTGAAGAAATGTTGTTGTGGTTGTAACTGGATGATATGGGGACCGTCTGATCGGATTGAGTACCTTTAACCAGTCGTAGTTTTACGTGTCCGTGTTTTGCGTGTTAGTCGGTTTATGTATTATACAAGGTCTCTTCGTTCAGTAGCATACGCTCCCTCTTGTAGTAATATATCTTTGTCTCCGCATGACAAGGGCTAATTATGACAGAAATGACCAAGAATGTTGAGCGGTAATTTGTATGTGCACCCAGTAAACCTCAAGTGGGCAGTTTGCTATCAAGGTTATAGCTTGGTCGTTGAAGAATTGGACCTAGAACACATTGGTGACAAGCTGTTTTTGATGGCATTTTGTCGGGCAGAATCTGGGGAACAACGTATCCGAAATCCGCTAAAATCGGCTTTGGGGAAATTTTTCTAGAGCATTTTTAGAATAGGTCCTATTTGTAGTTTCTATGTATGATTTTCCGTTTCTTATGAAATATACACATGAATGACATTTAAATTAAAGTTAAAGAGATGGCAGGAACATGCAACATGAACAAATTAATATTGTTGTTATGACAGTCGTATGTAATTTCCTGTATAGTTCGATTGTCAAAATTCAAAATGGCGGACAAAATGGCGACCGAAAGTGGTAAAATTGGACAATTTTCATTATTTTCGCTAAATTTCACCAGATCGTTTCCAGTTATAAGAAATTTGGTTTAAATGGCCATTTGTGTCAACATGTACCATTTTAAGTCAATGTCTGATGAGCCATATCACGAAGATTGGGAATTTGAAGCCTTCAGACGCTTCAGTGACCCTTAAATTCGATATAGATATTACACAATTTGGACGAAGAATCCATCATTATTTTAATGCCCAGAATAACCGCAAATCGAACACACCAGTGTACTGAATACTCATTAGATGTCATATATGAACCACTAGTGCCCATTTTAACACAAAATAGGGACAATATGGCTACCGGAAGTAGTAAAATTGGGCAATTTTCGTTAAAGTTCACCAGATTGTTTCCATTTAGACGAAAACAATTTACATAATGGCTAGCACAACAGTTTATGATGTCGGATCCTAATCCGATAATAATGAGCTATATATCGAGAGTTTGTCCATACAGTGTCCCAAAATGGCGGCGAAAATTGCGATCGAAAGTCAAAAATATATATTTTGTCATTGATTTGTAACTAAATCTTCTCAAACCCAGTATCGAATATAATTTCATGAGTGTCCAAAGCAACCAAACTAGTATCGAAATACATAACGCGTGTCCCAAACCATCTAAGAGCGTAAAACCACGCAACGGGTGTCTCAACCACCTTAATAATATACAAAATTAATCAGTGAGTGTCCAATCTATAGAACGGGCATCCCAAATCAGCCAACGAGTGTCCCAAACCACATAATATGCAACAGAGTCGACCAAAATAGTGTCACAAACAATCAAAATAATGCCCAAACCAGTCCAATGTGTGCTCCATACCATCCAACGATTATCATATATCACCCATCGAGTGTCCCAATTCATGCACGTGGTGTCCCAAACCACACAAATGGGTGTCTCAAACCATTAAGTGTGTACTACAAACCATCCAATGGACATTCTTGTTTGATGCATTGCAACATTGAAAGGCCGATTGAGTTGAATGGATTGAGACAATTGCATGGTGTATGTCATGTGACAGTCCCCTGATGTCTTGGGACACTAGTTGTGTGGCATGAGGTACATATTAGATGCCTATCTGACACTCTTTGTGTGATTTCAGACACTCGATGGCTGGTTTGGTACATCAATTGTGTGGTGTGGGGCACTCATTGGGTGATTAGACACACTCGTATTATTTGCAGCACTCATTTGATAGTTAGGGACACTCATTGTATAGTTTCGAACACCGATTGCATAGTCTGGAGCTCTATCGGTGTGGTTTGAATATTCGTTGAATGGGTTGGGACACTAATCAGGTGGATTGATACACTCATGTGATGCATTGGGACATTCATTTGGGTGGGGTGGGACACCAGTTGCATGTTTTGTGGGACTATATGAGACAATGAAGTTGCATATGGATTGGTGTACTACCTAAACCAGTGAGGTACAAACCATTGGGCTGTCTGGACATCATTGGTATGTTCCGAACCTTACAAATGATGTCCAAACAGCCCAATGGGTGTTCCAACCCATTCAACGTCATTGGATAAACGATTGTCAAATATAACATCATCGAGTGTCCCAAATCATGCACGTGGTGTCCCAAAACCACACAGTGAATATCTCAAACCACCAATTGAGTAAATGAATTGAGATGTTGGATGGTTTGTGATGCTAGTGTTACAGTTTGGGTCACCCGCTGGGTGATTTGTGACTTCATTTGGGTCCGTTTGGGGCACCAATTGGGTGGATTGTTCACATTGAGTGGTTTGGGACACTTGCTATAGAATTAGACACTTGTCATGTGCATTGGGGCACTGGGTGGCCCATTAGGTCACTGATTGGGGCGTTTATGGCAATATAGTTAAATGGATTGAGACGACAGTTGTATGTTGTAATACATATGACACTCCCCCGATGTCATGGGGTACTATTTGTGAGGCACGGGCTACGTATTGGATGCCTGCCACTCATGTGGTTTCTAACACCCGATGGATGGTTTGGTTACTTTGGTGCACCCATTGTGTGGTTTGGGGCACTTATTGGTTGCTCATTGTAGGGTATGTTTTACTCATTTTGGTGGTTACTGACACCCATTGGGTAGTTTTGGACACCTGTTGGGTGGTTTGGGGCACACCTATGTGGTTTCTAACATCGGTTGCAACGTCTGGAGCACTACCGGTGTGGTTTGGAAAGATTCGTTGAATGGATTGGGTCCCTAATCAGGTCGATTGAGACACTCATTTGGTGGTTTGGGACACTCATTTGGGTGGGTTGAAATACCAGATGCATGGTTTGGGGGACTATATGTGTAGGTTATGACACCAGTTGAATATCGCTTGGGGCACTACCTACCTCATTCTACATCAGTCTGGGTGGTTTGCGAAACTCATTTGGTGGATTGGGAAAAACCCCTTCGATGGCTTGGAACAATGTTTGGATTTTAGGCGCCCGTCGTATGGATTTGGATGTGTTGGTTTTTGGATATCCGATGGGTTTTGTAACTCTGTATATGGTTTGGCGCACTCGTTGTGTGGTTTGGGACACTCATTTGATGTATTATGAAACTAATTGGTGGCTTTGGAAAATCGTATGGTGACATATATGACTACATATTGGCTAAATGTTTACTAGATATCGTAAGATTTAGTGAAAAAATCTACAACAAAAAAACATTTCAATTGTTCACTTCCAACTGCCATTTTCGCTGTCATTTTGAAAACTGTATAGACACCGAATTGTCAAATCCTCGGGATATGACTTATTATAACGGATTAGGATTCGCCATTTTATAGTTTTAAAGTCAAATTATGCACGAAATGACAGGCATATGCTATGGTAACAAGAATAATGCGTTTTTGTTGCAGGTTTCTGTCACAATAAATATATATGACATTGAAGTGATTAGTACACTACAGGAAATTGCCGCCATGTTGTCCGGTACATACACGGCCACATTCTAGCGTCAAATAAGTTTGAGCAGACATCCTTACGAAAACCAAAATGGATCAAGTTTAATACTGGGGGCCAGTCTGGGGGATGCATGTTGGCCGACCTTGTTCCTGGACAAAAATTCAAATTTTCACCATTTTCTTACATATTTTCTTCATTTTTATCCAAAATTAACGACTTTCCCTCTATGAAACGCATGGAAATTTTGGATATGTTATTATTTGGTCACATTTGGGAGTCAGGGGACTCGACTGCGCGTTTATGGTCAGCAGATTTGTTTATTAAAAAAATTCAAATTTTCACCATTTTTATTTTTACATATTCCAGTATTTTTGGCACAAAAATGACGACTTTCCCATTCTGTTTCATGGAGATTTTGGATATGTTATTATATGAGTATACTCACACTCAAAAACACAAAAAGTCATTGCATAGCAAATTTGTTCACGGTTGGGCGTTTCTTTCCATCAGTTTGACTGGACTCATAAGGAACTACAAAATTGACACAACAAAGCCATAAATAGGACCCTATTTCAAAGTTATGTAGAAAATTTTCCTCAAAGCGAATTTTTGACACATTGTTCCCCAGATTCTGCACGACAAAATAACACACAAAAAAGCTTGTTACCAATTTAATATCGGTTCACCATAAAATCTGTGTCTCAACCAGAACATTACAATTTTCACCATTTTTTGTTTACATATTCCTGACTTTTGACCCAAAAATGACGAATTTCCCACCCTGGGATTCACGGAGAGTTTGGTTTTGTTATTATATGGGTATAGTCACATTAAAAAACTGGACTAATAAGAAACAGCAAAACTGATACAAAAAGCCATAAATATGACCCTATTTCAAAGAGCAGTAGTAACTTTTTCCCCAAAGCGGATTTCAGCGGATTTTGGATATATTGTTCCCCAGATTCTGCCCGACAAAATGATACCAAAAACAGTTTGTCAACAATTTTTTCTAGGTTCACCTCAAAATCGAGTCTCAACGACGAGACTATCGCCTTTTGTCGGACAAACAAACGAACAACAAAATTGAGTTCTATTAGTATAGATTTGCATCAGCGTATAATCGCACGGTGGCGCTATCAGGTTTTCGTTCGGCTTTGGGTCATCCCTAAACAACGGTATTACATCACGCCTATTCAGCTGACCTATTTTTAATTTCACACGAAGTCCACCAAATGGCACTAGGCCGACTAGGGTGTGTTTAAAGGAACTTGTGGGGTTAAGGCTAAGTCTAAAATTGTACCCATTAAAGTATCGGGGAGATGACTAAATCCAACTTTGATGGTCATGGCAAATTTTTCAGAAACTCACATATTACAGAATTTAAGCAACATCCACACATTTATGGATTCATCGAAAAGTACACATGGGCCATGTGGAAACGACCATGTGGACTCAATTACACTACGTACGTATGATAATTCCATTCAACACACGATACACTGATTCAGTACCATATACCACATATGTAATGATTAATATGCAGCACATCAGAGGTATCTACACCCACATGCATACTATAAACAAATTGCAGGAAGGTATGCCGGGTGGTCCGAGAGGCAAAAAACGTGTTTTTTTTACAACCTCTTCAGACCTCTTGCAATTATTTTACTAAAGACATTTTGTGCACATATTTCACTTTTGTAACATATTATAACTGCAAAAACACCACATTTGTGTTACTGGGACATTATATGGGCCTCAGTGGAGGTGACATTAAGCTGACTTGTTGCATATGGGACGGTGAGGTGAAAAACTTCATTCCCGACATCCTTCAAAAGAAGCTTCGAGAAATGTAAAACCGAAATAAATAAACTTGTCCTCATGTAACTAAAACCTTTAAGCCAAGATCACTGTGCATGGAAAAAGAGCGAGCAGCAGTCTCAAACATTACTGTGACAAACAATGGCTAGAAAATAATGCTCATCAGTGCATCAAGCTAATCAATGAATTATTTGAATGTCTATCAACTCAGATGATATGTTGATCTCACAACACCTAAGTATCCAAGTCTGGCATAGTGACTGCTTGTCATTTAGTATAAATTGATTAAGCACAAGTTGTATGGAATAACGATACATAATGTTCTGGTTGACAGACTAATCGGGAGATAGTTAGAAATGATGGAATTGCGTGTATCCTGCACAATGACCTAGGTTTGATATCAGCAATTTATAAAATAATATTTCCAATTGCAGCTTGGCAAATATCCTGTCTAGATATGTATTTATTTTCTAAATATGTCAACTCTAGTTCAATTGAAGCTTAACAACTGATATGTTATGGATATATCTACATAATGTCAATAGTGACTCGAAAGTCAAGATTGAGTTTACTGTCCTGAGATGTTATGAGCTTTAAATTTGTTAGAGCCAAATAGCCAAAACACATGTTCGGTTCATGTAAATTTTTTTAATGGGTGGTTAGGGGTAGCTAGCCCCGGGATTGTCGAAAGGGCCGAAGGGCCCTTTCCTTAATCCCTCATGATTTTGCTTTTATTAGAATAAGATGGGGGGGGGGGGGGAATTGAACAAAATATAGCAATTTGGTGATATTTCCTATTTTTTCTTCTTTCTCTTCTTTTTTGGATTAGGCTTCTCTGTTGAAGATTGTGGTGATGCAGGAGGAGGACGAGATGTCGGCCCCAAGAGGATTTCAATTTCTTCGGTTAGTCTCCTTTGTTCTTCGGTTTGTCTCCTTTGTTCTTCCTGACGTTTCTTTTGCGCTTCTCTCATCGATTCCATCAACTCCATCAACTCTATGTTGTTGTTGTTGGTGCTGGTGGAGCTGGGGGACACCGGGATGTTTTGGTAATCCGGTGTCCGAGGTGTAAAGCTATCCAGTTCCACGTCGAAGCTGGCGGCAGGAACATCTGGGGTGGTATATCCTCGTCCCTGTCGCCGCAAGCTGTCGTCGACAGCAGGGACCTCCGGCAGATCCACGGAGTCCCTGCTAGCTGGTTCAATGTCGTCAGTCTCCATGCAGGTCGAGTCGTCTGTGCGTCTCTCAGACAACTTCGACCCGCCGGCTATGACTTTGGACGGCTGAGCCACACGGGGAGGGGTGGCCGGTGGATCAACGGTCGCCCCCATCTTCTTCTTCCATTTCGCCCGTCTGGCTGCGTCCCTTCTCCTTCGAGCTGGCGTCTTTTTCTTAGGAGGCTCCACTTTCATGGTACGGCTGGTCTTGGTCTTGCTTCGGGTGGAAGATCTCTGGTTTCCAGCATCTCCCGTCCGAAATTCAACACAGAGAGTCAAATAGCCTCTGTTAGACTGGAGATTCCAGCTAACAATATCCGCAATTTGAGATCTCTCTATTGCTGCTAACGCGGCGTCAGGGATTAGCGCCATTGTCCGTCGCACTAAGCCTAATCCAAAACCGTCTCACTCGCCGGCATCAGCACGAGGGCGGTTGCTTCCAATTAAGGTTACAGACCGCTCAAATCACTCGTACCGACGCTATAGCAGACGAGGAACTAATTAAGCCAAATGAAATCTGATTTGTTCGCTCCACCCGCTGCCAGAGCGGTTCATGTAATAGGTTACACTGGTGTAAATAAGGTTCCGAGTGACATCTAGCGGATGCGGGAGGAATATATAGGAGAGAATAAAATAGACACTGGTCCCTGATTGGTCAATAGCCTTGTGTGCTTTTCACATAAAAAAATCATCACACCTCTTCCCTATGATTTCCCATAGGTAAAATAACCATTGGCACAGGAATTAACCCTTTGTAGTGAAGTTTGAATTTTTTGGTGTGGTCTAAAATATGACTGTATTTTTTTATGCGGTTCTGACACTAGTTACGAAAACATAAGATTTAAAGGCGAATTCCCTGCTAGACAGACATGATTTTTTTGTGTAAAAAGTTTCCCAAAATGTCAATTTTTCAGATTTAAAGAAAATTTTGGACCCAACATTTATATTGCCAACACTATACGCTAAAACGTTAGCACTGAGGCCTATGGAAAACATTTACACCAGTGTAACCAATAGCTTGCAGGGGAAATGATATATCACTGGATATACAGGGGATATGCTGGGATATGTATCATTTGTTTTTGTAAAATTGGATGCATTTGCCTTATAATAGTGTTTTATGTGCACCTATCAGCGTCTGTTGGGTTACAGTATTTGTCCACTATATGGATGCATTAGAATTTCCATTTAGCAGTATGGAATTTGACCACACAAGAAGACATATTAGCATACCCTCATCATACACTTACCTGGAAACTCCATTACATGTATGTGGTGGACAATTGCATATCAGCCAGTATTTGAACACAAATCTTCATATTTACCTGTATTAACCTTTTTTTTCAATTAAAACAGCTTAATTCTGAGAGGTTAAACTGTCATTTGAACTAAAGGAGATAATTTCCCAGTCATACGAGTGCAATCAGTAGGGTTTTATGCGGTATTAGAACAAAATAAGTGAAATTTGGGGGCTGGGTGTCAACAAATTTGGAGTAAAAAATATTTTTTTGCAGGTTTGGGGGTGGTGGGCACCCGAAAATGATAGATGCAAAAAAAACGGCATACCTTCCTGCAAATTTGTTACTACCCCCCCCCTGGTATATGGCTATTTACCCCCATGCACGTGGACTATGTAGAATTATATATACAGATTAGTTAGGGGTGTGGCGCCAGGGAGTTGGAGTTGCTAGACCTCCAAATTTGGCCAAAAAATCAAAAAGTTTAAAATTTCATGCCTAACACAACATTAGTTTACAGTTTCAGACAAAATTGGGTTGAATTTGTTTTTGATAGTTTAATATTCCAGCCAGTATTTGTTTTTAGATAAAAAGTCAAATATTTTTCCTACTTTCGGTCAAATTTTAGTTTAAAGGCACTTAATCCAATTCGATGGCCCCATATAATCATATTCCAACAGCAACAACAACATTTCTTGAAATGCCGCTTCGGTTATCAGAATCGATTAGTTGCCCAGAAATAATGCTAACTACAGTCAACTGTATAAAATTGCCCAAAAACGTGTTATTTATCAACATTTTGTTCAACAAAATCTGGCCAGATTGTCAAATATCTAACACCGAAAGCCACTTGATTTTAGAGTTTTCCATCTTCGTTGGCAATTTGGTCCGAAATCGTCGGCTTGATGAATATTTGCCATGCAGGCTGCCAAAAATTACATATCTCGGGAAATAACAAATTTCAAAAAGTAATTTAGGAGCGTTAATTCGGATTATACATCTTTAAACATATTTAATCTCAATCAAATATTAATCATTATTTACATCCAGTATATAATAATCATGAATGAGAATATGATGTGGCAGTAAGCTAAAAGCTTATTGGTGCCATCTCCTATATATAATTATATGACTGGATGGATGATACAAGGTCAAACGTTTAAACTGAAACTACAATCAGTTGGAAATTTCCAACAGTTTTAGGTACCACCTGCCTGGACAAGTCCAACCCAAGGGGGTAAAAATGAAATTCCCACACTTAAGAATTTGGGTCTTGTGATGCAGTCGGAAATACTTAACATAACTTGGACAACACCCCAAACAGGGACACTTTAGCCACGTCCCCGAGTGGTATTATTTATTGGTATTCATATACTTACCCCCTCCGTTTTTATAACAGATATATGGAAAGCGCCATATATTCCCCAGTCCAACAATAGCTCCAATACAGGAAAATATGAATTCGAACCAGTTTGACCATTTTCCTCTATTTGCCTCAGTCATGACAGATATGATGTTCGCTTGAGCGTAATAATTTTACCCACTTCACTGTGCGAAGAATGAAAGCAAATTGATGTAACTGAATCTTCTCGTAGTGTTTTGGTTGTATGTCATAGCTTTAAAAACAAACTAGGGTAGACGCGGCAATACGTGGTAAATTTCCACTGTAGTGAAACTAGATAATGAGTCAACCGCTCCAAGTCGAATTTTGTCGGTTTTTTACTGTCCAGTAGCAGTTGACTGATAAATATATAATATATATTCGAGTTCTTGTATTGAAGAATAAAACAATCGCGAATGATATATATGTTGTTTTTTCTCACGTTATAAACGTGCTTAAATATTTCGCGGTGTTGACGACTCCAAACTGTACTAATACGGTACATTCGTACTTGTTGAAACAAATTAATATGGTATTTTGTGCAATGTATGGGTGGTAAAAGACAAAAATAATTGAAATGTCTAGCATACCGTCATAATATTTTATATTCAACTTCAAGGAACAAACGGTACACCCCGGTATTTGAAAACATACACTCAGAGTCATACTGACATACTGAGTCTAGTGTTGTCTCGCCGAAATGCCATTTCCTGTAAGCATGCAGGCATCCTCCAAAATACGCCACGTCGCTTCGATTTCATCTTGGGGCTACCAATATAGTGGGTTCTTATTGGCACTACTGACGTGGAATCCCGCGGTTCCGGGAAATAGACAGACTACAAGTAATCAGACCCTCTACATGTATTTATATGTGGGTCTGGAGTTAACTTAGACTGGATACATCCACACCATGCTATAAATGGCGAATTAACATTTCTGCCAATAAAGCAGACATAGTCAGAAAGCAGGGGCATGGTATCACATGTATTATGGTCTCAAACTGCAACCTATAGAGTTGAGTCGGCATGGGCTCTGTCCTGCCGATATAACTTTAATTCTGAGTTCCGTCCCCATTAAGAACGGTTATTCTAGTTTGAAATATAATAACTTCTTTCATTTGAAATAACGTGTCACGGAACGCGAAACATGACACTCATCGTATATTATAGTGTGAGGGCAAATGTAGGGAATTCAGGTTCTTGTATACTTTTAAGTAGAAGCAAGTAAAATACACGAAAATGAAGCTTAGGTTCAATGGAATCTGTTTAGACTCTATTCCAGTGTTTTAATCCACGTCACCTTGAAATTTAGGATGGCCGCCAAAATCACAAGTTTGGCCATAAAATCACTCATTCTGAGATATGACACATTTATTTGTGAAATAAAACCAATTTAACATAGTATAAAACCATTATTGCATAACTGTTCGCCTTTTAGTCACTAATTTCCATCATCTACCACATTTTTATTCAAGAAAAATGCATTTGATGACAAAAGTCCTCAGTTTGTATTGCAATTTATTTGTATGCAGTAGACCATAATTTAGGTTTAGTATTCATCAACAGGCTCATTGACATGGGCCTTATAATGTGGTCACTGTTTTGCGATATATTCATTTTTTTTAGATCATTAACAAGAATATATTGATGAACATTAATGATTAATTATCTGAAAGTCAATTAAAAGGAACTTACAGCAGTAATAACCATGTTATATATATAGAAAATATATATGTAGAGTCAGTTCGTCTACGGACACTTGTCTCGCATACATTTTGGGTTTTAATGGTAGAAAGAAAATAGTTCACAATCTACAGCTGTCCCATTGGATATTGTTCATACTAATGCACTTAAGCCAATATACCCCCGGAAACATAACATATTTGCGGGGGTTATTCATCGATAACCTGTCGCAATGTATAGTCCGGTTCACCGCTTCAATGTTAGATATTCCTACGCGCCAATATTGCCGTCAGCTAAATTCCCAATCTCCTCCCTCGTAGTGTCCATGCCCAATCCAGCTTAGCTCACTGTTCCGTTTCTCTCCATGACGTCACCCTTACGCAGTACATGCCGGCGACGTTACGGGGTAGATGTATAGAGTAACGGTTGGCGCCCATCTACTGACTTCCGTTACTAGCTCGTTGCTATATAAACAAACCAGCGGCATCACTGTTGTCGAAATTTGTCAGTACATTCGCCCTGTATACATGTATTTTCAGAAAGGACAAAACACCACGCCGTTATATCCCATCAATATCATTGATCAAGATCAGTTCAGTCTCATTGTCACTGTCGTCTGTTTCTGTTTCGCTGCCCATTGGACCATCGTCGTGTTCGTTGATATCGTCATTCTCCCGCCCCCTACACATTTTATTTTAGCACAGGCAGCCCTTGTGGGATAGCTGGGTGAGATTTCCCCGTCTCACCCAACACGTGACCAGCTGTCTCACCCTAACAATCCGTCATCATGTTTTGTGTGAACGAAAACAATGGCGACCAACCAGTTACGCTTCATGTTTCAAGTAAATAAATACGGACAAATTCGTGGACGCTAATTAATACAGATGAAGATAAGCCTCTAACCTGTTAATCACGAATAACCTTCAACATAACCTAGCACTTGCAGACGCAGAGTTGCACAACATGCAATATAAACGACTAATTGTGCATTACTTGCACATTTCGTAACACGTAAACAATAGCCGATTCACAAATGACGAGCGAAATAGTTCCACATCGTTGCAATAAATCGTCGAGCGCGTCTAACTGACATTAATTTTGTTTGGCATATATACACATGTTTCCTTTTCTAATGGTACCGATATGGACATTTCCCATGACAAAAACGATTATTATTACCCATCCCTTAACTAACACTATCTCTGATTGGACAAAATACGTCACGTGATAATCCGTAAAAAAGTCATATTCGACTCCCGAAAGTCATATTGGATTCCCGAGTGTACAATATGACTTTTTGTATCGGGATTACGTGACGTCACGAAGTAACTCTGCCAAATGCATCGGTGAAATTGTGATGCGCGCGCAATACTGTGGTGGATTTAGCACACCGTTTCAATTCCGTGTTTACTGTTCCAAATCATGCTTTCTGATGATCGAACATACAGTCTTCTATAGAGTATCAATGCCGACAAATACAAAAATAACCACAAAAGTTGTATTCCCAAAATTTGGATAAACATACAGATGGATAAGAAAAATGTCATTACACAAATTTGTGTACAGTATGTGTTTTTCTTGTACTCGTCCAGGTTGCGGTGAAAAGTCATATTGGACTCGACACTGCGTGTATCGTCCAATATGACTTTTCACCACAACCTGGACGAGTACAAGAAAAACACATACTGTACACAACATTGTAATATGATCATACGTAAACGTAATTTGCGCCCGCTTGTTACTGTTCATGGGATTATCGGATGAATTTTTATCTTTAGAAAGATTTGATGATAAACCTTAACGGGACACAAGAAAATAATATATACAATGTACATGTATGTAAATAATCACATATAACGTAAATGTGGATGTTTAGCCTGCCCGTGTGATACGAGTCTTAGCTGTCTGGCCATCGCGACGCAGCCCTGTCTGGAATTTTGCGCGCCGATGTAGGTTGTGACGTCATGATGTACGTCTTGATGTCATGACGCCTTTACTGGTTTCACAAGAAGCAATCTTAAAAGGAATTTGCGATCTATCAATCGGAACTTATAGTTTCCGTTTGTCGACTTTGAACTTTGAGAATATTTCTTCAATCTTTTAGGTGAATATACCGTTAGAAAATGGAAGATCAAATCTTAACGGCCAGTAAGGCCCATATAATCCTCTTTCGGGGCAAATATTTTTAATAATTTTATAAATTATGTAAACAAAACGCTTTCATGCAATTTCAGTTTTTGTTAACCAGGGCTTTGGTTTAATTTACATTCATTTTTTTTTTAAATATCTTTGGCTTTAGGAGCATGATGTTCCTACGTATGATGAAATATAGCTAACATTTACCAGAACAAAGTTTTTTATTTTTGCCCTGGAACATTTTGCCCAATTGCACATTTCAATTTGGTATTAATCAATACAAAATGGCGGCCGTCGCCAACAATAATGTTTTGGACTCGGCTGACCCTTGACTGATGAATAAATTATTCTATTTTAGGTAAGTTCAATCTACTTTTAGATTGGGCTGAAAAAAAGTCGATTATCAATACGCGAGTTTCTCGGAATATATGCAGGTGCACAACGCTGTGACGTATTCGTGTCGATTTCACAAGACCATGTCAATTTCACTCTAACGTATTAACCATGCGTGTACGGATGGCGCGCTTAGGTTTTTGCAGTATATACCGAAATCATCCCAGATAATCATGAATATAGTATCAGATTTCTACCCAGATATACCGTTACGAAGCTACTGGAATGTGCCAAAGATTGGTATAAAACAAAAAATCGGAATGAGGCTCTTGGGTTGGGAGAAAAATGATCCATCATGACCTGGGATTTGGGTATGGAAAAAGCTCGCCCTCCGGGCCATAAATTTGGTCCGGACACTCGGCACGCCTTGTGTCCGGCCGAAATATATGGCCCCTCGGGTGAGATTAATATTATCCATCATGACCTGGGGTGTGGGATGGAAAAAAAGCTCATGCGAGGGGCCAGATATTTGGGCCGGACACGAGGCTTGCCGAGTGTCCGGACCAAATATCTGGTTAGAGTAAATAGACATGGTACGTGAGGTTATGTTGAGGAATCAAACTGGAGACCAATTTCCTTACTAAATGTTAGTTATAAACTTCTTTCTGGTGTGTTGGCAAATCGTCTAAAGACAGTTTTACCGCAAGTTATACACGAAGATCAAAAAGGCTTCATGGCCGGGAGGTACATTGGAGAAAATATTAGATTAATTTCAGACGTGATCAATTTTACCAGAGAAAAGAATATTCCAGGCCTTTTGCTTCTTTTAGACTTTGAGAAAGCGTTTGATTCAATTTATTGGTCATTCATGTCAAGTGTGCTAAAAAAATTCAATTTCAGTCCAAAATTTATCGGCTATATCCAAACGTTATACAATGTATCAATTCAAATTTGAATATTAATGGAAATATATCTCCAGCGTTTTGCACCCAGAGAGGCTGTCGACAAGGAGATCCAATATATCCGTATATATTTTTATTATGTACAGAAATATTAAGTCTGTCTGTAAGGAATTGCAAAACTATTAAGGGCATCAAAATTAGTGATGCGGAAATCAAGATAACGCAATACGCGGATGACTCAACTTTGCTTTTAGATGGCGATCCCCTGTCTCTTGACAGTACATTTCAGTTGCTAGAAAGGTTTTGGTCTATTTCAGGTTTAAAAATTAATTATAACAAAACGTTTGCGGTGTGGATTGGTAGTAAGCATGATTGTACTGAAGTCATATGCGATAGATGGAAAATTCAGTGGAATCCAACTTCTTTCAGATTAATAGGCATTACATTACATGTTTATCAATAATTATGAAACAATAGACAATATGCTAAATTTGTGGTCTAAACTGAACTTAACACCTCTTGGTCGTATTACTGTTATAAAGTCACTGATTTTATCAAAAGTATCTTTCCTTTTTCAAACAATTCCTAATCCCAGTGGTGAATTCATTAAATCGTTAACCACAAAACTATATAACTTCATTTGGAACAGCAAAGTGGACAGAATCTCAATCAATCAATCAAGTTTAGTGTCTATGAAAATCAATTAATGACATTTAGACAACATCAATTAACATATATACATATAATTTACAGGTTACACGCGTGCGTTGTAATATGTTTCCCCACAGCAACAGGCAGCCTTGGGCATATTAAAGCCGCACACATTTCTTGGAATGCATGCAGCTCCAATCTACCCACGACTACCAACCACTGTTGTAACACCCTCATTCCCACCACCCTGCCATACCGCTTCACCGGGCGCCATGGTGAAGCACCCCCCGCTCCACACGGGACAAATACACCGCGTGGAGCGGGGCCCGATCGGCCCAGGCATCCCTCCGCGGCACCGCAGAGCTGGTGCACTTTTACTTACCATCTCTTATTTTCCATATCTGGCGAAATATTCTTATTTTAATTAAAATAAACTTTAGATGAGCCTAAATAGTTCATTGATAATAATCTCCAGGAAGCAACTACAAGAGTCATACTCAGTTGGTGGGTGTAAAATGGTTGACATAGTGAATTTTATGTGTTCAATGAAATTATCTTGGATAAAGAAACTTATTTTGAAAACATGTAACTGGGCGAATATTTTTACTGCAAATAATCAACATCTACCTGAAAAATGGTATCTATCAAACCCAAAACAACTAAGAAACTACATTAAAGGCACGTGAGGCCTTAATTGTCGAAAATATTCATATTTGTTCCAAACACCGTAAACAGAAAAACATTAAAACGCATACAGTTTCGTTCATATATATCATGACCATCGCGCAAACAGCATGTTATCATAAAGACCTACTATATTTTACCTAAACAAGAGCCTGATTGTGTTACAGAAGACAGCACAATGCTACTGGCTAATCACACACAAATGGCATAAACGCTCTTTATTAGTTCCATAGCAGGAATTCACCCACAAAGAGCGCTCTTTATGTTTACCATCATAATATAAACAAACACCAGAAAAGTAACTTGTTATGCTTTTGTTTACATAACAATAGTCAAATATATGACAATAACATACTGTTTATGCGATATTTCTTATGTGTATACGGACAAAGTCTGTCTACATTTTGATGTTCTTTCTGTTTGTGGCGGTTTTTGACGGGTGGAAATATTTTTACAGAATACCCACCGCCAAGGCCAACCGTACCTTTAAGAATATTTGCGATCCTTTCTGGATAGAAGTAATAGAATCATGGGCCAAATTTTGCACCATAATATCTCCCGCAAACCCATCGCAGTGCTACAGCAATATAATTAACGATAACCCAAATATTAGTTTGAATGGGAAAACAATACAATGTAGCGGATTAGAAAAGAATGGCATTTATCTGGTCAACGATATAATAAATGACGATGGAGTTTTACTAACAAAAGAAGAATACGAACGAAAATATCAAATTAAAATAGACTTTTTATCATATAGCAGAATATTCAGACATGTAAAAAAGTTTCTTAACGAACGCATAGAAAGCGGGCCATTTAAACCTCTACCACGACCTATTATGCCTTTTCAATTATTCATGATATCTAATATGGAAACGAAAGATACATATAGTATATTTACTAACAACGAAACTATTTCCCATAAATATAAAGACAAATGGTCATCAGAACTGATGGAAACAATGGGGGATGATGAGTGGTCAAGAATCTTAGAAAATCCTTTCAAATGTTGCACAAGTACGAAATACCGATGGTTTCAATACCGTATTAATACTAGAATTCTGGGAACTAAGTCGTTAATGAAAAAAATGAAACTAATTGATAACGATGCATGCACTTTCTGTGGAAGCGAAAATGAAACTATTAAACACATATTTTGGGAATGCGAGATAATACATAAATTATGGCAGCAAATACAAAACTGGATATTTAGAGAAACCTCAACGAGATTAAATTTATTAGATTACATCTATGATTCTGCTTGGACATAAACGCGATATTCCAGAAGACAAACTTCTTAGCTTCTTATTAATATTAATCAAATTTAATATTTATAGACAAAAAATGATGGGAAAACTTCCAACAATGGAGAGCATACAACAGGAATTAAAAACATATTATGCTTCAGAAAAACTTGCGTTTTATACTCTCTGTCGGTACAAATCATTTCACAACCGCTGGTTATCCTGGATCAACCTTGTTACACGAATAAACATAAATATGCAAAAGCAATAAACCCATTCCACGCCGCAAAAACCTCTCCCGATAAAAAAAAGAATTTAAACATGCTATACTGACATCCCCTCCTTGGCTTAAAAATATGATTGTCCCTATTTTTTTTTATGTTATTTTTTTTTTTTTTCTAAACTGTATAATACATGTAAAACTATGCTTGTTTTGATTTGAACAAAAATTATTTTCAAAATAAAAAGTTGGGAATCACTGAACTAAATGGTTTCCCATAGGCGACATTGTTAACGTTTCGACCGAATTCTCTGAATTGAAGCCTATATGCTATTCCAGTGGTGTTTACCCAGCTAGATTGACACCAGTTGATCACGAAAATGCAAGACAAATCATATGTCATGTGTTTTCTTTTTTAAATAAATCCCCAAGTGTACGACATGGCTATCCCACAGGTAAATTTGGTCTGTAAAAACCCAGAACTACAGCAGCGACTTAAATCAATTTCCCACTCACAAAAATCCATTCCCCCATTAATTCACCAGTTTAAATTATTTAGATATGATGTACAAATCAAATAAACACGATGTCATCCTTTAATAACGTGTCACATGTATCAGGTGAAGGTCATTCTTCAGTTACCTTCACATTTAGCATTCCACGGTGATTCCACGGTGTACTCGCTCCCCGACTCTGGAACACATTTAACTCTCTGATTCCTTGAAGGTTCTTCGTGATTAACATTTGAGGCTTATCTCCATTTGTATTAGCGTCCACGAATTCGTCCGTATGTATTTACTTGAATCGTGAAGCGTAACTGGTTGGTCGCCATTGTTTTAGTTCACACAAAACATTATGACGGATTCTTAAATCAGTTCCGGCTCTTAATTAAATAGGTAAAGCTGTCACGTGGTGGGGTGAGACAGATGGTCACGTGTTGGGTGGGACAGGGAAATCTCACCCAACTATCTCACACGGGCTGTCTGTGCTAGAATGTGTAGGGGTGGGAGAATTGTCTATCCCACATCCCAGGCCATGATGGATAATACTAATCTCATTATTGAAACAACTGCATGACACACTTGCACATGTCCGTACAGAGAAGACCATTCTTCTCACATGTGCATCTCTTTGTCCCGCACCCACATTTCCATGTACAACAACCCATATAGGTATATTATTCCCGATGGAGCTGGAAGGTTTTCCTTCATTACCATTTGCAATGAGATCTTCCAGTCATATGCTGATGGATCCGGTAAATCTGGATGAGGGCGATCTGCGCTTTTCCGTATCTTGCACGTGTAATGACACCAAAGAGGATGTTGTTGGGGTAGTTTTTCAGAGCCAAATTGATACTTGCTGAACAAATGAAATCTAAGGTTTGCAAGATCGGAAATATTACATGTGCTAGATTTGCGAGTTTTGTATAATCTGACAACAAATTTCAAGACTGTCCACGGTCGTGGTGTCAGGATATTGGTCATCTCCACCGAGCTTAGTTAAGGCAGTGAGCTCCTCGTCACCAGCTTCAATGAATGCCTACAAACACGAAGCTTAGATTTTCCATTGAACTTAAAGGTCTGGTCACTACCTGTCAACGCATGAAAACCAACGAGTGCAGAGACATGCTTAGTGCCAAGAGCACGATGAGCGTCACCAATGTCGATGATTCGAGTATATATAACTGGTCTGATCCCCGGCAAAGAAATATTTTGTGAATTCTCTGAGGCTTGCACGGTGTAATAGCCAGTCACGATGTCTGGTTGAACGGATGATTTTCTGCTTCAAACATGCACATGAATGATGTAAATAATTGTGGCTGATTGGATAAATCTTCATCTAGCTTCTCTTGTGTGGAGAGGTAGTTAATATTATCCAGTTTTGACACGGCGTCATGGTGGAATTCCCTGAATGAATTTTGATTGTGAGTCGATGCCTCTCCTGGTACAAACAAGGGTTCACCCGGAGCCAGTGCAAGCTCGATGTCTGCACATTCATTGGGATACTTTGTTTGGAGTCTCTGAATATAAAGATGGCGCAGGGACAGGTACAGGGCTATGTGTTTAATCGCTTTGATTTTCTCAACCGTTCCTTGCCGAGTTTTTAACTCGCGGCGTAGAACTTGTGTGACTTTCAGCATTGCCTTCATATATTCTGCGCTATCCACGTCAAATGCAGACAGAGCCTTCGAACTAACGTTTTCATTAATAATTTGCGTTGGATGATATAAACGATAGGAGTGAACCAGACGCGCAGTTGATGTATTGTCCATTATAAGAGTATTGAGGCAAGCTCTATAAGTGTCACTCACATTGTCGGCACCATTGTCAACCAACATGTATCGGTACATATCAACAATATACAACATTACCTTTTATGTGTTACTTCCATTGTATTATTCATGTGTATATTGTAAATAAATTATCCTATCCTATCCTATCTATCCTATCCTATCATTCACGGTGGACATGTTTAAGACTGGTGTCCTGTTTTCGTCAAGGTATAGGTTTCCACGAATACATTATTTTATATAATTCCTGACACTTTCTCGACACCATGACCCTCGGGTCTACTCTGCTCGCGCGTAACTTGTCTTTGTGCATTGAACCAACATGGTAAGTGATATTTACATTCATTTGCCACCGCGCGTCAGACTGTCACACACAGTATTGAGCCTTGTTTCCAAGCACATATCATGGAATGCTCTAGCCGCCTCAAGGAATCTGCTACCATTATCTAAGAACTCAACTTTGTGTGGCTGTCCGTCCGACTGCTGACAGAAACACATGCACAGAATCATATGGCAGAGTGGAAGATCGTAAGCTGTGGGGTGTGTTACGCGACTTATTGCTGTTGCATTTTTGGAGTTGTTCCAATTGGTCTACCAGCAGTCCGTTTAGTAATCGATGCATACCCGCTAGCAAGGGCTGTGTTATAACGCTTCTCAGCAAGATATTTCTTGTCTTTGTTCCGCAAATATACATAACACGTTTTGGAGAACCGACAGCCATTCAGATATGCGGTGTTGTAATGTTCCACTCTGTCACATAATTATTTCACGGTTTTGTCACCATATGCAAGTCTTTTCCTTGCTAGCTGCAGTATTATATCCATGGTATCCTCATTGGGCCCAAGAATAGGATTTGCAGGTAGATGTGTCTGACAAGACACACACACATCTGGGCCAACAGCTTCTGTCCTCTTTGTGTGCTCCTCACTCGTGTCTGTTGGTTGAACATCTTGAAAAAAATAAACATGTATTAACAATAGGTTTCACCGCGGGTGCTGGGATACCCCATGATGAAAATTGAAATATGGGCAGGTCGGAAAGCAAATTGTGAAAACAATGTGACGAACGAACAAATAACTGGACAATTTTAACGAACGATAAAGAAAGAGGGATAACCCTTGAACGGAAATGTGAACAATGTCACGTCAATGAACCCTCTTTTGAAAGCACTCCTGATGCCAAATATGCGTACCAAATTTCATCGAGATCCAATAAACCATGGTTGAGATATATTAGCGGACGGACAGAAGTCCAACATTTTCAGATAAACAAAGAGGGACAACCCTTGAACGGAAAATGTGAATACCGTCAATGAACTCTCTGTTGAAAGCCCTCCTGAAGCCTTCCTGAAGCATACCAAATTTCATCGATATCCGACAACCCATGGTTGAGATATATGAATGGACGGACACACGGACGGACGCGTTTAATCCAGTATACCAACATCTTTTGGAATAGGGGTATAATTAATGAGCCATGTGTAACATCCAGATATAACAATATGAATAACCCTAGAATGAACGAATGAACACTCCGTTGAATGTCCTCATAGTGGTGGACATCCATACCAAATTTAATTAAGATCCGACAACCTATGGTTGAGATATCTGCTCGGAGGGACACAACACAAGCAAATTTGAATAACCAGAGAACCCGAAAACAATTGAACACTCATTGAATGTCCTCATAGTAGTGAACATCCATACCAACAACCGGTGGTTGATATATCTGCCCGGACGCACGGAAGGACAGACGGATGGAAGGACGATCGGACGCATGTAATCCAGTACAACCACCATTTCCTTCGGTCATGGGGGTATAATAGCGCCTGCATGTACTTGTGTTATGTAGATGGTACACCATTTTATATAACGGAAACTTTACAACAGCGAGCACATAAATGGGGGGCTTAAGAGGGAGGTAAAGTGGCACAATTCCAGAAATGGGGACCGGTTGAAATTCATGTATTTTTGTTTTAAAAGACCAAAAAATGATAAATATATTTGTTCATAGACATACTACAATAATCCAAGATTAAGTATATCTGATAAGCAATAAATTTGTCATTCCAAAAAAGATGCATTTGAACGTCAAAACATTTTTGAGATGAAAATACTAACTGGTAAGAATATCAAATAGCCAACAGGAGGTATCAACATGTAGCTAATACTCCCATGCAGTGACAACGTGAAGCGGATTTCCTAGTTTCAAACCTAAAACTCCAGAAATTTTAACTTAATATATGTAAACAAACCGCCCAAAAAGACAGCCATTTGCAAGAACTATTTCAGAAAACTATGGAGCACCACTTTACTTTCAAAAATACATGTATGCAAAAATGTACAGTCCCAAATACCATGCACAGCGAAATAGCTTTTCATACTTCCTGTTTACCTATCTTCGTGAGTTTCGATTTCGGCTGAAAATAAACAAGAAATTCCCTTTGCAATCTTCAGCTGTACGTGTCGATCAATAAAGCGATCGTCAATAACTTTTTGATGTATCTAACACACACGTATATACTATGTTGTATCAATATATTGATTCCTTACCGGTCAAACGTTGACAATTTATTAGATTGATGTTTATTTCGCGGGGAGAATTTACCAGGAAGGCGGAAGTCGCCCAACAACCACGTTAGATGTAACTATATACGCCAAATTTCAATCACGCGGTCGGTATTTTAAACCATACAAGAAAGATGATATCAACATTAAATAATAGCCAGGTGTAACTTTTCTGCCACAAGGTGTAAGTATTTGACATTAACATTACGTATTATGTGATATTATTACTTAATATCGTATATATATATATTCCGAACTATTTCGGCGGAGTGATATGTTTATTGCATAGTTTGTTATGTTTACGTCGAAATTCCTGCGAGATTTTTCGTAAAACTTGATGCCGACTGTAAGTAATCGATGGCGCGATCGCTTATGAAAACAATACAGTGTTACGCAACAAACGATTATCCAATTGTGTTATGGACCCTGTGTTGTCACAACAGTCAGTTCGTTTTATTTTCAACATTGTAAAATAAGCACATTTATCAACACAGGCACGATAACTCCACCAATGGCGGACATAATTTCCCCAATTTCTGTTGTTCGTAAAGTTTTTTGAAGCGTGATATTTAGATAATGGGTACGTTTTTCGAAAATCGACGACGCCTTGTCACTAGATGGAATCAGGAATTACATGAAGGTACATTCATAGATTCTGTAGTTAAATTTATGAAGTCAGGATTTTGTCTCAAATTTTTAACATGGAAACCCTATGGAAGAAAAATAATAAATTTTCCACTTTACCTCCCTCTTAAGGTTGTTCCACACCGGGCGCGAGCGAGCGATTATAACGGCCGTTTTCTAACGTCCGTAGCAGTTCAAAGCGCGCGATTTTTATGTCCACACCGCAAGCGACTGAAACACTTCGTCGCGCGCGATAGTCAGGTTATTATTCTGTGTGTACGCTAATTTCCGGGGAGTCAGGTGGCTGCATGGGGATACCCCCACCCCACACACTTATGACTAATGTGTAGGGTTTCTACAAACAACGTGTAGCCCTGCTACACAACCATTATTCAATTTTTATCTTAAACATATTTTACACAATAAATGGGTCAATTTATACACATGTATACACACTGGTGTGCATAAAATCAACACATATGCCTTACACATGTTGTGTAAATTCTTACACATATATATCGTAGACAAGAATGTAAAGTTCAGTATTCCGAACTGTGGGTATATAGTATGGAGATTTATATGTTAAAACTTTCATGGCGTACAATGGTACGTAATATTTTGCTCTGTCATGTGTGAGTTTTCGTTTTAAATGAACAAACCATGGTCGTGCCGTGGTTGCATGCACGTGATTAGTATTAACGTATTACAACAATCATATAAACAAGAGTAAGAGCAGTATTCTTCATGAAAGTTTTAACAAATATATCCTCATATATCATTAATACAATACTCACAAGTCGGAATTCTGAACTTACATTCCTTGTCTACAATTTGTTTATTCTCGTCACTCAAAATTACATGGGTATTGAGACAGTATTAAATTGTATTCCAAAACATATACTCAAACAATATCGTCGTCATGTAGCAGACTATGAAACTGAAGGCACGCAATGCGCACGATCTACATTCTTACACAAGTGTGTGTAATAAAATGTACACATTATGTGTAGAACGGCACTTGGTCAATGTATTTGTAGGTAAAACTACACATTGCTATGTGTATTAACCGCGTTTACACATTTGATGTGTAATCTTTTCTACACATTAGTTATAATAGTGCTCCCACCCGGTAATACGCGATTATTATTAGTTGATGAATGCATTGTCTCATGTTTACCACAACGTCTATTGGAATGAACTAGGCTCGTTATATTCTTTATCATTTCCCCTGATTATACCAAAATATAATTCACCCGCCAATGGAGCAGATTATACGGTCCATGATTTTATTCTTTACAAGGAATACACTGAATATAGTAATCTAAGGTGGAATTTCAGTCACGAAAAATAACAAAAATAAATGGTTTAATTATTTGGTCATAGAGACATACAGTCATACAGACACACATGACATACATGCATACATACATACATACATACAGTCATACAGACACACACAGTCATACAGACACACATGTGCCATACAGACACACATGCGTTGTACTTCGATTATTAGCCTCTCGCTAAAGTCCTCCATTATCGCGGCGACAAATCAGTGTGCCGTCATCAAATAGAAAAATAACGGTCGTATAAACATCTATTTGAGAGCCGTCCAATTATCTCGCTGGTTTGCAACAAATCGACAATTCGACGAAGCATAAAATCACTGCTATAATCGCCTCGTGGTCAGCGAGTCGGTCGCTTGCGGTGTGAACATAAAAATCGCGCGCTTTGAACTGCTACGGACGTTAGAAAACGGCCGTTATAATCGCTCGCTCGCGCCCGGTGTGGAACAACCTTACGGACGTTAGAAAACGGCCGTTATAATCGCTCTCTCGCGCCCTGTGTGGAACAACCTTTAGAGTTAAGCGTGCGTTATAAAACCGCATGAACATAGCATTATGAAAGTGCCCCCAAAGGATGGACCTGTTGATAATGATACACCCCTGAATGCATTGCGGCTGGTATTGATATTGATTCAAAGCGGTGCGATTGTGCACATTTTAAATGTATCAGCTTCTGCACAAACACTGGAATGCCGTAACAAAGAGCAGGTATCTGTTCCGTTCCCATCAGCTGACGTTTGCCTTTTTGTTGCGGTGACTTTTAATGTCAAACCGCTCTTTAGCAATGGTTGTTCTCAACTCGACCTACGGTCATAATATGTCTCTTTTAGGATAACACTGTGCGCATATTGCCTGTTAATCATTTGGTATGACATATGAACGGTCAGTTATCTATGGCTATATTGCGATGACGGGTTGATTTCAAAGCAAATTAGAGATACCACCCCACCCATGGCTGCCAGTAACGGAAATGTTTACGCACTCAAGTTAATCTTTGGAAAGGTAAGTCGGACACATACAAAGATGGAGACTAACATACTGAATTGAGTGCAGCGAAAAAATTTAAGTCCACAAAAGATCGGACGGACCTCGTAATCGCAGGTTCACAGTTTCCCATGGTACTAAATATGTGTGAAGGATATGTGCTTGGAAACAAGGCTCAATGCTGTGTGTGACCCATCTGACGCTGTTGCAAATGACTGTAAATACCACTTGCCATGTTGTCCAATGGACAGAATAAAGTTACGTGCGAGCAGAGTAGACCTGCATGAGGGTCGGGGAAATGTCAAGAATTATATCAAATAATGTATTTCGTGGAAACCTACCTTGACGAAAACAGGTCACCGTTCTTAAACATGTCCACCGTGAATGATATGTATCGAAACATGTTGGTTGACAATGTGAGTGACAATTATAGAGCTTACATCAAGACCCTTATAATGGACAATATATCAACTGCGCATCTGATTCACTCCTATCGTTTATATCATCTAACGCAAATTATTAATGACACCATTGGATCGACAGTTCTGTCGGCATTTGACGGGGATAGCGCAGAATATATGAAGGCAATGCTGAAAGTCACACAAGTTCTACGCCGCGTGTTAAAAACGCAACTATGTAGGGAGTTCTCTGGTGAATTCACTGAATATGCATGTACCTCAACACATGCTTTCCACATTCATCAGATGGTTGCTGATTTGCACACCCCACACGGAAAGTATTGACATGCACGGAGAACGTTCCGCAGTCGTTCGAAGGGAAGTGGCAATGGTTACAAATGTCATTCCTCAGAACTTTCGTTCAGATCGACAGGTCCGGCACAAACCAAAGGAGGTAACTCTAGCTCAACTTCGCACTGCTCGAGAAACACCATTAAACGTTGGACTTGGTTTGTTCTTACAGCAACAGACTCGTTGCAAGCTATTGATAGAACATCTTGCTCAGACGAATCTTTCTGAGACAGCCATTGCCGAGAAAACTCACCAGCATGCAGTCGTACATCCACCTGTATCCCTAACCATCTCATTCCTGAAACCAGAGTGTTTTGCGATAGACAATGTAGATTTGAAAAATGATACCCACGATGGAATAGCACAATTCCACGGGACATGCATTCTACAGGCGGCTAACGGCCAACTTCAAAATGCGGTATCATTCAAACTGGAAACAGGACACCAGAAAGCATACACACAACTGAGGCCCGTTCCAAACGATGGATTTTTGTCGACTCGAATCTAATACCAGACCCACAATTGTATTAAATGCGTCAAAAATGCGACGTTTGAAACAATTAGATCCGTGTCAGACGCATCACAGACGAATCTCGTCCAATTCAGACGAATCTTCGTCGGTGATGCGTCTGAAATCCGTCTTGGTTTCAAACGACGGATTTTTGATGACTCGAATCTAACACATGTGACGAGAAGAGCCGAAAGTTACTGAAGAACGAATGCAAATGATATGATAATGATATGATAATGGTATAATAATGAGGGGGTTCCCCTTATCTGCGGAAATACCAACATGACGTCATTTGTCGCACGCTCTCTTTGTTATAAAGAAAGATATATCTATAAGCATTGCTTAGGTAACATTGTGCAAATTGTAATTATTTTGGTAGTTTTATTCCTCAACGAACATGGCATGTCACTGACTCACATCTTATAATGGATATAGTATCATTGATTTATAATAATCCATATATACCGGTATAAGGGGTAGGGGTTGTAGCAACTGATTTATACTAATTCATATAGACCGATATTCCTTATTGTAAGGAATAAGGGTGGTAGTCTCTGATGTATAATAATTAATATATACCGGTATTACTTATTATAAGGGGCAGAGGTGGTACCACTGATTTATAATAATTCATATATACCGATATTACTTATTATGAGGGGTATATGGGTGGTAACCTCTTATTTATAATAATTCATATATTCAGGTATTACTTGTTATAAGGGGCAGAGTGGTAGCCTATGATTTATAATAATTTATATATACCGGTATTCCTTATTATAAGGTGTATAGGGGTGGTAACCTCTTATTTATGAGGGTAGGGATGATAGCCTATGATTTATAATAATTCATAGATACCGGTATTCCTTATCATAAAGGATATAGGTGGTAGCCTATGATTTATAATAATTAATATATTCCGGTATTCCTTATTATAAGGGGGTAGGGGTGGTACCACTGATCTTATTTATAATAATTCATATATACCGGCATTACTTATTATGAGGGGTATAGGGGTGGTAACCTCTTATTTATAATAATTCATATATTCCGGTATTTCTTATTATAAGGGTAGGGGTGGTAGTATCTTATTTATAATAATTCTTATATACCTGTATTTACATGCATGGTATACACATATATGGCAATTGGTTGCACGATATAACATTTATTTGTAGCGCCATTTATAGTATATTATGCTCATATATATTCGCGCTGCAATCGCGCATATATTTATACATAATTTATACTGTATTTTAGTATATATATGTATAACATACCGGTATATATAGGCATCTATATCTACGCGTGACCATTTTGTGACGGTAACCGGGAATCCACCTTTAAATAAATGAACCGATGTATTAGATTCGACGCGACGAAGATGCGTCCGTCTGAAACAAAATTGACCGCAGTCGCATCACCGACGGATTTAATACAATTAGATTCGAGTCGACAAAAATCCGTCGTTTGGAACGGGCCTCAGGGATACAACAGAGAATATCCCAAACCCCATTTATAGAAATGTGACTTTCTATTCGTTGCCTACTTACAACACACTGGGATTGAATGAGTGTAGACAATCTACCTTTGATGATACCTGCGAGCAATGTACAACAATGAAGTCTCAACATGGAGTGCATACAATTCACTATTGCGGTCTCCAACACAAATCACTAATATGTCTGCTTTGCTAATATATGACATAATTCACAGGAGAAAACAAGAAAATAAATCTGGCCTACTACTTCTTATTGATTTTGAAAAGCATATGCCACTGTTTCCTGGTCATTTATAAGAAAATGTCTTGACCTTTTTAATTTGGAGATTCTATAAAGAAATTGCTATCAATTTTATATGAGAATGCCAGCTCATATATTCTGATTAATGGTCATTTTTTTCAGAGCTGCAAAATGCGGTATCATTCAAACAGGAAACAGGACACCAGCAAGCATACAAACAACTGAGGGATACAACTGCTACAATCCCGAACACCACTTATAGAGATGTGACTTTCTATTCGTTGTCTACTTTCTCAGAGCTTCATGTTAGTTAGAGGCTGCCGCCAGGGTGACCCAATATCCCCGTATATCTTTCTCCTCTGTGCCGAAGTTTTGGCGCTTACGATACGCCAAAACAATACAATTAAAGGGATATTCCTCGGTGGTTCAGAATACAAAATAACACAATATGCGGACGACACGACGCTCATTCTTGATGGTTCTGAAAATTGTCTACGCGAATCGTACTTAACACTAAGGCTTGAAGAATTTGCTCGGGTATCTGGTCTGCGCATAAATCCTGAAAAATGTCAAGCAGCATGGATAGGGATAGGTTCACATTCTAAAATAAGACAAGTTCTTAGGGAATTAAACATGTCAACTGTAAACACTTTTAATTTGCTAGGGATACATTTCGACACTAATTTAACAAACATGAATAAAACTACACACACTTACAAACTCGAAGATATAGAAAAGATCACAAAATGTTTTGAAACAGACTCCTGATCCCTTTAGTTAGAATAACAGTTGTCGAATCCCTTATCTTACCAAAATTGACACACCTATTTGTAACTCACTCAAGTCCAGATACAGACTTTATGAAAACCCTAAATACCAGTCTATAATTTCTTTGGAATTCCAAACGCGATAGAATAAAAAGAAAACAATTATGTGCCGAACATATGCACGGAGGGTTGAACATGATTAATGTCGAAAACTTTGATAGCGCCATGAAAATTACCTGGATACGACGCTTGGTTTGCAAACAATCGAAATGGCCTTCACTATGCAATGCCAACCCTTTCCTAAAATATTCTCACTTATCACGTAAATTATATTGTAAAGCAAACAGACAAGTTCGCAAATACATTCTGGTGAGATGTATTCGCCGCATGGTGTAAATTTATGCGATTAAATAATTCAAATAATACTATTATGGCCTCAACTGTATGGAATAATTCGAAAATAAAAATCGTAGGTTCGCCGATCAACTTTAAATCGTGGAGAGAAGAAGAATAGCTGGCTCGTTAGTGTCACATCTAAAAATAGAATTTGTGGGTCTAAAATTGGTTGTACTAAAATATTCCCAAAATATCAAAAACCCCAAAAAAAATTCAAAACTTCCAAAATTTATTTTTTCCAAAAAATTTCAAAATCCCCAAATTTCAAAAAAAGAAAAAATTTCAAAACCCCCCAAAATTATTTCTCTAAAAAAAAAAGTTTAAATAAAAAATTTATAACGAGTTTTCGGTTTCTGATAATCTCGATATTAAAAAATGTCGAATGTTAAATTATTTGCGTGTAATATCTTTCGTTATTTTTTTTGTTCAAATATTTTTCATGAAATTATTAATCGATGTTTAGAAATAGCTTTATTGGACATTGTGACCATCGGTATGAATGCATACATTCCAGTGTTTATCGGACGCAGTTCATATAATTGGCATACCTGAAAATAGACACCATTACTTTTACATAAATAATAAAGAGCGTTTATTCTTTACACTCTCTCTATCCCAGATGAAGTTATTGAGTATATGACAGGTGTGTATTATCGTGAATTATTGGAAGTATTGAGATGTACTATCTTGAATCACGAGTGGACGAAAAGGGTAATGTGAAATTACAACCCCCAGAATGAATTGTCATATTCGATGGAACATATTATGTACACGTGATCACACACGACATTGTGGGTAACAATGTGTCTTTCACACCTTGCTTTACCAAATGAATTCTATTATATTCCCGTTCACAGTTATATGCCATTCAGAAAACATATCGATTTAATGTCTGAGCAGAATTAGTTGTTTAACGGGTTAGTATTAATTAAGGTTTATAAACTGTGTCATTGTTAACATTAACACGATAATTAGTTATCCAAAAAACATGCATACATAATACGTCAGGTCGTGAGACACTCAATTATAGAAATTGCTTCGGTGTCATTGTTATAACAACATTACGTAATAACCACTTATCACTCCATTCACACTTACGCTCATTTTGTATACCAAAAATTTCAATATAATGAAGATGACGAAAAGTTACCTATAATTCTGCTGTGGTTAAGCCACAACAACAACAACAACAACAACAACAACAACAACAGTCACCAAGTGACATAACATCCTGCTTTGATGATCCAATGGCCAATGTCCATGAAGATTTTATTTCCGATGCAAGTCATATTTCCGACTAACTCCTGAAAAGTTACCTATAATTCTGCTGTGGTTAAGCAGTCCATTATTTAGGGCATACCTGTATGTAGGCCTACCAGTGGATGAATAGTCTGCCGGAGAAGTACTGTGTAGACAGGTCTTGTCGGTAAGAGAGTCAGACGAGAAGTGAAGGCTCGGCTATTAAAACATAGTAATGCGATAGCGAACATCAAACGAGTCTGCGCACGCATATCTGTCAAAGGATACAATGGCAGTCATTGGTCAATTTATCCCCGGTGTCAGCTCAGTACAATAGCAGTCATTGGTCAATTTATCCCCGGTGTCAGCTCAGTACACAATCGGCACGAAGCCGGAGGTCATAATTACTCTTACGAATGAAGAGCGTTGAACATATACGAAATTATTACACGAATGAACTGAAATTTATATTTCACGTCTTACCAACAACAGATACAGACATAGTCATAGTGTTATACTATCTTACATGTACCCATGCTATGACATCATTCGAAGGGGCAATACACTCAAGGAGTTAAAGTTACACGAAACAAGGGACGTGATGTAATATTGGTGTATGAATCTTAAAGGAACACAAGACACTCTAAAGGGACACTCATTATGAAGGAATGTTAACAATACAAGCGCACGAATGAAGAGCGTTGAACATATACGAAATTACTACACGAATGAACTGAAATTTATATTTCACATCTTACCAACAACAGATACAGACATAGTCATAGTGTTATATTATCTTACATGTACCCATGCTATGACATACTTAAAGGGGGATAATGCACACACGGTGTGTGGAATGTTAAAGTGACACGAGGTAAGGGACGTTATGTAATATTGGTGTGTGAATATTAAAGGAGCATTCTCGCTATACAAACCCCCCTCCCCACTTATAGATATATAACGAAGACGAGAATAACATGTTGATGAAGTTTATTGAAATTTAATCATTGTCTGAATCTTCGACCGTTAGATTTACTTCTAAGAGTTTCTTGAATTTTCTCATCGCTTCATCTGCAGCCCATTCATTATTATATCCGCGTTTGGTCAGTTTGACCATTTTCTTCATGATCGTGTTATGTATGGGTGATGTTTTCAATCGATACTGGTATTCTATTAATCGTCTATAACTTTTGAGAAACAGAACAAACTCTGTGTCGATGGTATCCTCTTTTCCCGACATGCTCTCATCTCCCGAAATGCTCTCTTCTTCTTTCACATCATTGGTGACGCGTTTCATCATACTTTTGAATGTGTCCATCTCGTTGACACATCGCGCAGCTTTCTTAAGACCGAATACCGTTCTACTACCGACGACATTACCATCTTTTGAATCTGATAGCGTTCCTCGTTCATCTTCATCTGTATCTTCTCCGAAGAGAGTTGTTTTTGTCTCGGACATAGCTCCGTGTTCATCCGGGTCCTCAGTTAATTTTCGTTTTAACTTATTTTCTTGACACCAGTTTTTTACGTGTCTCTGAACATCATAATGATCTGCGAACAAAAGCCCGCATTCATTACAAGGGTACGACATGTCTTCTCGAATGTCTATACGTTTCTTCTTATTAATTTCATCGAGCTCACCAGGTGGCCGTATGTCGTTAGTATAGTCATTATGTTGACCCTGGGGCACAATATAATTATATGTTATGCCCTTCTGTTGACCAGGGAGTTCTCTGTCATCGTATTTCATCGCATTCTGTTGACCCTGGGTCTCAGTGTCTTTTGTATGTTTTTTCATCACATTCTGTTCATCTGGGTGTTCTCTGTCTTTTTGGAGATTATATTTCATGCCATTCCATTCACCCCTATGTTGGTTCGTGTCCTCTTTTAGTACATTCTGTCGCAGACGTAATGTGTCCGGTGTTGCGGCTTTTAAATCCACCAGTAGGTAACCGTACGGTTCACTCGTCGCTTCCGAAAACTCTCGAACCATACGCTGAGGACATTCAGGATACATCTGTCTTGATAATGTTGAAATTAATCCCTTGTCGATTGGGTTATTGAACAATACCAAATATTGACAATTTCGTCGTTGCGTTGGATCTTTGTTGTAGTAGAAATTCTGGTTCAAACTTATCAAAGATAAGTTCAAATGGTGACTTCCTTCGGAATGCAAATCATTAACTCTCTGGTCTTTTGATGAAGTTTGCATCAAGTCATCGAGTATAACTAGATTTTTATACCGGGGGTTGATAAGCGAATCCAAGTTTGCTGGTATTCCTCGTATAAAGTTGACCTGAGGGGTGACGGTATACTTTAATTCGTCATATAGGGGCTGCCAATATTTATAAAACCATATTATTCTGTCAGGTGAGGGTGATATTTTTGAGGCAGACTTTTGTAGTAAGGTTTTCACGAAGTATGTCTTACCACAAGATGTCGGTCCACTTACACATGCCGTGAATGGATGCTTGAAAATAAAATCTTCATGGACATTGGCCATTGGATCATCAAAGCAGGATGTTATGTCGCTTGGTGGCTGTTGTTGTTGTTGTTGTTGGGGGTGATGATACTGTTGTTGTTGTTGTTGTTGTTGTTGTTGTTGTGGCTGATGATACTGTTGTTGTTGTTGTTGTTGTTGTTGTTGTTCTGAAGGCGTGTGTTTAACTTTGATATGACGCTTCAAACTATCTTGCCAAGCATAGACACTTAAGCACTCTTCACATTGATACTTTATTTAACTAGTTCAGGCTGTCGTTCACAACGTCTCTTAGTGTTGTTTGTACTGGATACAAATTTATCACATTAGCTACAATACAACCTACCTATCCAAATGTCAATGCAATTATGAGTGATTTCAATATGAACACTCTATTATATAGATATGTGTAACCTGGTGACTGACATGATGATACAGTTATGCACTAAATAATGGACTGCTTAACCACAGCAGAATTATAGGTAACTTTTCAGGAGTTAGTCGGAAATATGGCTTGTTGCCATTCATCGGAAAGCTCTCGCCGCAGGCGGCGGCATTGTGGTATTTTACTGCGGCGGCGGTGCCGCCGCCGCCGCCGCCGGCGCCGCCACCGCCTGAGGCGAGAGCTTTCCGATGAATGGCAACAAGCCATATTTCCGACTAACTCCTGAAAAGTTACCTATAATTCTGCTGTGGTTAAGCAGTCCATTATTTAGTGCATAACTGTATCATCATGTCAGTCACCAGGTTACACATATCTATATAATAGAGTGTTCATATTGAAATCACTCATAATTGCATTGACATTTGGATAGGTAGGTTGTATTGTAGCTAATGTGATAAATTTGTATCCAGTACAAACAACACTAAGAGACGTTGTGAACGACAGCCTGAACTAGTTAAATGAAGTATCAATGTGAAGAGTGCTTAAGTGTCTATGCTTGGCAAGATAGTTTGAAGCGTCATATCAAAGTTAAACACACGCCTTCAGAACAACAACAACAACAACAGTATCATCAGCCACAACAACAACAACAACAACAACAACAACAGTATCATCACCCCCAACAACAACAACAACAACAACAACAGCCACCAAGCGACATAACATCCTGCTTTGATGATCCAATGGCCAATGTCCATGAAGATTTTATTTTCAAGCATCCATTCACGGCATGTGTAAGTGGACCGACATCTTGTGGTAAGACATACTTCGTGAAAACCTTACTACAAAAGTCTGCCTCAAAAATATCACCCTCACCTGACAGAATAATATGGTTTTATAAATATTGGCAGCCCCTATATGACGAATTAAAGTATACCGTCACCCCTCAGGTCAACTTTATACGAGGAATACCAGCAAACTTGGATTCGCTTATCAACCCCCGGTATAAAAATCTAGTTATACTCGATGACTTGATGCAAACTTCATCAAAAGACCAGAGAGTTAATGATTTGCATTCCGAAGGAAGTCACCATTTGAACTTATCTTTGATAAGTTTGAACCAGAATTTCTACTACAACAAAGATCCAACGCAACGACGAAATTGTCAATATTTGGTATTGTTCAATAACCCAATCGACAAGGGATTAATTTCAACATTATCAAGACAGATGTATCCTGAATGTCCTCAGCGTATGGTTCGAGAGTTTTCGGAAGCGACGAGTGAACCGTACGGTTACCTACTGGTGGATTTAAAAGCCGCAACACCGGACACATTACGTCTGCGACAGAATGTACTAAAAGAGGACACGAACCAACATAGGGGTGAATGGAATGGCATGAAATATAATCTCCAAAAAGACAGAGAACACCCAGATGAACAGAATGTGATGAAAAAACATACAAAAGACACTGAGACCCAGGGTCAACAGAATGTGATGAAATACGATGACAGAGAACTCCCTGGTCAACAGAAGGGCATAACATATAATTATATTGTGCCCCAGGGTCAACATAATGACTATACTAACGACATACGGCCACCTGGTGAGCTCGATGAAATTAATAAGAAGAAACGTATAGACATTCGAGAAGACATGTCGTACCCTTGTAATGAATGCGGGCTTTTGTTCGCAGATCATTATGATGTTCAGAGACACGTAAAAAACTGGTGTCAAGAAAATAAGTTAAAACGAAAATTAACTGAGGACCCGGATGAACACGGAGCTATGTCCGAGACAAAAACAACTCTCTTCGGAGAAGATACAGATGAAGATGAACGAGGAACGCTATCAGATTCAAAAGATGGTAATGTCGTCGGTAGTAGAACGGTATTCGGTCTTAAGAAAGCTGCGCGATGTGTCAACGAGATGGACACATTCAAAAGTATGATGAAACGCGTCACCAATGATGTGAAAGAAGAAGAGAGCATTTCGGGAGATGAGAGCATGTCGGGAAAAGAGGATACCATCGACACAGAGTTTGTTCTGTTTCTCAAAAGTTATAGACGATTAATAGAATACCAGTATCGATTGAAAACATCACCCATACATAACACGATCATGAAGAAAATGGTCAAACTGACCAAACGCGGATATAATAATGAATGGGCTGCAGATGAAG
The DNA here is from genome assembly GCA_032622095.1 of Siphonodentalium dalli. NCBI lineage: Eukaryota > Metazoa > Mollusca > Scaphopoda > Gadilida > Siphonodentaliidae > Siphonodentalium > Siphonodentalium dalli. The sequence continues at coordinate 181,408,372 of CP136064.1, read as the reverse complement.
CGATGAGAAAATTCAAGAAACTCTTAGAAGTAAATCTAACGGTCGAAGATTCAGACAATGATTAAATTTCAATAAACTTCATCAACATGTTATTCTCGTCTTCGTTATATATCTATAAGTGGGGAGGGGGGTTTGTATAGCGAGAATGCTCCTTTAATATTCACACACCAATATTACATAACGTCCCTTACCTCGTGTCACTTTAACATTCCACACACCGTGTGTGCATTATCCCCCTTTAAGTATGTCATAGCATGGGTACATGTAAGATAATATAACACTATGACTATGTCTGTATCTGTTGTTGGTAAGATGTGAAATATAAATTTCAGTTCATTCGTGTAGTAATTTCGTATATGTTCAACGCTCTTCATTCGTGCGCTTGTATTGTTAACATTCCTTCATAATGAGTGTCCCTTTAGAGTGTCTTGTGTTCCTTTAAGATTCATACACCAATATTACATCACGTCCCTTGTTTCGTGTCACTTTAACTCCTTGAGTGTATTGCCCCTTCGAATGATGTCATAGCATGGGTACATGTAAGATAGTATAACACTATGACTATGTCTGTATCTGTTGTTGGTAAGACGTGAAATATAAATTTCAGTTCATTCGTGTAATAATTTCGTATATGTTCAACGCTCTTCATTCGTAAGAGTAATTATGACCTCCGGCTTCGTGCCGATTGTGTACTGAGCTGACACCGGGGATAAATTGACCAATGACTGCTATTGTACTGAGCTGACACCGGGGATAAATTGACCAATGACTGCCATTGTATCCTTTGACAGATATGCGTGCGCAGACTCGTTTGATGTTCGCTATCGCATTACTATGTTTTAATAGCCGAGCCTTCACTTATCGTCTGACTCTCTTACCGACAAGACCTGTCTACACAGTACTTCTCCGGCAGACTATTCATCCACTGGTAGGCCTACATACAGGTATGCCCTAAATAATGGACTGCTTAACCACAGCAGAATTATAGGTAACTTTTCAGGAGTTAGTCGGAAATATGACTTGCATCGGAAATAAAATCTTCATGGACATTGGCCATTGGATCATCAAAGCAGGATGTTATGTCGCTTGGTGACTGTTGTTGTTGTTGTTGTTGTTGTTGTTGTTGTTGTGGCTTAACCACAGCAGAATTATAGGTAACTTTTCGTCATCTTCATTATATTGAAATTTTTGGTATACAAAATGAGCGTAAGTGTGAATGGAGTGATAAGTGGTTATTACGTAATGTTGTTATAACAATGACACCGAAGCAATTTCTATAATTGAGTGTCTCACGACCTGACGTATTATGTATGCATGTTTTTTGGATAACTAATTATCGTGTTAATGTTAACAATGACACAGTTTATAAACCTTAATTAATACTAACCCGTTAAACAACTAATTCTGCTCAGACATTAAATCGATATGTTTTCTGAATGGCATATAACTGTGAACGGGAATATAATAGAATTCATTTGGTAAAGCAAGGTGTGAAAGACACATTGTTACCCACAATGTCGTGTGTGATCACGTGTACATAATATGTTCCATCGAATATGACAATTCATTCTGGGGGTTGTAATTTCACATTACCCTTTTCGTCCACTCGTGATTCAAGATAGTACATCTCAATACTTCCAATAATTCACGATAATACACACCTGTCATATACTCAATAACTTCATCTGGGATAGAGAGAGTGTAAAGAATAAACGCTCTTTATTATTTATGTAAAAGTAATGGTGTCTATTTTCAGGTATGCCAATTATATGAACTGCGTCCGATAAACACTGGAATGTATGCATTCATATCGATGGTCACAATGTCCAATAAAGCTATTTCTAAACATCGATTAATAATTTCATGAAAAATATTTGAACAAAAAAAATAACGAAAGATATTACACGCAAATAATTTAACATTCGACATTTTTTAATATCGAGATTATCAGAAACCGAAAACTCGTTATAAATTTTTTATTTAAACTTTTTTTTTTAGAGAAATAATTTTGGGGGGTTTTGAAATTTTTTCTTTTTTTGAAATTTGGGAATTTTGAAATTTTTTGGAAGTTTTGAAATTTTTTGGAAAAAATAAATTTTGGAAGTTTTGAATTTTTTTGGGGGTTTTTGATATTTTGGGAATATTTTAGTACAACCAATTTTAGACCCACAAATTCTATTTTTAGATGTGACACTAACGAGCCAGCTATTCTTCTGAGAGATGCCGGAATATATTTCATAAATTATCTATTCAGATAATACATTCCATACCCCACGCACACTTTATGCAACTTTCATCATCCGCGTTGATTTCATAACAATCAACTTTATTAAGCGTCAGATTTTGTCATTGGCAAGTTTTCTTAATCAACCCTTAATCTGTATAGGCTAGTAACCCTACCCATGTCTACCCAATATTACATCGATACTTCATTATGTAAAATTATGTGACAATTATTTTATAAAATTCTAGCAAATGGGGAAAACTATGCCGAATGCATGTCAAAAATGGGAATCCGCAATATGCGAGAAAATATAAAATTAGGAAGAATATTTGAGCATGCCCTTTAAAACGACAACCGATACGAAATTATATACAGTGGCACCAATTCAGAATAAACACACGAATTATTAGTACCAATACATTTCTGAAGGTGGCTAACCTTCGAGTCGACAATCTTTGCAATCATTGTTAACATGTACAGGAAACCATTTCTCACATTTTCTGGGATTGTCCCCACGTTCAAACATCCGATCGTTCTTTTGTGATCTTAAATTTAGGTATGAATGCGAGAGGTACAACACAAAATGTACTATGAATTATGGATTCGATAACCAGTAGCTGACACTTCGAAAATGCCTTACAACTAAAATAATAGTGAATGAAAACCAGATATTTTCAGGCACAAAGTACACCCTGGTATGAGAATATAACAGTGACTGGACGACACACGAAATAAATTAAATACCCGGTACCCGAGCGGCAGATATTTATACAATATTTATACAATTTCAATACACCGATCATTTTTATTTTTCAATCATATTCCCGAGAACGTCAATATAACAACATTTGCATAAAGTGTATGACAACTTTTGTCACCGTTCGAAAAAAAGAGAGCGTTGTGTATTTCCCCGAGTGCTGTCGAACCAAGTACAATAACTACAATAGTTTTTGGTAAATTCAAACTGTAAAATAATTAAAACTACACATAGTGTTTGGAACTTTGATTATGCAAACATTAAATACTATATATCATCAAATAATGTAGCTGAAATTGAAATCTAAAATTATTCTGAAGAAAACATCAGCATTGTTGTAGCAAAAGAAAGCCTATTTTCGGAAAAATATATACCATCGTAGCTTCAATTTACTTTTAGCTTGAACACTCTTTGTTAAAATTACCCGAACACAATGTGTGCATTTAAATATTTTCTAATTATATGTCACATGTAAGAAAGTTTCGCTCATCCAAACCCGCGGGATTGAGGGAACGAACGTGTGAGTGCATTTTGTCTTTTCCTCATTTGTCATTCTTTCTTATAAATGAAAAATATATATTTCTGCTTTGCCATTGATACGCGGCGCTCCGACTGATTTGTCAAATCTATATTCAGCTCTCCAACTAGCCCAGAAAATCAGCTGTGCGGTGATGACAGGTGAAGAACTGTAATATCACTCGACATGCCGCTTTATGTCAAATGCATCCAGTTGCATGCGGACACACTATACAATTCAGAATAGGAGAACGTCACACGGTCTTTTGAAATTATCAAATACATCGACGGAAGTTGTCTTGATCAGTGTTTTGTGGAAGCTGATAATCATGGGCAAGTGTGAGTTGAGAAAATCAAAGCAGGAAAACACATAGCCCTGGCCCTGTGCCTGTCCCTGCGCCATCTTTATATTCAGAGACCCAAAACAAAGTATTTGCGTGTAATATCTTTCGTTATTTTTTTTGTTCAAATATTTTTCATGAAATTATTAATCGATGTTTAGAAATAGCTTTATTGGACATTGTGACCATCGATATGAATGCATACATTCCAGTGTTTATCGGACGCAGTTCATATAATTGGCATACCTGAAAATAGACACCATTACTTTTACATAAATAATAAAGAGCGTTTATTCTTTACACTCTCTCTATCCCAGATGAAGTTATTGAGTATATGACAGGTGTGTATTATCGTGAATTATTGGAAGTATTGAGATGTACTATCTTGAATCACGAGTGGACGAAAAGGGTAATGTGAAATTACAACCCCCAGAATGAATTGTCATATTCGATGGAACATATTATGTACACGTGATCACACACGACATTGTGGGTAACAATGTGTCTTTCACACCTTGCTTTACCAAATGAATTCTATTATATTCCCGTTCACAGTTATATGCCATTCAGAAAACATATCGATTTAATGTCTGAGCAGAATTAGTTGTTTAACGGGTTAGTATTAATTAAGGTTTATAAACTGTGTCATTGTTAACATTAACACGATAATTAGTTATCCAAAAAACATGCATACATAATACGTCAGGTCGTGAGACACTCAATTATAGAAATTGCTTCGGTGTCATTGTTATAACAACATTACGTAATAACCACTTATCACTCCATTCACACTTACGCTCATTTTGTATACCAAAAATTTCAATATAATGAAGATGACGAAAAGTTACCTATAATTCTGCTGTGGTTAAGCCACAACAACAACAACAACAACAACAACAACAACAGTCACCAAGCGACATAACATCCTGCTTTGATGGTCCAATGGCCAATGTCCATGAAGATTTTATTTCCGATGCAAGTCATATTTCCGACTAACTCCTGAAAAGTTACCTATAATTCTGCTGTGGTTAAGCAGTCCATTATTTAGGGCATACCTGTATGTAGGCCTACCAGTGGATGAATAGTCTGCCGGAGAAGTACTGTGTAGACAGGTCTTGTCGGTAAGAGAGTCAGACGAGAAGTGAAGGCTCGGCTATTAAAACATAGTAATGCGATAGCGAACATCAAACGAGTCTGCGCACGCATATCTGTCAAAGGATACAATGGCAGTCATTGGTCAATTTATCCCCGGTGTCAGCTCAGTACAATAGCAGTCATTGGTCAATTTATCCCCGGTGTCAGCTCAGTACACAATCGGCACGAAGCCGGAGGTCATAATTACTCTTACGAATGAAGAGCGTTGAACATATACGAAATTATTACACGAATGAACTGAAATTTATATTTCACGTCTTACCAACAACAGATACAGACATAGTCATAGTGTTATACTATCTTACATGTACCCATGCTATGACATCATTCGAAGGGGCAATACACTCAAGGAGTTAAAGTGACACGAAACAAGGGACGTGATGTAATATTGGTGTATGAATCTTAAAGGAACACAAGACACTCTAAAGGGACACTCATTATGAAGGAATGTTAACAATACAAGCGCACGAATGAAGAGCGTTGAACATATACGAAATTACTACACGAATGAACTGAAATTTATATTTCACATCTTACCAACAACAGATACAGACATAGTCATAGTGTTATATTATCTTACATGTACCCATGCTATGACATACTTAAAGGGGGATAATGCACACACGGTGTGTGGAATGTTAAAGTGACACGAGGTAAGGGACGTTATGTAATATTGGTGTGTGAATATTAAAGGAGCATTCTCGCTATACAAACCCCCCTCCCCACTTATAGATATATAACGAAGACGAGAATAACATGTTGATGAAGTTTATTGAAATTTAATCATTGTCTGAATCTTCGACCGTTAGATTTACTTCTAAGAGTTTCTTGAATTTTCTCATCGCTTCATCTGCAGCCCATTCATTATTATATCCGCGTTTGGTCAGTTTGACCATTTTCTTCATGATCGTGTTATGTATGGGTGATGTTTTCAATCGATACTGGTATTCTATTAATCGTCTATAACTTTTGAGAAACAGAACAAACTCTGTGTCGATGGTATCCTCTTTTCCCGACATGCTCTCATCTCCCGAAATGCTCTCTTCTTCTTTCACATCATTGGTGACGCGTTTCATCATACTTTTGAATGTGTCCATCTCGTTGACACATCGCGCAGCTTTCTTAAGACCGAATACCGTTCTACTACCGACGACATTACCATCTTTTGAATCTGATAGCGTTCCTCGTTCATCTTCATCTGTATCTTCTCCGAAGAGAGTTGTTTTTGTCTCGGACATAGCTCCGTGTTCATCCGGGTCCTCAGTTAATTTTCGTTTTAACTTATTTTCTTGACACCAGTTTTTTACGTGTCTCTGAACATCATAATGATCTGCGAACAAAAGCCCGCATTCATTACAAGGGTACGACATGTCTTCTCGAATGTCTATACGTTTCTTCTTATTAATTTCATCGAGCTCACCAGGTGGCCGTATGTCGTTAGTATAGTCATTATGTTGACCCTGGGGCACAATATAATTATATGTTATGCCCTTCTGTTGACCAGGGAGTTCTCTGTCATCGTATTTCATCGCATTCTGTTGACCCTGGGTCTCAGTGTCTTTTGTATGTTTTTTCATCACATTCTGTTCATCTGGGTGTTCTCTGTCTTTTTGGAGATTATATTTCATGCCATTCCATTCACCCCTATGTTGGTTCGTGTCCTCTTTTAGTACATTCTGTCGCAGACGTAATGTGTCCGGTGTTGCGGCTTTTAAATCCACCAGTAGGTAACCGTACGGTTCACTCGTCGCTTCCGAAAACTCTCGAACCATACGCTGAGGACATTCAGGATACATCTGTCTTGATAATGTTGAAATTAATCCCTTGTCGATTGGGTTATTGAACAATACCAAATATTGACAATTTCGTCGTTGCGTTGGATCTTTGTTGTAGTAGAAATTCTGGTTCAAACTTATCAAAGATAAGTTCAAATGGTGACTTCCTTCGGAATGCAAATCATTAACTCTCTGGTCTTTTGATGAAGTTTGCATCAAGTCATCGAGTATAACTAGATTTTTATACCGGGGGTTGATAAGCGAATCCAAGTTTGCTGGTATTCCTCGTATAAAGTTGACCTGAGGGGTGACGGTATACTTTAATTCGTCATATAGGGGCTGCCAATATTTATAAAACCATATTATTCTGTCAGGTGAGGGTGATATTTTTGAGGCAGACTTTTGTAGTAAGGTTTTCACGAAGTATGTCTTACCACAAGATGTCGGTCCACTTACACATGCCGTGAATGGATGCTTGAAAATAAAATCTTCATGGACATTGGCCATTGGATCATCAAAGCAGGATGTTATGTCGCTTGGTGGCTGTTGTTGTTGTTGTTGTTGTTGTTGGGGGTGATGATACTGTTGTTGTTGTTGTTGTTGTTGTTGTTGTTGTGGCTGATGATACTGTTGTTGTTGTTGTTGTTGTTCTGAAGGCGTGTGTTTAACTTTGATATGACGCTTCAAACTATCTTGCCAAGCATAGACACTTAAGCACTCTTCACATTGATACTTCATTTAACTAGTTCAGGCTGTCGTTCACAACGTCTCTTAGTGTTGTTTGTACTGGATACAAATTTATCACATTAGCTACAATACAACCTACCTATCCAAATGTCAATGCAATTATGAGTGATTTCAATATGAACACTCTATTATATAGATATGTGTAACCTGGTGACTGACATGATGATACAGTTATGCACTAAATAATGGACTGCTTAACCACAGCAGAATTATAGGTAACTTTTCAGGAGTTAGTCGGAAATATGGCTTGTTGCCATTCATCGGAAAGCTCTCGCCGCAGGCGGCGGCGGCATTGCGGTATTTTACTGCGGCGGCGGTGCCGCCGCCGCCGCCGCCGGCGCCGCCACTGCCTGAGGCGAGAGCTTTCCGATGAATGGCAACAAGCCATATTTCCGACTAACTCCTGAAAAGTTACCTATAATTCTGCTGTGGTTAAGCAGTCCATTATTTAGTGCATAACTGTATCATCATGTCAGTCACCAGGTTACACATATCTATATAATAGAGTGTTCATATTGAAATCACTCATAATTGCATTGACATTTGGATAGGTAGGTTGTATTGTAGCTAATGTGATAAATTTGTATCCAGTACAAACAACACTAAGAGACGTTGTGAACGACAGCCTGAACTAGTTAAATGAAGTATCAATGTGAAGAGTGCTTAAGTGTCTATGCTTGGCAAGATAGTTTGAAGCGTCATATCAAAGTTAAACACACGCCTTCAGAACAACAACAACAACAACAACAACAGTATCATCAGCCACAACAACAACAACAACAACAACAACAACAACAACAACAGTATCATCACCCCCAACAACAACAACAACAACAACAACAACAACAGCCACCAAGCGACATAACATCCTGCTTTGATGATCCAATGGCCAATGTCCATGAAGATTTTATTTTCAAGCATCCATTCACGGCATGTGTAAGTGGACCGACATCTTGTGGTAAGACATACTTCGTGAAAACCTTACTACAAAAGTCTGCCTCAAAAATATCACCCTCACCTGACAGAATAATATGGTTTTATAAATATTGGCAGCCCCTATATGACGAATTAAAGTATACCGTCACCCCTCAGGTCAACTTTATACGAGGAATACCAGCAAACTTGGATTCGCTTATCAACCCCCGGTATAAAAATCTAGTTATACTCGATGACTTGATGCAAACTTCATCAAAAGACCAGAGAGTTAATGATTTGCATTCCGAAGGAAGTCACCATTTGAACTTATCTTTGATAAGTTTGAACCAGAATTTCTACTACAACAAAGATCCAACGCAACGACGAAATTGTCAATATTTGGTATTGTTCAATAACCCAATCGACAAGGGATTAATTTCAACATTATCAAGACAGATGTATCCTGAATGTCCTCAGCGTATGGTTCGAGAGTTTTCGGAAGCGACGAGTGAACCGTACGGTTACCTACTGGTGGATTTAAAAGCCGCAACACCGGACACATTACGTCTGCGACAGAATGTACTAAAAGAGGACACGAACCAACATAGGGGTGAATGGAATGGCATGAAATATAATCTCCAAAAAGACAGAGAACACCCAGATGAACAGAATGTGATGAAAAAACATACAAAAGACACTGAGACCCAGGGTCAACAGAATGTGATGAAATACGATGACAGAGAACTCCCTGGTCAACAGAAGGGCATAACATATAATTATATTGTGCCCCAGGGTCAACATAATGACTATACTAACGACATACGGCCACCTGGTGAGCTCGATGAAATTAATAAGAAGAAACGTATAGACATTCGAGAAGACATGTCGTACCCTTGTAATGAATGCGGGCTTTTGTTCGCAGATCATTATGATGTTCAGAGACACGTAAAAAACTGGTGTCAAGAAAATAAGTTAAAACGAAAATTAACTGAGGACCCGGATGAACACGGAGCTATGTCCGAGACAAAAACAACTCTCTTCGGAGAAGATACAGATGAAGATGAACGAGGAACGCTATCAGATTCAAAAGATGGTAATGTCGTCGGTAGTAGAACGGTATTCGGTCTTAAGAAAGCTGCGCGATGTGTCAACGAGATGGACACATTCAAAAGTATGATGAAACGCGTCACCAATGATGTGAAAGAAGAAGAGAGCATTTCGGGAGATGAGAGCATGTCGGGAAAAGAGGATACCATCGACACAGAGTTTGTTCTGTTTCTCAAAAGTTATAGACGATTAATAGAATACCAGTATCGATTGAAAACATCACCCATACATAACACGATCATGAAGAAAATGGTCAAACTGACCAAACGCGGATATAATAATGAATGGGCTGCAGATGAAGCGATGAGAAAATTCAAGAAACTCTTAGAAGTAAATCTAACGGTCGAAGATTCAGACAATGATTAAATTTCAATAAACTTCATCAACATGTTATTCTCGTCTTCGTTATATATCTATAAGTGGGGAGGGGGGTTTGTATAGCGAGAATGCTCCTTTAATATTCACACACCAATATTACATAACGTCCCTTACCTCGTGTCACTTTAACATTCCACACACTGTGTGTGCATTATCCCCCTTTAAGTATGTCATAGCATGGGTACATGTAAGATAATATAACACTATGACTATGTCTGTATCTGTTGTTGGTAAGATGTGAAATATAAATTTCAGTTCATTCGTGTAGTAATTTCGTATATGTTCAACGCTCTTCATTCGTGCGCTTGTATTGTTAACATTCCTTCATAATGAGTGTCCCTTTAGAGTGTCTTGTGTTCCTTTAAGATTCATACACCAATATTACATCACGTCCCTTGTTTCGTGTCACTTTAACTCCTTGAGTGTATTGCCCCTTCGAATGATGTCATAGCATGGGTACATGTAAGATAGTATAACACTATGACTATGTCTGTATCTGTTGTTGGTAAGACGTGAAATATAAATTTCAGTTCATTCGTGTAATAATTTCGTATATGTTCAACGCTCTTCATTCGTAAGAGTAATTATGACCTCCGGCTTCGTGCCGATTGTGTACTGAGCTGACACCGGGGATAAATTGACCAATGACTGCTATTGTACTGAGCTGACACCGGGGATAAATTGACCAATGACTGCCATTGTATCCTTTGACAGATATGCGTGCGCAGACTCGTTTGATGTTCGCTATCGCATTACTATGTTTTAATAGCCGAGCCTTCACTTATCGTCTGACTCTCTTACCGACAAGACCTGTCTACACAGTACTTCTCCGGCAGACTATTCATCCACTGGTAGGCCTACATACAGGTATGCCCTAAATAATGGACTGCTTAACCACAGCAGAATTATAGGTAACTTTTCAGGAGTTAGTCGGAAATATGACTTGCATCGGAAATAAAATCTTCATGGACATTGGCCATTGGATCATCAAAGCAGGATGTTATGTCGCTTGGTGACTGTTGTTGTTGTTGTTGTTGTTGTTGTTGTTGTTGTTGTTGTTGTGGCTTAACCACAGCAGAATTATAGGTAACTTTTCGTCATCTTCATTATATTGAAATTTTTGGTATACAAAATGAGCGTAAGTGTGAATGGAGTGATAAGTGGTTATTACGTAATGTTGTTATAACAATGACACCGAAGCAATTTCTATAATTGAGTGTCTCACGACCTGACGTATTATGTATGCATGTTTTTTGGATAACTAATTATCGTGTTAATGTTAACAATGACACAGTTTATAAACCTTAATTAATACTAACCCGTTAAACAACTAATTCTGCTCAGACATTAAATCGATATGTTTTCTGAATGGCATATAACTGTGAACGGGAATATAATAGAATTCATTTGGTAAAGCAAGGTGTGAAAGACACATTGTTACCCACAATGTCGTGTGTGATCACGTGTACATAATATGTTCCATCGAATATGACAATTCATTCTGGGGGTTGTAATTTCACATTACCCTTTTCGTCCACTCGTGATTCAAGATAGTACATCTCAATACTTCCAATAATTCACGATAATACACACCTGTCATATACTCAATAACTTCATCTGGGATAGAGAGAGTGTAAAGAATAAACGCTCTTTATTATTTATGTAAAAGTAATGGTGTCTATTTTCAGGTATGCCAATTATATGAACTGCGTCCGATAAACACTGGAATGTATGCATTCATATCGATGGTCACAATGTCCAATAAAGCTATTTCTAAACATCGATTAATAATTTCATGAAAAATATTTGAACAAAAAAAATAACGAAAGATATTACACGCAAATAATTTAACATTCGACATTTTTTAATATCGAGATTATCAGAAACCGAAAACTCGTTATAAATTTTTTATTTAAACTTTTTTTTTTAGAGAAATAATTTTGGGGGGTTTTGAAATTTTTTCTTTTTTTGAAATTTGGGGATTTTGAAATTTTTTGGAAGTTTTGAAATTTTTTGGAAAAAATAAATTTTGGAAGTTTTGAATTTTTTTGGGGGTTTTTGATATTTTGGGAATATTTTAGTACAACCAATTTTAGACCCACAAATTCTATTTTTAGATGTGACACTAACGAGCCAGCTATTCTTCTGAGAGATGCCGGAATATATTTCATAAATGATCTATTCAGATAATACATTCCATACCCCACGCACACTTTATGCAACTTTCATCATCCGCGTTGATTTCATAACAATCAACTGTATTAAGCGTCAGATTTTGTCATTGGCAAGTTTTCTTAATCAACCCTTAATCTGTATAGGCTAGTAACCCTACCCATGTCTACCCAATATTACATCGATACTTCATTATGTAAAATTATGTGACAATTATTTTATAAAATTCTAGCAAATGGGGAAAACTATGCCGAATGCATGTCAAAAATGGGAATCCGCAATATGCGAGAAAATATAAAATTAGGAAGAATATTTGAGCATGCCCTTTAAAACGACAACCGATACGAAATTATATACAGTGGCACCAATTCAGAATAAACACACGAATTATTAGTACCAATACATTTCTGAAGGTGGCTAACCTTCGAGTCGACAATCTTTGCAATCATTGTTAACATGTACAGGAAACCATTTCTCACATTTTCTGGGATTGTCCCCACGTTCAAACATCCGATCGTTCTTTTGTGATCTTAAATTTAGATATGAATGCGAGAGGTACAACACAAAATGTACTATGAATTATGGATTCGATAACCAGTAGCTGACACTTCGAAAATGCCTTACAACTAAAATAATAGTGAATGAAAACCAGATATTTTCAGGCACAAAGTACACCCTGGTATGAGAATATAACAGTGACTGGACGACACACGAAATAAATTAAATACCCGGTACCCGAGCGGCAGATATTTATACAATATTTATACAATTTCAATACACCGATCATTTTTATTTTTCAATCATATTCCCGAGAACGTCAATATAACAACATTTGCATAAAGTGTATGACAACTTTTGTCACCGTTCGAAAAAAAGAGAGCGTTGTGTATTTCCCCGAGTGCTGTCGAACCAAGTACAATAACTACAATAGTTTTTGGTAAATTCAAACTGTAAAATAATTAAAACTACACATAGTGTTTGGAACTTTGATTATGCAAACATTAAATACTATATATCATCAAATAATGTAGCTGAAATTGAAATCTAAAATTATTCTGAAGAAAACATCAGCATTGTTGTAGCAAAAGAAAGCCTATTTTCGGAAAAATATATACCATCGTAGCTTCAATTTACTTTTAGCTTGAACACTCTTTGTTAAAATTACCCGAACACAATGTGTGCATTTAAATATTTTCTAATTATATGTCACATGTAAGAAAGTTTCGCTCATCCAAACCCGCGGGATTGAGGGAACGAACGTGTGAGTGCATTTTGTCTTTTCCTCATTTGTCATTCTTTCTTATAAATGAAAAAATATATATTTCTGCTTTGCCATTGATACGCGGCGCTCCGACTGATTTGTCAAATCTATATTCAGCTCTCCAACTAGCCCAGAAAATCAGCTGTGCGGTGATGACAGGTGAAGAACTGTAATATCACTCGACATGCCGCTTTATGTCAAATGCATCCAGTTGCATGCGGACACACTATACAATTCAGAATAGGAGAACGTCACACGGTCTTTTGAAATTATCAAATACATCGACGGAAGTTGTCTTGATCAGTGTTTTGTGGAAGCTGATAATCATGGGCAAGTGTGAGTTGAGAAAATCAAAGCAGGAAAACACATAGCCCTGGCCCTGTGCCTGTCCCTGCGCCATCTTTATATTCAGAGACCCAAAACAAAGTATCCCAATGAATGTGCAGACATCGAGCTTGCACTGGCTCCGGGTGAAACCTTGTGTGTACTAGGAGAGGCATCGACTCACAATCAAAATTCACTCAGGGAATTCCACCATGACGCCGTGTCCAAACTGGATAATATTAACTACCTCTCCACACAAGAGAAGCTAGATGAAGATTTATCCAATCAGCCACAATTATTTAGATCATGCATGTGTATGTCTGAATCACTATTGAGAATCAGCCGTTCAAGAAGACAGCGAGACTGGCTATTTCACATTGCAAGCCTCAGAGAATTCACAAAATTAATATTTCTTTGCCGGGGATCAAACCAGTTATGCTCGGATGGATCCCGTCTATCTGCGAGAGATGGCTGCACTCAAAACGAATGACCCTCAAATATGGAATTACTTACAAGGGAATTTTACTTCCAACAAGTCAGAAATTCCTTTCTCAGCAATTGGTATAGATCACGCCATAGAGCACGAGAACCTGGGAATGAAGGTTACTGTTGGGATTAGAGGATTGACGTCCAATGAAGATGCATTACAGCGATTTTTCTTCATAGCTCCCGAATTGAAGAGGATCTCAGAACAGTTCTCGCAAATGATTGGAATAATATCCAGAAACGCACGGAACATCACGAGCCCGTTGGCTCTAAAACAAAGTGCATAGTCTCAATGTAAAAAAAAAAACCTCCATAACATTTGACAATCTTCCTGTTGCCTTTGATAACAGTGAAAACATTTACAATGTAGTCACTGAGGCTGTTGTTCCCGATTCTGTTCAAAAAGATATCATTGTTTTCGCAGACAAAGGAAATAAACTTTACACTGAATTTACCGAAGAAAGCATTGTTGGGCAAAGGTCCGTCTGAGATAAATTGCCAAAAAACAAACTAACATAATTCAAAACCTTGGCAAAAACAATCCAAGTGCCAGTTGCCGACGATATTGTATGTTTAAAAGAAGAGAAAGCACTCATTGCTCTGTTCTAACTACAAAGCTATTGCTGAAGTCACAAGCACACAAACAAGCATCGGTCTTGCGTTCCAAAGGATACAAGACGACAAGTGTATGGGAATTGACAATATCAAATCGCAAATTAAATTGATAAATGAAGAACTTGCAGGCTGCGAGAGGGAATACGCACAACTCGCCAAAAGCACAGAAAACAAAATCAAAACTACAGGAAAAACCTTAGTCAAGGCCGACACTCTTAACCTCTTCAAAGAAATGTGCTGAAATGTCTAGTAAAACAAAGGAATACATCGACAATATTGAAAAACATATTTGCTCAGTTTTCGAAATATTTGCTGCTAGCTCGATGGACAAGTATGACAATTTGTGTAAATCCGTGGAGTCTCTTATCACGACGTCACAAGCAGATCCTCCCCAGAGTTCTTGGATAACCGATCGGTCACCCAATGAATCTAAGAACCACATACCAAAAACTGAACGTGCGATTGACCTGTTGAACTCACTCAATAGTTCATCGACCAGCGCGAATTTCGTCCCAGCTAAGATCACTCCGACTACTTCAACGCCAAAGTCGGAGGACTTGTCCCCGCGTGCTCGCAGCTCACCCACTGACAACAGCACACAAAAGCCAGACAGTGGAATGGACGGTCATATACAGCCATCACGTACATCGACTGCGGCTCCTCGTGACAGTGTCCTGAACCCACCCAGTCTGACAGTAGCTCCGAAAAGAAGCTCGCTTTAACTGAAAATGCACCCGCAAATACACATCTAAACAGTATATCAGTCGTATCTCGTTCCGATGGGGTCGTCTCCGAATGCCAGTCGCTATTGTTTTGGAAGGTGTGAACGGAGGTGTGAATAATTGGTTACATCTAACGAGTACCGCTGTTTGTGATTTGTGGTAATATGTTGGGCTAGTTTTGGTATTCAGGTGAGCTTTATTAACGCTGACGTAGTTAGTATATGCTAGTTCGGTGAGTGAATGATATAAGTATGTTTGTACCTTGAGTGGACAACCTGAACTCAAATGGACGTATATAAATGCATGCAAGGGCAATATACTTCAACTTCAGTGTAATATTCTCATAATAATGGCTAATGTTCAGGTAAATGTTTCATTTATCGAGAACAGAAAAGGAGGGAGGAATCTGCTGTTTGATTGTCACAAATATCGTATTAAAACTAGAAAGAGTGACAATATCCACTGGACATATTGCGTTAGGTACAGTCAACACCAAGGACGACATAGTGACAAGTGTAGGGAAGCCGCATAATCACGAAGCAGATCCCGACAAACTCAGCGCAGAAGTCATAATGTCGAAAATGAAGCAGATTGTCAAGTCAGATTCTAGGACTGTGTACAACATATATAAAGACGAAGTATCTTCTTTGAGAACCGACGAAGCCGACGCAGTGGTGATTTCCAAAATGCCCACATTATATAGTGCCCGATCGGCTTTATACCGTGCCAGAGCAAAGACGCGACCAGCACTAGCAAAACTAAGGAACGACATTGACCTCCCCTGAGGAAATGAAGAAGACGATGGCAGGTTTCGCCTTCCTTTTGACAAGTGACGGCGAAGAGAAGAAGATAATTATTTTCTCAACCGAGAGTAACCTGAGGTTCTTGTCTGAGGCCAGAAGCTACTTTTCCGACGGGACGTTCGACAAATGCCCAAAGCTATTCTGCCAAATTTACACAGTCCACGCCTTCGTCGAAAACAAGATGGTCCCCCTTGTATACGCCCTCCTGCCAGACAATAGTGAACTTACGTAAAGACGTTTCCTATCGCTGCTCGTCGAGAAAGCCCTCTCGTTCGATATTCCACTTTCGCCAGATGTATGATTTACAGATTTCGAAACAGCCATCCAAAATGCCACCCGACACCAGTTTCCAACAACAACTTTGAAAGGTTGTTTATTCCATTTCACCCAGAGTGTGTGGAGAAAAGCAAACGAGGTTGGATTGAAAACCGATTATCAACAAGATGGGCCTATCAAATCCTTGATCAGACGGGCCATTGGTCTTCCATTCCTGCCAGTTATCGAAGTTGACAAAATGGATTTTCTCGATGCAATGTCACTTTGTATAACTGTTGTATATAATTTCATAAATATAAAATGAGTAAGCTATGTAAATAATGGATATGAATAAAAACCTCAACTTAACATCCAATTGTTCATTCGACAATTATCATAAACTTCCACTTGGGCGAAAGATTGGGCTGGGATAATGACCTGCGTCAATCCAGATCGAGAAGGACATCCCACAAATTAATTTTCACACATAAAGTTGACTGGCATTCGGAGACTAACCCGTTCCGATGACCAGAACTCGAAGTATTTCACAATTTCTCCCCCGACAGGGACACACCAGGTTGATGACGATTTCGACGACTTCCAAGATGAGAATGACTCGCATGGCTTCACTGGTGTCTCAAACCGGAGGTCAAAACGCACTAGAAAATTCTTCCTTGGACGGATATCTCTTAACTCGACAGACGAAAGTGTCCGTGTCTATACCTAGTAAAACGAGGTGTTAACCATACCTTCGTTCGACTATTTCATAGTTCAATTCAAGGCACGAAATCAGCTCGTGTGATTGTCGAAGCAAAGGACTCCAAACATCTCCTCTCCGATGGCTTCCTTCCTGTTGGTGTTTAGTGTAGAGCTTGGCGACGGGATCCGCCACAAAACGGACACACCATGGAGAGGACGCTTAAAATAATGACATGGAACTGCAGTGGTGCTAAAACTAACTCAGTATATCTCTCCATGTTGCTAAATTCTAAAGCTTATGACTTTGTTGGCATAGGCGAACATTGGCTAAACGAAAGTAGCTTATTCTTCTTGGATTCCATGTGTGATCACTATGTATCGATATCAAAGGCCGGTAGATTGATATCAACTTCATCTGGTGGATCGTTTACACGCGATGGTGTGGCAATTTTAGTCAGACGTGAATTGATGGAAAGATGTACATATATTGAGACTGAAAATCAACGGTCCATCGGCATACGAGTGACAATGAAAACTGGACAAAATATAAACATTTAATTTTACCAAGTGTATATGCCAAGTACAAATCATAGTGATTCGTACCTAGAGGACTCCCTTGGTGTATTAGCTGACTGTGTGGAGTTATTCGCAGATAGTGGTTATACGATTGTAATGGGCGACTTTAACGCACACATTGGAAATTCCCGTGAAAAGAACCCACCAGCCGGACATTCCTACCGTTCGAAATTGCTCACTGATTTCATGGCGCGGTTGCATCTGTTATCTACAGCATTGACCAATAAGTGCCGCGGTGAACGTTCATCGTACTTCCCGTTCGCAGCTATCGGCTCGCCAACTTTAATCGACCACACCATGATCCCTGACAGTACGGAGGACCTACTTCTCGAATGTGCTCTCATGTATGACGCTCCAAACAATACTTCTTGTCATGTTCCTGTAACTTGTTCTCTGAAACTTCCTTACGATACAATGCCGACTACCACAATGCAACAGAAAATTTCCTTTAATTGGAAGCGCTTGGACATCGCCAAATATCAAGCGGTTCTGGATTCCAAGTTTCTGACGTACCCGGATACAAACATATCATGCATATCAAAAATTAGTGAAGTGTACCGATACATTGTGAATGGCTTAATTGCATCTGCAAATTCGGCAACGTGTCAAAGACGTTATAACACGCGTCTCAAACCATACTGGAATGAACATCTCAATTCACTTCAAAAACATTCGAAATCGTGTTGGTATCGCTGGACTCTAGACGACAGACCCCATTCAATCCAGTGTGCATCATATGTGAATTATAGAAACGTTAAGCGTGAATTTCGTAGCGCCTTGCGTCGAGAAGCCAGCGTGCATGATCAGAAATTGTATGATAACCTGGAGCAAGCTGCACGATCGGACCAATGTTCATTCTGGAAATTGTTGAACTCAGACAAACCAAAACATACACCAATTTCTGAGATGGAATTTAATGGTGTCATGCTTAGAGAACCGACCGACGTGTTATCAGGTTGGAGAGATTACTTCGCTGAACTGTACGCTGAGGAACCACATGGTGACCCGAGTTCAAACAACAAGTGGATTCCACAATTCAATCTGTCCTTGATGCATCTAACGAATTTTATACATGTGACTACCTGTGCAACCCTATTAATGTATCAGAGATCCTATGTGTTATCAAGTCACTGCGCCACTCCAAAGCGGCCGGCATAGACCAAATCGTTAATGAACATTGCAATACTGTGTTCACTGTATAATGGTATGCTGTCCCTCGAGTGTATACTACCGGAAATGAAAGTGGGACTCATTGTACCCCTATTCAAGGGAGACCCGAAACCCAGACACAGAGCAGACAGCTATCGAGCAATAACATTACTCCCAGTGTTGTATAAGGTACTAGAAGGAGTCATCATCAGGCGTGTGCAATCCAGCTTGTTATATTCTGAATCCCCTTCCCATCTCCAAAATGGCTTCCAGAAGAACATTAGTTGCACGATGACATCTTTCATGTTTCAAGAATGCATTTCTTACGCTTCAGACATGGGATCACGGATCTATACCTGCTTCCTTGACTCAAAAAAGGCATTCGGCCGTGTGTGGCATGCAGGTCTAATTGTTAAACTTTACAGTTATGAAATTCGGGGAAAACTACTAAGAGTTATGGAGAATATGCATGCCAACTGTTCGAGCAAAATCATGATAAATGGTTGCCTTTCTGATTCATTAACGATATCACAAGGAACACGACAAGGAGCTGTGTGTTCACCATTTTTCTACTTGGTGTGCGTGAAAGAGCTACTTGAACAACTCTCACATGCTCGCCAATGTTACTCCATTCAGGGAATACCATGCTCAGCTCCAACAACAGCCGACGATATTGTAATCATTTCACTAACAAAATCTGGCCTCGATGAAATGTTGAACATATGTTATCAATATAGTGTACGTTAGCGATTTAGCTTTTCGACAACAAAGAGCAGTGTCGTAGTGTTCAATGAACCCGGCAATCAAAATAAGGGGACTTGGAAAATTGGTAGAGAAAACCTCACAGAAAATTCAGAGTGCACCCACCTCGGCATTCTACAAGGGAAGTCGAACAATACAGTATCTCGGATAAATTTAATGGCAGACAAACTGAGAAGCACATACTTCGCCTTAGCCGGAAATCGAATGGTAAAAGAATGTTCGCCAGCAGTTATGTCAAAACTCCTCAAATGCGTTGTTCTACCAAGAGCTCTGTATGGATCGATGTGAACTTCCATTAAACAACGATGCTGCAATTCTCACACTGGAACGATCTTTCAGAATCTGTGTGAAGCACATGCAATCCCTCCCTACTCGGACTCCTACTAATGTTGCTCTCGGACTCTTAGGACTCACGCCGATTGAGAGACACATCCACATCAGGAAATTGTGATTTGTCGAAAAACTCATTCATCTCCCACTTGGTCATCAAACTCCGCTCAAGATATTCATTCACAGCGTTTATCAGTTTGTGTTGTATGGCCGCGTTATTTCTGGATTCGTCAAAGACATAATGCCGTTGCTATCCAAGTATGGTCTCGACTGTTACCTTATGTCGTATCTAAACTCAGGCTCATTTCCGTCAGGTGTCGAATGGAAGAAACTGGTTAACGACAGAGTGGCCACCGACTACTGTACATATTGGCATGACTCGGTTAGAGATAACCCTTCATTGTCCTTAGTTTTACAGTGCCATCCCTTCCCAAATGAGCAATGGAGAATCTGGAACATACTCCAGTTTAATCGATCGTATGCCATGGCTCTAAAAAACATGGCACGGCTACTCAACCAATCCAACTTCAACAATAACTCAGAGTGTCGTCTATGTGGTTCCCGGTTCGACTTTGAACTTGTACATATATTGCGGACATGTCGGTCAGATACCCTGATACAAATGCGTAACAGCTACTAGTACATGATTCTGAACAACTATGGCATCAGGACGTTCCTTTTCATGGATTCTTTGCCGACGGAGCAGCTAATATAATGGCAGTGCTTCTCGGTGGCCAGCCAATTCCGATTCCCTGTGAAGTTATAGGATCACTGGACAATGTAATTATTGACACTGCCCTGGTCCTCTATCATCTGTGTAATATAGTGAAACATCCGAGTTGAACCAAGCGAACAATATAACTTGTGTCTTGTATATATAATATTGTACAGTATTGTAAAATGTTTACCACATACCAACTCTCCTAAATGGAGGCATTAAAGATATATATATCCCCAAGCTTCGAGTTTTATGTTGTCCCGAGATCCTTATTCGGGCCTGATGGTTCTCCTCTAATTCGTTCTGACAGATCAGCTGCCATGCATTGCATTGAATCGCTGTCCTCAGTCCAAATCATGCCAAACTATAACGATACAAGTGATGTCAGTCAGCCACGCAGAACTGTTATTCTAGATGGGACGGTGTTGCCTAATTGTATACGAAAGGAATGGAAATCAAAACTTGCCTGGATTTGGCTGTTGTTTTCATCAAAAAGGCACTCTTCCGTTGCGAATTATACACAAGAGTTTACGTCCTGTTTCATCGATATCTGTAATTGTCTGTTAAGAGACACATACGTTTGTAGCCAAGTGGAAATCGTACCATCGGTGTAGAATATCATATCAGCGACAGCACTAATATTGAGAATGTGTCGATGAAGCAAATAGTATCGCACTTGAAAACAAAGGAGAATCTGCCTGATTGTTAGTCAGATAAAGTTGCTAGTTGCCTGATGTCAGGTGGGACAGAATTTGCTGTTGTTACTGGAACCAGTATTACAACCAATGTTACTCATTTACAGGCACTCATGCCAGACCACTCGCACGATGAAGCTGGCACATTGACAATTCTCTTCTCTATGGGGTATACGAATCAACATTTGGGAACATTTCAGAGCTTCATGGTGTCACGGTATCACGGTGTCATTACATGTGCGATGGAAAATCTCAGATCGCCCTCATCCAGATTTGCCGGATCCAACAGAATATGGCTGGAAGATCGTTGAAGGCACATTACAAACGGTGATGAGCGAAAACATTCCAGCTCCAACAGGAATAATGTATATGTGTTGTTGTACGTGCACAGATGTGTGCGAGACAACGAGATGCATATGTGAGAAGAATGGTCATTATCTGTACGGACATGTGCAAGTGTGTCAGTTGTTTCAATAATGATATTCGTGATATCAACGAACACGGCGATGGTCCAATGGTCAGCGAAACAGAAACAGACGACAGTGACAATGAGACTGAACTGATCTGAATATATGTAGACCGGCCCCCAGATGAGGGTGGTGTCACACGAAAGGGTAGAAATTTTGATGCTATCTCCAATTATCCTTGCCCCATGGGGGTTCCAAAACACTGAGGTATCCAGGGCGGAACATGTGGAAAATATATTTTTTTGACCTTTTTAGTGTTTTTGACCTGCAAATTTCAGTAAAATAAGGGAAAACTAATAAAATAAGACAAATGTCGAATAAAATATACTTGAATATCATATATTTATTCTATCTGGGTTGCTCAACATTATTGATGTTCAAAAATGTATATTCTCCAACAATTTTTGTGAAAAATTCATGAAAATGTCAAAAAAATGCAGAAATTGCAGTGCTTTTTCAAAAAAGTTTTCCAAAAGATTTCCTATAACAAATTTAATTTTTGGTATAAAGCTCTCGCTGTTGCATCAACATTTTCAGCATTATATACCTGATTTAATAATATCAACATAACAACCATTGATATCCAAAAAGCCGAGATATTTCCAAAAACTTAACCCTCCCCCTAAAACTGATTTTCTATCTGAAAATACCTGTCAAGTCGTTCCGTTTTGTTAACTAATTCACAGTTTTATCATATTTCATGGCATTAGAATGTACCTGCAGAGGTTTATGTTATGAGAGAGTCTATTTTTTTTTAATATTTTATTTTTTTTTGGTAAATTAGCTTTAAAATTTATTATTTTTATGTGAAAAACATCTGAAATATTCCCATGACTTTGTCAGTTTTATGGATACAGCTGAACAACATGCACCAAAATGAAATGAAATGAAATGCTACAATCATGTACCAGACCATAGTTAAGAAATAATGTAAAACTTAACCCTACCCACAAAACTGACACAATTTAGGACAAGTCTGTAGGTATATATATATATATCCTCATATGTGTTATTCAGAGTTTCACTTCTTTTTTTTAGAAAAGTTATCAACAGTCTCATATGTAATGATTAAAATGTCATAGCTTGGCAGTCTATTGTAACAGGATTTACTGAGGAATTCATTTTGTGAAACTCCCGGTCCTCCATATGTAACAGGACATCACTTCCTGTTCAATAAATGAAGTTTTGCAAGCACATGTTTTGAAAAATTTCAAGAAGAAAATATGCTGAAATTCCAGAAAACTGAGGTAAGTTAGGTCTATCATTCTTTCTAGGTGCCTAATTTTATTATGTAATAATTGTAATGTTCTTAAGTTTAAGTGAGTTTGTCTCATTCAACTGGAAAATTATCCAGAAGTCTATATCTCAGGAATGTGCACTGTGTGAATACTAATTATTACTGAGATTAGAACAATGAAAGAATTTTCAAATAATCATAATTCCAGTTTGAATATTCGTTTGAACCCAAATATCCGATATTAAAAACAAAATTGTACCATGTTCTAATCCAACCCCGACTCAATAATAAATCTATGGAAAGCCAGATTGACAACAATTATGAAATACTGATTCTTCATATATTAATGTTATAATGGTATAGTATTACAACGTAACATATTTTGTTTTTAAGGAATTGTTGCTTCTGTTATGCTATTCGTGAAATTCTCCTTTATTTCAGTACTGTCTGGTGGAAAATGGTATCCTCCATATGATTACTCGCATCCATTCTTATTAAGCCTGCTGCTATAGCCATTGTACTGATGGGAAAAGATGCAAATTTTGTGCGGTATGAATAGGTAAGTTATGTTTTGTGTTGAGTTTGCAGTGTTTTATGATGTGATATTCTGCCAACTTGGTGGTGTATGGATAGATAAATGAAGTTGTGTGTTGAGCTTTAAACGGCTGGACGACATAGCGGAACATTTGTATATATGGATAATTTGATTCGGTGGGCATTATTAAATAGGCCCCGTTTACCTCGGGTGTCTTAAAAAGACCAACTGAGACTCTGCACGGAATGTGGTTAGCATGTTGCGCACATATGTGAACAGAACGCTCTTTATTCATACCATGTCAGGAAAAGATCAATAGTTAGCGCTCTTTATCGTTCGTCTACACGCAACTCACTCACTCAACATCCCACACTGACTCGTATAGCATAATCGACATCAGTACATAATTCTTTTAGAAGTTAACCTTTGTTTTTCGTCTTCTAATTGCAGACTGAGACAATGACAGAATGCAAGTGTGTTGTCCACTATTCGGGTGTAGGTTCAGCATCGTCGGACCATGTCGTGCCTCTTACCAGCCATACTTACTCTCGTCTTCTGGATGCCAGGGAGCCGCGCATCAAAGATAGTGATCAGAATTTCCACAAACAACAGTGTGATGCTGTACCCTACACTCTCGATCCATCACAACATGGTCCATATGTCCATATGTCAAGCTGCTATAAAAAATTCACACTGATAATTTCAAGGAGCAAGGGAAAACGCAAACACAGTCCCAATGATAGTGATACAAGAACTCCAAGGGAGAAAAAAACTGAAGAGCGATGGTGTTGATCTTTTCCCACCTGAATGCTATTTCTGCAAAAAGATAAAGAAGAGGGTTGATGATGAATTCGAATACAGTAGATTGTTGAAGACACCAAATGCAGCTGAAAGAATAAAATTGGCAGTTCAGAGACAAGATGATTCATACATGTTGCTACATGTAAAGGATGTTGATCTGTTAGCCAAGGAATTTTCCATGCATGAGTCATGTTACAGGCGATATATCCGAAAGAAAAAAGATAGTATCTCATGTCACACTGAAATATATGATAAGATGACAGCTAAAACGGAAACCTTGAAAGCCTGGGTGACTGAAAATATAATCTGCATGAATCAGGCTGTTTCGATGCAAAAGCTTCATGAAGTATATGATGATGGACACTTTGGAGATAACCGTTATCGTGGCAGACTGAAGCAGAGGTTACAGGATATCTTCCCTGGACAACTTGAGTTCATCGCCAAATCACACAACAGGCAGGAAGTGGTCATAAACAGTGATGTTTACAGTACATCAACCACCGTCAAACCTGAGGGTACACATTTCTTGGATATGTACAAGTCATTCATAAAGAAGGTACGAGGTGGATCATATGGATCAACGGCTCGCTTCTGGTTATTGTATTATGTAGACATTATGCAGTGTCAACATTTAATTCATTCAGCTATTCAGGAGAAGAATTTTGAGGATCGACAATTTGCTTGGGAATTCATGCTTCCTTTCTATTTCGCACTGGACAAAACAAACTATTCCCGGTATGGCACATATTACACTACAACTCTGCAGAACATTAACTCATTGTATCCAGGAAATAAGGAACTGCTTAAGAGAGGTGGACTGTCTGTGCAGGGACAAGAAAGTTATCCTCTTCGCACATCCATTGATCAGCGAGGTGAGCAGACTATAAACCGAGATGGTAAAACTGCTGGCGGACTGAGACTTCTTCATCCGGATGACAAATCACTCTTGAAATGGACTCTCAATCGAGCACAACAATCTACTAACACACACAATCTTCGTGAATATGCAAGTTGCCTTCCTTCATGTGATGTATATAAACACACAAGACCATCACAAATCATAGCCTCCGAAAATGCTGTACAGAAAGTACTCTGTTTCCTAACAGATGAATACCTGAACCCATTCAGAAATACACTTGATGCGGGAAAGCTGTACAACATCAGTTCTGGTGTACCTGTTGATGATACCGTGAGGGAATAAATTTTTGGAGTCCTGGCTGCTGGCCAAAATGCTCACAAACAGTTCAAAGAACGTGTGAAGAAATCTAAGTTACACGAACCCATTCCCAGAAACTCCATCAAGCTATTCTCTTCTGTTGGAAAAAAGGTATCAGTAAAGCAAAATGGCAAAGTCAGAACTATTGAAATTAACAGGGACATGTTGAGCAAATTGGTTGCCACTTCAACTAAGCATGGTGAAGTTGTTGACCTTGAGAAAGCGCTGCAATACCCTTTAACTCCTGTACCCCTAAGCTTATTTCATCCAGATGGAACTAGGCGGACAACACAGAAAATACATCACTACAGATTGCGACTTGGTTGTAGTTTTCTTAATAAAGACCTGTGTGAAAATTTTCTCAGATCAAGTCCTCATTGTGTGTGTGGAAGTGATGAAACGGCGAATCATTTCTTATTCCACTGCCCATTATACAGTAGACAAAGAAACGAATGTCTTTCTGGTAGTTTGGAAAGAACAACCATTGAGAGCGCACTGAACGGCACGATTTCAAATAGTCTGAGCGAAAATATTTTTACATTTAAAACAGTCCAGAAATTCATAATCATGACAGAACGCTTTTCGAGCTAACATATAAACAGATTATATGACACTGCCCAATAATAACTAGAGGTGTGACTGTCCCAATGGGACTACGGATACCCCCCTGTTTTTAAAATACTAAGATGTTTCACATGTCAGTAAACATTTAGTTAAAATAATAAAATAACAGTTCCCATTGCAGGTGTACAACCATAACCCTAATCTTAAACCTATTTGGCACAGGTTCCCATGGTACTAAATATCAGTGCCAAGATTAAAAAACATTGACCGAAAAATGTAGGAATAAAAGCTCCGACAAAATTATGCATGTTGCAAAACAAGTTTCTAAAGTCGAAAAAGGGGGATAACTCCACCAAAAAATGTCGGACAGACGTCATAATCGCAGGTGCACAAGTTCCCATGGTACTAAATATCTGTGCCACGTTTTAAAAAAATTTACAAAAAAATGTAGGAATAAAAACTTGGACAAAAGTATGCATGTTATCCCCCCATTTTCTAAGTCGAAAAAGGGGGGATAACTCCACCAAAAAAAGTCGGACAGACGTCATAATCGCAGGTGCACAGGTTCCATGGTGGTTGATGTCTGTGCCAAGTTTCACGGAAATTGATCAAAAAACGACTGAGAAAAACTCCGGACAAATTTGTGTCCACGGACGGACGACGGACGGATGGACGGACAGACAAGCTGACTCCAGTATACCCCCCCCCCCACCCTAACTTCGTTGCGGGGGGTATAATTACATTAAGTAAATATCTAATATATGGAAATATTGAAATAGCTGATGACCGATACGACATGTGACACACAAATGTTGTATATATGCTTGTGTCTGTATTGCTCTTACGAACCCATTCTATGAAACCCATACTATAATATATTAGACATGGTGTAAACATTTAGTACATGAATATACCAATTCATTACCTGTCTCCGACAACTCCACGACGGGACGCGACTCGAGTAATGCAAGCATAATATTGCTTGCTTTGTCGCACCATTTTATATTATGTCCACCGATGATAAGGTCACTTGTGGAGACGGCATATATAAGCCATTTAGGCTTACAGCCGAATCCACTCCCATACACAAGGAACATGGTAACATGAATTACCAATATATTATATTGTATCAAATTATTATTGGGAATAAATATTATTAAACCAACACAGAAAAGTGTATTCATGGAGGTTATTCAGGAATACAATTCAAATGTACAAGTCTCTCTGCCACAGAAATGTACTGTACTTGCTTACATTGTGGATGTGATGGCCTTACTGAGGACAATAACCAATCTACCATCAACTTATAAAGAGTTAGTCCTAAAGATAATTTCAGCACTTCCCAAGGGATATTCCAGAGTAGACTTGGTGATCGACAGTTACAATGATGATAGCTTCAAGTTACCAGAGAGAAACAAAAGAGGCTCATGTGACAAAGTTATTGTGAAGTCAGAGGATTCTAAGCTCCCTAGAAACTTCACAGAGTTCCTAAAGAATGGTGAGAACAAAACTAGACTGACAGAACTGATTATCAAGGTCATCAAGAAAAACAAAGATGATATTCTCGAAAAACTCAATTCGAAAGAACTGTTCATTTCCAGTTTTGAATGTTGTTGGAAAATTACTGGGAATAGCTGCCATTTAGAGGAACGTCTATCAAGTAATCAGGAGGAAGCAGATACAAAGGTTATTCTCCATGCAGCTGATGTTCTTCAGCATGAAGCAGAAGGAAATGTTGTGATCCGATCTTGTTCAGGTGACATAGACATTGTGATTTTGTGTGTCGCACATTTTATTAAGGATGGAGCTAGAGTTTTCATTGACTCAAATAAAGGAAAATTCAGGCAGGTGATTCAAGTCGGTGATATCGACATGTCAAATATTCAGAAAAATGCTCTTATTGGGTTTCATTCCTTTACAGGTAATGATTACCTTTCATCGTTTTTCCGAAAAGGAAAAAAACTATTCTGGAAGTTCCTTGAAAAACGATATAAATATATGGAAGTCATGGCTCATCTGGGAACCAATTGGGATTTGGACATTGACACATTTACTACACTCCAGGAATTGACATGTGCATTATATGGTCAACGTTCAAGAAAAGTGAACCAAGCTAGGTGGATAATGTTCCAGCAGAAATTCGAGGATCAGCAGAAGGTTGTTGATCTTTCGGCACTTCCACCATGTGAGGAATCGTTAATGCTGCACTCGAAACGAGCCAACATGATTGCAAGAGAGTGGAAACTTGCAACCATTGCCAAATCAAACACTCCCGATGCATCACTTCATGTGTGGACGGCCGATAGGCAGCCTGAGTTATTTGAGCCATTCTTCCCTGAAGACGTTGCAGAAATTCTATTAAATGATACCATGACATTTGACGAAATTGACACTGACAGTGACGATGACTTTCCATAAGCTGTGGGCAGTAATTTTACTTTATTCCTTTACTTTATTCCTCTGGTACATGATTATAGCATTTCATGTTTGGTATTGGGATAAAGTTCTGTTTATTTTTAATGCATGTTGTGCAGCTCTATCCATAAAACTGACAAGTCATGGACATTTTTCAGGATTTGTTTCACTTAAAAATATAAACTTTTTAAGCTAATTTTAATACCAAAAAGAAATCAAATATTAAAGAAAATAGACTCTCTAATAACATAAACCTCTACATATACATGCTAATTTCATGACATATGATAAGACTCTGAATTGGTTAACAAAACTGAAACCTATAGACTTGTCCTAAATTGTGTCAGTTTTGGGGGTAGGGTTAAGTTTTACATTATTTCTTAACTATGGTATGGAACATGAATATGGCATTTCTTGTCTGGTATTGGCGATGAATTTCTGCTTATTTTGGTGCGTGTTCTTCAGCTGTATCCATAAAACTGACAAAGTCATGGAAATATTTAAGATTTTTTTCACTTAAAAATAATCATTTTTTAAAGCTAATTTACCAAAAAAGGAATAAATAATTAAAAAAAAATAGACTCTCTCATAACATAACCATCTGCAGGTACATTCCAATGCTATGAAATATGATAAGATTGTGAATTGGTTAACAAAACGGAACGAAAACGGGCTATTCTGACTTGACAGGTATTTTCAGATAGAAAATCAGTTTAGGGGGGGGGGGGAGGGTTAAGTTTTTGGAAATATCTCGGATTTTTGGATACCAATGCTTGTGACGTTGATATTATTAAATCAGGTATATAATGCTGAAAATTTTGATGCAACAGCGAGAGCTTTATACCAAAAATTAAAAAATTTATAGGAAATTTTTTGGAAAACTTTTTTGAAAAAGCACTGCAATTTCTGCATTTTTTTGACATTTTCATGAATTTTTCACAAAAATTGTTGGAGAATATACATTTTTGAACATCAATAATGTTGAGCAACCAAGATAGAATAAATATATGATATTCAAGTATATTTTATTCGACATTTGTCTTATTTTATTGGTTTTCCTTATTTTACTGAAATTTGCAGGTCAAAAACACTAAAAAGGTCAAAAATATATATTTGGATAGTTGGAGATAGTTGGAGATAGCATCAAAATTTCTACCCTTTCGTGTGACACCACCCTCATCTGGGGGCCGGTCTAATGTATATGGTTAACAAATGGAATATATTCTCAGAGTTTAGGAATAGAACGCGCATATTGTTACTGGCGCGTGCAATGCAGGTCTACAATTTGCGTAGACCTATCTCACAAACTATATATGAAAGTATAATCCAGATATCTCTGGGGCTTAATGGACAATATCCAATGGGACAGCTGTAGACTGTGAACTAGTTTCTTTCTACCATTAAAACCCAAAATGTATGCGAGACAAGTGTCCTTAGATCAATTGACTTTTCATATATTTTCTAAATATATATCCGGTCATGGTGCGAGTCCGTTCCTGTATATTCGTTGGCATCTCAGAAATATTTGATATGATCAATATACTCTTCCTGAAATGCCCTTTACCCAACAGAACGCCCAGAAACGCCCTAACAGCCTAAATTATCTTCGGTCTGTCTCAATAAAACCATGGAAATATGGGTATCATTGGAACCGGCTCATTGAGCACATTGTGATAGTTACAGTTATGCCCTGTGCCAATGCATTCTCTTATATATGCGAGTCGACCATAGGTCGCCTCGCATATATAAGAGAATGCATTGGCCTAAAAAAAACTTTTTTTTAACACTTTTTACCATTTTTTCTTTAATATGTGTTAAGCCAATGCATTCTCTTATATATGCGAGGCGACCTATGGTCGACTCGCATATATAAGAGAATGCATTGGCACAGGGCCGTTCTGTTGGGTAAAGGGTTAAATGTCATGTGAATATTCCACAGCGCGTGATGCTCAGTAATTGTACGACAGTACAGCTGACGCGTTTCCATCCAATCCTATCCAAAATTGTGTGTTATAAAATTTCTGATCATCAGTTATTCAATCATTGAACATTAAGTTCGAAAATTGGTCATTTGATAAAATTCCCGCCTTATATGTAGACCACCATATGGTTATTATTGCGTGCTGTATGTTCCTTTTAATTGATTTTCAGCTAAATCATTAAATGTTCATCAATACATTCTTGTTAATCATCAAACAAATGAACATATCGCAAAACAGTGACCATATAAGGCCCATATCAATGAGCCTGTTGATAAATACTAAACCTAAATTATGGTCTATTCCATACAAATAAATTGTAATACAAACTAGCGTTTTGTCATCAAAAGCATTTTTCTCGATGAAAAATGGGGTAGATGATGGAAATTATTGACCAAAAGGCAACAGTTATGCAATAATGGTTAAAATTATACTATGTTAAATTAGCTTTATTTCACAATGAATGTGTCAAATCTCAGAACGAGTGATTTTATGGCCAAAATTGTGATTTTGGCGGCCATCCTGAATTTCAAGGTCACGTGGATTAAAACATTGGAATAGAGTCTGAAAAGATTCCTTGGAACGGAAGCTTCATTTTCATGTATATGACTTGCCTCTACTAAAAAGTATACAAGAACCTGAATTCCCTACATTTGCCCAATCGGCAAACCTCGGTGATTTCCGTACGCAAATAATTATTTTCCCAAGAACGATAATCCGAGAAGTTGCGATTGTACATTTGCCCTCACACCATAATATACGACGTGTGTCATGTTTCGCGTTCCATGACGCATTATTTCAAATGAAAGAAGTTTCTATATTTCAAACTAGAATAATAGTTCTTAAAGGGATACTGTACCCAAATGTTGTTGTTGGTTTATGTAGTCTCTGAGTCGGAGAATAAGGTAACAATTTTTCCATTATTTGAAAGTCTGTTTAGTACGAAGTAGTGTTACGGATGGCAAATATGCCGGAATGCAAAAAAACAAATTGTTGTCGAGTAATTTTTGTACAGTTTTCAACCAAATGTATCACATAAAAGTTTTATTATATATGCATACTGATCCCATATACTCATTTATCGTCACTAGTCAGTGAGTGGCTTGAGTTTTCTCCCCGTATCAGCATAATGTTTCAAACGATCGTGTGTGCAATGGGTTTACTAATCCAGTATCCCTCAATTATAATTTGATTACGTCTGGTACACGGAAATTCGTATTTTAATTTACGCCATTTTATGGCTACAGCCATAAATTCAATTTATATTAAATTATTAACTTTTAAATTATTAAATTTTAAGATAGCCTATTAACCTGAGCGTTTACAGAATACATCTTCGACTCAAATTACTTATGTTCTATATATTATCGATAATAGATCGTTGTTATCATCGGAAATTTATTGAAAATGGCGTACAGTACCCGTTTAATGGGAACGGAACTCAGAATAAAAGTTAAAGCGGCAGGACAGAGCCCATGCCGACTGAACTCTATACATTGCAGTGTGAGACCATAATACATGTGATACCATGCCCCTGCTTTCTGAATACGTGATACTAGTTGCCATGGTGCATATTTTGTCAGAAACATCATTTAAGGTATGCAGTTTGTTGTCAGAAACATGCTACAAACTATATTTTTGCTTTATTATGGATGCGCCATGTATAGCATGGTGTGAATGTATCCCGTCTAAGTTAACTACAGGCCCACATACACGTCTGTAGCGCCAATAAGAACTCACTATTTTATATTAGTAGCCCCAAGATGAAATCGAAGCAATCTGACGTAATTTGGAGTAAGACTGCATGCATGCTTCCATGAAATGACATTTCGGCGAGACAACGATAGACTCATTATGTCAGTATGAATCTGAATGTATGTCTACACATACCGGGGCATACCTTGTGATCATTGAAGTTGAATATAAAATATTATGAGGGTATGCTAGGCATTTCAATTATTTTTTTCTTTTACACCACCCATGCATTGTACAAAATACCATATTAATTTGTTTCAACAAGTACGAATGTACCGTACTTAGTACAGTTTAAAGTCGTCAACACCGCGAAATATAAGCACGTTTTAATGTTAAAAAACATATATATCATTTGCGATTATTTATTTATCAGTCAACTACTACTGGACAGTAAAAAGCCGTCAAAATTCGACTTGGAGCGGTTGATTCATAATCTAGTTTCACTACAGTGGAAATTTACCACGTATTGCCGCGTCTACCCTAATTAAAAAAAATCTATGACATACAACCAAAACACTACCAGAAGAGTCAGTTACATCAATTTGCTTTCATTCTTCGCACAGCGAAGCGGGTAAAATTATTACATTCAAGCGAACATCATATCTGCCATGACTGAGGCAAATAGAGGAAAATGGTCAAACTGGTTCGAATACATATTTTCCTGTATTGGATCTATTGTTGGACTCGGGAATATATGGCGCTTTCCATATCTCTGTTATAAAAACGGAGGGGGTAAGTTTATTGATACCAATAAATAACACCACTCAGGGACGTCCCTGTTTGGGGTGATTTCCAAGTTAAGTCAAGTATTTCCGACTGCATCCCATGCACCCCTTTGAACAAAACCCAAATTCTTAAGTGAGGGAAATGTCATTTTTACCCCCTTGGGTTGGACTTGTCCAGGTGGTGCCTAAATGTCTCAAACTGTTGGAAATTTCCAACTCATTGTAGTTTCAGTTCAAAAGTTTGAACTTGTATCATCCATTCATTCATATAATTATATATAGGAGATGGAACCAATAAGCTTTTATCTAACTGCCAAATCCTGTTCTCATGCATGATTATTATATACTGGATGTAAATAATGATTAATATCTTATTGAGATTAAATCCATAATCCGAATTAACGCTCCCAAATTACTATTTCTTTGGCTTCGGGGGGTAAAATTATTTGTTCGAGTCGAGGAACCCATCCATCATAGCTCAGTGATCAGATAACGATTTTTGAATTTTTTTATTTCCCGAGATATGTAATTATTGGTGGCCTGCATGGCATATATTCATTAAGCCGACGGTATCGGACCAAATTGCGGATGAAGATGGATAACTCTAAAATCAAGTGGAATAAATATTTGACAATCAGGCCAGATTTTGTTGAACAAGAACAAAATGATGATAAATAAAACATTTTGGGCAATTTTATCTATATAGTTGACTGTAGTTCACATTATTTTAATCGATACTGATAACTGAAGCGGCGATTAAAAATTTTTGTTTGTTGTTGTTATTGTCGTCGTTGTCGTTGTTGGAATCTGATGATATGGGACCATCGAATCAGATTGAGTACATTTAAACTAAAAGTTTTACCGAAAGTAGGACAAATATTTAACTTTTTGTCTAAAAACAAATACTGGCTGGAATATTAAACTATCAAAAACAAATTCAACCCGATTTTGGTCTGAAACTGTAAATTAATGTTGTGCCAGGCATAAAATTGTAAACTTTTGGATTTTTTTGCCAAAGTTTGTGGGTTAGCATCTCCAATTCCCTGGCGCCACACCTCTATCTAATCTTTATGTATAATTCGGCATGGGGAATAATTAGTCATATACGGTATATTATGCATGTGGGTGTCGATGCCTCTGATTTGCTACATTAGGCTTAACCCCACAAGTTCCTTTAAACACACCCTAGTGTCATTTGATGGACTTCATGTGAAATTAAAAATAGACTAGCTGAAAAGGCGTGATGTAATACCGTTGTTTAAATGTGACCCAAAGACGAACGAAAAACCTGACGGCTACCGTGCCATTATACCATTATATATTAATACAACTCAATTTTGTTTGTCCGGCTATATGAGACCAAACGGCTGGATCATCTTCGTCAAAAACCGCCATAAACAGAAATATTAAATAGTAAAATATAGACATACCTTGTTCTTACACCAATCAGAAATGTGGCATAAACAGTATGCTATTGTCAAATGTTTTTCCTTTGTTATGTAAACAAAAGTAAAAAAAAAACGTTACGGAACCTGGCTTTTGTTTAGATCCGGATATGGTAAACATAAAGAGCGTTGTTTGTTACTGTTTTCCTGATATGGAATAATAAAGAGCGTTTATATCATTTGTGTGTGATAAACCAATATAATTGCGCTGTGCTATATAAACAGAAGCAAAACTTCAGTTTAAACACGAGCAGGCTCTTGTTTACGTACAATATCGTACGTCTTAACGGCAATATACTATTTACGCGCTGATTATGTTTGGCATGTGAACAAAACTATATATATTTTAATATTCCCTTTGTTGATGGCGATTTGAACAAATATGAATATTTCTGCAACGAACGCCGCCCTTGCCTTTAACAAGTTTTTGCACACAAGCGAGCAGATCGCTTTTAATTAATTCATACCAATACCATAATTATCAGGAATAGATCAACAGTGAACGCCCTTTTTTGTTAGTATACACAAAGACAGCTCTCAATCTTACATGTCGCCTCGACTGGATGGCGTAACTTATGCCACCGTAACGCTCTTTATCCATACCATAACAGGTCTAGATCAACAGTATTGTCCTTTATTGATACAATCCGGAATATATCAACAGCTATGGCTGTCAATAAGGCTCAGGGCCAATCCCTCAAGATTGCTGGACTTAATTAATATCACCGTGTTTCTCACATGGCCAGCTCTACGTTTGGTACTCGTGGTTTGGATCATGCATAAAACCTATTCATCCTTGTGGTAGAAGGGAAGACTACCTAAATTGTAAAAAGAAGTTCTTTGAAATTGAGTAAATGCATGCCAAAACACTAAAAGTCGTTTCCAATCTTCTTTACCCGAGCAACGACGGGTACCTCAGATAGTAACCTATAAAATCCAAGTTCCTCTAAGCACGCTCCTAGTACTCTTTAGTGGCCTTCGATTAGATTCACGAAGCATTCCGTGACTATTGCATCATCCAGGCGGTTCGCCATGCCATTGTTTTGGTGCGTTTGCTATGTCTGGCAACAGATGGATCCAGATGGTACTCACTATCGTCTACACCATGAACGATACATCGAGTACAGCTGGCACATCGCCCGAATGACTGTCTGACCTACGTATTACAGGAAGACGAATTATCCGTTTAATAATGGTGAAAAGAAACCATGCTGACTGGTAAATTATGTTTGCAGATATTGTGTTTTTTAATACATATTATGTATATATATATATATATATATATTGGTGCTATATATACGCTAATACGAAGGCCACTTGACCGCCCTTGACATTGGACGTTGTGTTGCTTTGTTGACCGATAAATATTGCATCTGCGGGTTATTGCTATGCCATATCTGTTTTAATCTCTAAGAGATGGGTTCACATGTTACTGACGAGATGTGTATTATTTACAAAGTGCTAAGAGTAGTCTCTCGTGCATCCGTCATCTCACCTGCAGTCCTCGTTATCGTTATATATTATACTAGAAGGTGACCCGACTTCGTCCGGGCTTTGACCTTGAATTGTCTATTTTGAAGGCCAAGGTCAA
Organism: Siphonodentalium dalli; assembly: GCA_032622095.1. Lineage (NCBI taxonomy): Eukaryota > Metazoa > Mollusca > Scaphopoda > Gadilida > Siphonodentaliidae > Siphonodentalium > Siphonodentalium dalli. The sequence continues at coordinate 181,372,160 of CP136064.1, read as the reverse complement.
GTGGGGTCACGAATTGACCCGTCCAAAACACTGCCCGAACAAACGTACCCGACAAAAGTACCCGTCGAAATTCATCCGGTTTTACCCGATTTGACCTTGAATTGATCATTTTGAAGGTCAAGGTCAGGTCGGGGTCACGATTTGACCCGTCCAAAACACCCAGTGGACAAAAGTAACCCTATGTATAAATTTTCGTCGAAATACCATCACAATTGGCGATTTGACCTTGAATTGACCCGATTTCAAGGTGAAGGTCACGTCGCACGGGCAAATGAATATGCTTATGAGACTCCCCATACGAAAGTACCCCCACATACCAAGTATCATCGAAATCCCGTGATATTCGGCCAATGTCACATCGCACGGGCAAATTAATATACTTATGAGACTCCCCATACGAAAGTACCCCCACATACCAAGTTTCATCGAAAACCCGTGATATTCGGGCGTTTTACCTTGAAATGACCCTATTTCAAGGTCACGTCGCACGGGCAAATTAATAGGTTTATGCCACTCCCCGGCCGAAAATACACCCACATACCAAGTTTCATCGAAATCCAGTAATATTCGGGCGTTTGACCTGGAAATTACCCGATTTCAAGGTCAAGGTCACGTCGCACGGGCAAATTAATAGGCCCATGTCACTCCCCGGCCGAAAATACCCACACATACCAAGTTTCATCGAAATCGGCTCGGCCGTTTTTGAGTCCATCGATTACAGACAGACACACACACAGACACACACACACACACAGATCTTCCAAAATATATAATAGACTAGCAGGTTAGCCCGCCACTGGCGGCATTCGTCCCATGGCTTTGTTTCAGAAACATGACATTTTTGTAATTATTTTGTTTTTATTTATTTTTGTTTTTTATTTTTGAATATGAATTTAATGTTTTTTAAATTTAATATATTTTGTTTCTGAATTGTTTTTTTATTGTTAATTTTTTTTAATTTTAAATTGTTTTAATTAAATTGTAAATTGTTTTAATTAATTTTTTTGTTTCTGGCGGAAATATTTACCCGTAGAAATCCCCCCTTCCTAGGAACGACAGACAACGCATTCTTTGTTTCGTGAAAGCTCTCTACGATAACATTGCATTGAATTTAAAACTAACGCTTCCCGTCGGGAAATCTGTCTTCGGGTCGTTGTTGTTGGCAACAACAACGACCCGAAGACAGATTTACTTGTTGGCATCACGGCTCCCCGAAAACTCTCACATTGCCGAAAACGTGTATTTAGTAATATCGTTGTTGTTGATATTTACGGCTTGGTGGCTATTTTCTTATTTAGCAAGTTTGAGCTCAATCGGTTAGAGTCTATAAAGGACACACTCATATATATGACACTTCCCGTGGGTAGCAAGTTTGAGCTCAATCGGCATTCCCTGGAATTTCCCGTAGATTGGCAGATTCCAGTAGCTTTATAACGGTATATCTGGGGAGAAATCTGATGCTATATTCGTGATTATCTGGGATGATTTCGGTATATAACTATATACTGTAAAAACAAAGCGCGCCATCCGTGCTCGCAGGGTTGGTCAGAAACAAATGTTTTTTAAAATTAATGTATGTTCCGTATATCTCTCTGCAGATGCAAATAACGTTGAATGGCAAACAGACGCTCTTTATAGTTGGGGAGCCCGCATATGTTCCATTTACACTTTTGCGTACAAAAGGTTTGACCCCCTAAAGTTGGTATTAATAATGGAACATTCTGAAAAACCGATTTCTTAAGTTGCGCATTCCTGGGGTTTAGGGGCCGCTGAACCCCCAAAAGTGCCAAAAATCACTTCTATTTACACTTCCGCGTACATCGATGAATTTCGGTTTGATGATACTCCTAAGTGTACCGATAAATAAAACACAACTTAAGAAAGGGATTTTCCTGGGGTTTTCAGATAAGAAAGGCGGTCCCATGCTGAACCCCAAAACGTGATTTTTCACTTTTTTTTATACTTTCGCGTACATCCATAATTTTTGGTTTCAAAGTACTTTGATATATACTAATTATAAAAACACAACTTAAGAAGCAACTTTTCCTGGGGTTTTAAGATAAGAAGGGGGTCATCGGGTCACCCCCCAAAACGTAAAAAATCACTTTTATTTACATGATTGCATTCGTCCAACGTGTGTGTATGTGCGTACACCCCTGGAACGTTGCACTATTACAACCAATACATCCCTAAATCGATACGATCAACTTAAGAAATATATATTCATGTCGTTTTTTGATAAGAACGAGACTTGTTACCCCCCCCCCCAAACCCGATCCATTTTCTAGAACTATAAGTGAGCCAGTTTTATGAAAATTATAGCGGAAAATCTAGTAAAATGTATACAAATGTATATATTTTCGTGAAGCTAAGACATAATGACACTTTTTGGGGCCAAAATTGAAACTCACCATCCAAGATGGCCACCAAAATGGCCGCCGGAAGTTGAAAATATGACATTTTTTCACAAATATCTTCTAGATCAATTCATGCTGTTTGGAACTGGTTGAGTAATGCAACTTTATTTTGTGTTTTGTATGTTAACTGATCATTGCAGCAATTAAATATGTAATTATTGGGGTCCTAACCCTTCCGATCCCTCAAAAATTCGATTGTACAGAATGCGGTATAAAATTTCACAAAAAAATACAATTGGGATTCTATTCATATTTCAACAAGAAATGAGCAGAACTTTGTAATGTAAGTGAGGCATATCATTACCTATGAATATTCCAAATCACTGGAACCAAAATTCTTACTTTGGCTCAAAATGGCTGCCAATATGGCCGCCAAAATATGGAAAATGGTAAATATTACACAGCGTGTCTTGTAATCACTTACAAGTTGTATTGATGTATAGAATGGGCTATTCTGCATTCTATACACATTGAATACTAACATGCACCATGGTTAATTGTTACTATTTTCACCAATGACATCGTCAAAAATATTGGACTTTTCTCTAAAATACTTGACATAAATATTGGCAAAAATTAAGTTTTCAGGTTTGGACAATTTTTTCAGGTAAAATATAACTATCTTTGGATTGAAAGGTGTTTATTGCTTTGGTCTATCTTAAATGTGTCGCACTACAGTGTTTATAGACCAAATTGCTCAAGATGGCTTCCAAAATGTAATTTTTTTTACATATATCCCGAACATTCTCTGCATTATCCGAAAAGGTAGCAAATTGTGACTCACTTGGTTATTATACGTGTTAGTTAATTAATTGACAACTACATGTTCTATTCCCAGTTGTGCCAGTTCCGTATGGAGCATGACAAATTCATTTTAAAGTATGTAATTTTGCCGAGAACCTCTTTTGTGATTTTGGCCATATCTATTGAAAGGAAATGGGCAGAACTTTGAGACAGAACTGAGATGGCCCATAATCTTTGGCTATTCTGGTCCATTATGATAAAAAAAAATGTCAACAGGATACAGTATGGATGTCAAGATCGTAGCCAGGGAGTTACTCTGTGATCATATGTGAGGTGAATGGGTATACATGGAGTTATTGTATGCCATGACTGATGTGAGTAGGTATACAATGAGTGACTATATGGTTATGAGTGGGTTGTCCATGGTAAGATGCATCGAGGTATACAGGGAGAGGTCATGGTCAGGTGTGAGGTGAATCGGTATGCACGGAGTGACTGTATGGTGTATTATTGTGTATATCCAGTACGGGTGCACCCGGTGTGCCTGTATGGTCATTGGTGTGGTGTATGTATATAGCTACATGGTCATATATGTGTTGATTATGTATATATGGAGTGACTGTAAGGTCATGGGTGGGATGTACATGCGTTGTCTGTGTGATCATGGATGGGGTGTGTGATTGAATATGAATACATGGAGTAAGCTGGGTGGACATTATCGAGCGTGTGGGTACATAGGGAGTGTCCTTGTGGTAACGGTGGGATGTATATTTATATATCTCGTGTATGTATTATCATTGGTGGGTGTATATGGCTTAGCTGTATTATCATGGATAGCGTGTATGATTATACAGTGAATTGCTGAATTGTCATGCGTGAGGTGTATATGCAAGTATGGATTGTTTGAGTGGTCGTTTGTGCGGGTTTTTTGTATATCTGGAAGGGCTGAATGGCCATTCGTAAGGTTTACATGTATACCTGGAGTGAATTTATGGTCTAGGGTGGGCTGCATATGTATATCGAGTGGTTATGTGACTATGAGTGTCGAATAGGTATACAGGTAGTGACCGTATGGTTAATGGTGATATCATTACATGTAGGTATACAAGTAGTGACTATGATCATAAATGTAATGAACATCTATACAGGGGGTGACAGGCGTATGAGTATACATGTACCTGGTGTTCCTGTTTGGTGACTCGTGTCGGTATCATCATGTGTAGGTTATACCAGTACACACACGTGTTGCTTTATTGTCATGGGCGAGGGACATGTGTATATAGCGAGTGGCTATATGGCCATGGATGAGGTGCATATGCATACATGGAGTGACTGTACTGACATGTCATGGCTGGGGTGTATTAGTATATCTTGAGTGGCTATTCGGCTATGGTGTGACAAATAGGGATACAGGGATTGACATGTCCAATGTTGAGGTGAATATGTATACAAGGATTGACCATGATCGTGTATGAATGTTTTGAATAGGTACACACGGGGTGACTATATGGCCATAGGTCAGGCGAAGGAGTATACCAGGTAACATGGTGAGGGTATGTGTATGAAGCGAGTGGCTATATGGCCATTGGTGATGTGCATATGTATACCGGAGTGACTTTATGGTCATTGTTGTGGTGTTGATGTTTATATTGATTGTATATTTGACCATGCGTTTGGAGAATAGGTATACAGGGGATGACCTTATGGCCAATGGTGAGATGATTGGATATACAAGGAGTGACTATATGGTTATGTGTCATGTTTAGGAGTATACCCGGTGTGCCTGCATTGTGACGCGTGGCTGTATGGCCATCCGTGGTCATGGGTCAGGTGTACGTGTATACAGTGGGTCACTATATTGTTATGTCTGTGGTGTTTATGTATATATGTAATGACTGTGTGATAATGGGTGGCTATCGCTTTCCACGATATGACATGACCTCTCTATTGATTAACATATCCTTGAGATATTGTGGAACGCGATAACCGCACAAGGTACACATGTACAACCCACCCATTACCCCAGTCACTCCATATGTACATAAACACCACACAAATGACAACACAGTCACCCACTTTATACACGTACATGTACTAGTACACCTGATCGTACAGCCCTATACTTGGTTATACCCGTACATACCACAAATGACGATACAGCCACGAGTCACCATGCATGAGCACCAGGTATACACATACGCCCGACACATGACCATATAGTCACTCTATGTATACATATTCACTACATTCACGATCATACAGTCACTCATTGTATACATATTCACCTCACCGTGGACCATACATCCACTACATGTATACCTATTCGCCGTACACACGACCATAGAGTCAATCCAGGTATACATATGCACACCACCAATGGTGATCCCTTCCAGATATACCAATATCCGCACATACGACCACTCATAGGTTCCATACTTGCCATACTCATACACGACATCCATGATAATAAATCTACTCCCCATACACCACCAATGATAACACATCCACAACATATATAAATATACGTCCCACCGTTACAAACAGGGCACTCCCTTTATACCCACACATCATTCATGACCATACAATAACTCCGTGTATACCTATTATCATCATCTATGATCATTGAGTAACTCCCTGGCTGCCATCTTAACTTCCACCCTGTATCCAGTTGATAATTTTTTATCATAATGGGCCAGAATACCCACATATCATGGCTCATCTCAGTTCCGTCTCAAAGTTCTGCCCACCCCCTTTCAATAATATGACCAGAAGCACAAAAGAGGTTTTCCGCAAAATTCCATACTGAAACTTTAAAATGAATTTGTCATTCCCCATACGGAACTGGGACAACATAATAGAACGTAGTTGTCAGTTAATTACATTGTAACTAACACGTACACTAACCAAGTGAGTCACAATTTGCCACATTTTTTCGGATAATGCAGAGAATAATGTTCGGGATATGTTAACTTTTAACTTTTTACAAATTTGGTTGCCATTTTGGAAGCCATCTTGAGCAATTTAGTCTATAAACACCGTAGTGTGATACATTTAAGATAGACCAAAACAATAAACACCTTTCAATCCAAAGATAGTTACATTTAACTTGAACAAATGATCGAACCCTGAAAAGTTAATTTTTGTCGATATTTATGTCAAGTTTGTGAGAGAAAAATCCAATATTTCTGGTGATGTCAGTGGTGACAATAGTAAAAATGATCCATGGTGCATCAGACATGTTAGTATGCAATGCATAGAAAACAGATTAGTCAATTGTGTACATCAACCACAACTTGTAAGCGATTGCAGGACACCCTGGGGCAATATTTACCATTTTCCATATTTTGGCGGCCATTTTCGCAGCCATTTTGAGCCAAGGTAACATTTATGGTTCCAGAGATTTGGAATATTCATAGGTAATGATATGCCTCACTTACATTACAATGTTCTGTTCATTTCTTGTTGAAATATGACTAGAATCCCAACTGTGATTTTTGTGAAATTTTGTACTGCGTTCTGTAAAATCGATTTTTTGAGGGATCGGAAGGGGTTAGGACCCCAATCATTGCATATTTAATTGCTCCAATTATCAGTTAATATACAAAACACAAAATAAAGTTGCATTACTCAACCAGTTCCAAACAGCATGAATTGATCTAGAAGATATTTGTGAAAAAATGTCATTTTCAACTTCCGGCGGCCATTTTGGTGGCCATCTTGGATGGTGAGTTTCAATTTTGGCCCCAAAAAGTGTCATTATGTCTTACCTTCACGAAAATATATACATTTGTATACATTTTACTAGATTTTCCCGCTATAATTTTTATAAAACTGGCTCACTTATAGTTCTAGAAAATGGATCGGGTTGTGGGGGGGGGGGGGGACAAGTCTCGTTCTTATCAGAAAACGACATGAATATATATTTCTTAAATTGATCGTATCGATTTAGGGATGTATTGGTTGTAATAGTGCAACGTTCCAGGGGTGTACGCACATACACACACGTTGGACGAATGCAATCATGTAAATAAAAGTGATTTTTTACGTTTTGAGGGGTGACCCGATGACCCCCTTCTTATCTTAAAACCCCAGGAAAAGTTGCTTCTTAAGTTGTATTTTTATAATTAGTATATATCAAAGTACTTTGAGACCAAAAATTATGGATGTACGCGAAAGTATAAAAAAAAGTGAAAAATCACGTTTTGGGGTTCAGCATGGGACCCCCTTTCTTATCTGAAAACCCCAGGAAAATCCCTTTCTTAAGTTTGTGTTTTCTTAATCAGTACACTTAGGAGTATCATCAAACCGAAATTCATCGATGTATGCGGAAGTGTAAATAGAAGTGATTTTTGGCACTTTTTGGGGTTCAGCGGCCCCTAAACCCCAGGAATGCGCAACTTAAGAAATCGTTTTTTTCAGAATGTTCCATTATTGGTACCAACCTTAGGGGGTCAAACCTTTTGTACGCAAAAGTGTAAATAGAACATATGCGGGCTCCCTAACTATTATAGAGATGCGTCAAAAACAAACGCTCATTAAATAATCACCTGATTAACCCACGCCGTGCCTTTGCGGTGATTTGAGATTGGAGAACGGGTTCTCTGAGCTTCTCTAAACCGCGACCACGGTCGTGTCGGTGTGATTTTACATTTAGATGGGAAGTTTGAACTCAATCGAGCGAACCGTTTTCGATTCTATGAAGTACATACATACACACATATATACGAAGTCTGAAAATATATAGTACTAGCAGGTTAGCCCGCCACTGGCGGCATTCGTCCCATGGCTTTGTTTCAGAAACAAGACATTTTTGAATATGAATTTAATGTTTTTTAAATTTAATATATTTTGTTTCTGAATTGTTTTTTTATTGTTAATTTTTTTTAATTTTAAATTGTTTTAATTAAATTGTAAATTGTTTTAATTATTTTTTTTGTTTCTGGCGGAAAAATTTACCCGTAGAAATCCCCCCTTCCTAGGAACGACAGACAACGCATTCTTTGTTTCGTGAAATCTCTCTACGATAACATTGCATTGAATTTAAAACAAACGCTTCCCGTCGGGAAATCTGTCTGCATAATATTTTGAGTCTGCCGTACCCGTCGTAATGTCGTGAAATCTCTCTGCATAATAGATAACATTGCATTGAATCTGTTGTTGGCATTCAGGGCTTCGGGTCGTTGTTGTTGGCATCACGGCTCCCCGAAAACTCTCACATTGCCGAAAACGTGTATTTAGTAATATCGTTGTTGTTGATATTTACGGCTTGGGGGCTATTTTCTTATTTAGCAAGTTAGAGCTCAATCGGTTCGAGTCTATAAAGGACACACTCATATATATGACACTTCCCGTGGGTAGCAAGTTTGAGCTCAATCGGCATTCCCTGGAATTTCCCGTAGATTGGCAGATTCCAGTAGCTTTATAACGGTATATCTGGGGAGAAATCTGATGCTATATTCGTGATTATCTGGGATGATTTCGGTATATAACTATATACTGTAAAAACAAAGCGCGCCATCCGTGCTCGCAGGGTTGGTCAGAAACAAATGTTTTTTAAATTTAATGTATGTTCCGTATATCTCTCTGCAGATGCAAATAACGTTGAATGGCAAACAGACGCTCTTTATAGAGATGCGTCAAAAACAAACGCTCATTAAATAATCACTTGATTAACCCACGCCGTGCCTTTGCGGTGATTTGAGATTGGAGAACGGGTGCTCTGAGCTTCTCTAAACCGCGACCACGGTCGTGTCGGTGGGATTTGACACTTACATAGGAAGTTTGAGCTCAATCTTTACACGCGTTTTGGATTCTATGAAGTACATATATACACACATATATATATACGAAGTCTCAAAATATATAGTATAGATAGATAGATAAAGATAATTATTTTTGGAACTTCTGTCTGTATGTACTTTAATATTAAACATATTTTATTGTAAATTCATTTACAACGGGATAGGGGTAGAAATTTTAACAACTTACAATGTCCCCGCTCCCAAATACAATCTATGTATGAATTTAACAAGATGACAGAGAATATATACAATCTATGTATGAATTTAACAAGATGACAGATAATATATACATGGTTAGGTTGCATACATTTGGCCAACAAAAAAAGAACAAAGATTGTGTAAAGAGTGTGTGATAGTCCGGTTTTGTGTTTGCCGGCCCTCTCCCTCTCCATGGACATCAATACTGAGGAAAAAATGGCCTTTGTTTATTTATAGCGGGTATTTATATGTTATAGTTGTTGTATTTGTTCGGTCAATAGCATTTATTCATTCAAATATTGTCATCTGCGTCGGTATAAAGACTCGGTGGTCGGATATAATGTGAAGAGGTCTGTCATAAGGTCATGAAGGTGTGTTCGTTGAAAGTTAGTCAGGTTCAAAACGCTTTGTTGCAGCTATATATGCCTGCACAATGCTGGACATCTTTTCATTTATTGATGAGGATTAACTTGGTATTCCCCAAAGCAAATGCTTGAAATCACTAATTTCAAAGTTGAGATCGTCCAGGTGTCTGTATGTATGTGTGTATGAGTGTTATAGACTCGAAAACTGCTTGAGCGATCTGACTCGAATTTGGTATGTAGGACTACTTTGATCACGGGAACAATATGGGCGGGTCCAATTTTACGTGCGACGTGACCTTGACCTCGCTCATAAACGCTCATACAGGCATAGTTCTGGACCTCGACCGATCCGACTCAAATTTGGTATGTAGCCTACTTTGATCCCGGGAACAATACGGGCGGGTTAAATTTCACGTGCGATCGTGTTCTTGACCTTGCTCATATACGCTCATATAGGCATGTTTCTGGACCGATCGAACAATAGTTTGTCCAGGCGCTGTATATTCTGTTCAGACGGAGGCGATCACAAAGAAATCCCTAAATATCCATGAATCTAATAAATTCCATCAGTATACTTATTCGATGATGTATTATAACAATAGTACTAATAATAATAGCAACAACAACTGCAACAACAGTGGCAATATATCGTGGAATTTCAATAGAATTACTAACATGTATTTTGTCTATAACTTTCTATTTATGTGTTTGCACACTTATCTCAGATAAAGTCAACGGGACCAGACCTTGTCAGTTGGTTAATTTTATCAAATATGTTCTCAAACTGAAGGGAAATTCGATTATATATTTATTCTAAGCGTAAGGTTGACTTCAGTTCATTGCAAGAAAAACATTGACGAATCTATATCTAATCACCACTGCTGAGTGAACTGCATAGTCTCTCAACATTTCGAAAATGGCTTTTTATACCCCCACTTTCTAAGAAAATGGGGGGTATACTGGATTGACTGCGTCCGTCCGTCCGTCACACTGTCTCCCTCCGTGTGTCCGTCCTTCCGTCCATCCGCCGACCTCATAACTCGAACAACTATGAACCGATTTCAATAATTGTTTGTATGCAATCTCCTTAAGTTAAGTTGGAACATGCAATAACATATATACATACTATATACAAGGCACACATAACATATAAGTCATATCAATAAAAAATACATACACACACAATTATATTGTAATCCATGATGCCATTTACATTAAAGTGGTATCCTTTTTAAAGATAGTTTTATAAATATGCTTACTTTTTTAAGAAGGCTCAAATATTCAATTGAGAGCAAACGATGAAATTTATTCCTGTTAGGGTTCTCCCTGGTTCTCCCAGTAATATTTGGGAATGTGGATTTCGCGTAAATCTTGTAACTTTCGGCATAGGATTATAAAGTGATATTCGCCGCAAGGACTGTTCTCACATAAAACACACATTAAATTGTCTGCGGAATTTGTGGTTTCTTTTGTCCATCTATTTTTTTCTACTGGTAATTTATGATTAGATGTTCTGATTTTCAATAGGTGATTAGACAAATGAGATGGCAAATAAACTAAATAGCTACTCATTTTCATGGACTGCTTTATGTCTCTGTAAATATGGCGCGCGATGAAGTAGAAGCATTCAGATTTTCAAAGAGGTGGTGCTCATACTGCTTAATCAGTAGCGATTTTATGTTTCTCAACTCTGTTTTGCTCAGCGCTGATTGGTTTGTCCACACATGTTCCATGTGTAGGTCATGTAGAATTCCTTCCACAAAACATACCCAATTCATCTTATTTTGCAGTTTTGTATCCCTCTCGTTTATATATCTGAGTAAAAGAAATATATTCTTGGCTAGCTCTGATCCTTCGTGTGAAACTAGCTTGTACCAGTATGCTAGAGTCCTGTATTTTATTTCAATCAATATAGGATATCTACCAAGTTCGGCATAAACCATGTAATTAGGCGTACTAGATTTCATTGAGGTAACTATTTTACAAAATTTCAAATGGAGCGTCTCGAGACTTTGAACTTTTTCAAAGCACCAAACTTCACTTCCATATAACATAATTGGCATAACCATAGCATTGAATAACTTGAATAAGATATCTAAAGGTAACCTCAGTTTTCGAGTTCGATTCAGTAGACCGTACATTGCTTTCGTTGCGGTAATTGTGGTGTCTTTAAGAGATTGGCAAAATCTCCCATTGTAGAAGAACTTGATACCAAGATATTTAAATTCCTTTACAAATTTTATTTCTTGCCCTCTGTTTATAAATATGGGCATATTTCTTGGTAATTTGTTCGTAAATATAATAAGTTTGGTCTTGAGAGTATTCACTTCACGTTTCCATGCCTCGGCGTAGTCAGCAAAGGCTAAAAGAGCACGGTGCATATTTTCCTCAGATTCTGACAAGATAACCGTATCGTCGGCATATAACAAACATAATATGCTGATAAAACATCCAATATGTTCAAAATATTTCTCATCTAAAAAATGTAGGTTTAAAATGGCACAATCGTTTAAAAAACATTGTAAATCGTTTACGAAAAAAGAGAATAAAAGTGGTGACATTGTCTCACCTTGAAATAAACCTACTTGGCTTATGAAGAAACCTGACTGAACATTATTATTTTGCACACATAGCTTAATATTCGTGTATAAGCTCCGTATGACCCGTAATATTTTACCATTTATATCTGATTGTATAAGCTTGAGCCATAGTGCATCTCTCCACACCGTATCAAATGCTTTGCGGAAGTCAATGAATGTGCAATATAGTTTTCGCCCGCTCTTGAGGTATATATTTATTAAGGCATGTAATATGAATATATTATCTACAGTTGAATGACCCTTCCGGAATCCCATTTGCGATTTACTTATCGATTCATTATCATCTGCAAAGGAAGTCAACCTGTTGTTCAGAATGGAGGTAAACAATTTCGCAAAACAGCTTTAAAGTGTGATACCTGTAAGATCCGGGTTCATTTGTATCTCCAGACCCTTTGTGTATGGGTTGTATTAATCCTAGTACCCAGTCTTTTGGGAATAACCCAGCGTGTAGGATTAGATTGAAGAAACGTACGTAGATGCTTATCATTGTATCTTCCGAGGCTTTGATATATTCGTTAATCATATAATCAGCCCCTCCTGCCTTACCATTCTTTAGTTTAGTTATGGCATTGTGAATTTCTTCTTCGGATATAGCACTATTTAGGTACGAATTGTCATTCGCGTCGAAATCCGCATCGACATATATACCTGGTGATATCTGAATCGTCTATATTTGCATTCTGGAACTTAAAGTGTTCTTCGAAGTGTTCAATAGTGATATTATTTCTCCTCTTTTCGGTCGATTATCGGAACACATCGAGTCAAGTTTGCACCAAAAAGATTTTCCGGAATACTTACTGAATTCCCGAAGTTCTGATTTTCTGTCTCTCGCGTTTGCTTTATTTTTGTATCCATAATATGTTTATAGCTTGTGCTGGCGTCTTTTAATATCGCCTTATTGTAGCCTGTTTTATTAACTCATACTTACGCTTGGTTCGGTTCAAATATTTTCTCGCCTCTCGACATTCGTTGTCGAACCAAGGTTTATTCTGACGCGCATTTTCATGTATAATTTTTCGAGGACGATAAGTTCCCAATGTTTGGTCGGCCGCTGCCATCAACGTACTACTTATGAGCTCACATATAGTTCGTCAACACTTGACTGACTGACAATTCCCTCCTGATCGAGGTTATCAAATGTATCGAAAATATGCGTAATGCGATCAGGTTCGATATTGCTAGAAAATAAGGCTTCCCTTTGTGGATCCCACCGTTTTATTTTCCCCTCACGGTTAACCTGTGCTTGTATTTCGTTGACAATTTCGCCACATAATTTAGGGATTTGAAAATTCAAAACCAAGTGTAATTAAGAAATAAATACACGGTGTAGAGGTGTGTATGGTCAAGTTGTAGCGGAGTCCTACAATCATTTTTTTGTGGTACAACTTGACCATACACACCGATACACCGTGTATTTATTTCTTTTGTAATACGACTGAAAGTTTATGGTCACAATTCGACTGAATAGTCAACGAAATACTGCGCTTTTTCGGTCTCAGGTGAGAAAACATTTCGTGGTGTAATTCGTATTGGGCGTACTGGATTCTTTGCATGGAGTACTTTAGTAATTTGTTTGCGTAAATAATCGTTGTGATTGGCTAAAAAACGATGTGTTTTCAGCGGCGCCCGTGCCTTTCATTTAAATTGTACAGGAAATACGATTGCTGTCATTTCCAGCCTTCCCTCGTTCACGCCAGAATTGATGTCATTCCCCCCAAACTGTATAAAAACAGCATGGGGTTCCAAATCTATACAGGCCCAGAACAATTCAGAACAATTTGCTAAATTTAAGCCACCACGTGCAAAGAAGCGAACTTCTTTGTCCGGGAGATTAAACCAAAAATCGCCATCATACATCCAATCGTCAAGACGAGCAAGGTGACTACTGCCAAACATAGCAACGCGCACTGTGTTAGACATGTCTAAAGGCGGATGACCTCCAGCTCTTTAGAGTCCCCTTTATGCAGACATGACGGATCGAAAACACACTCACACCACAAAAGCATGCACTACACGAAATCGCCGCTTCAGAATAGAGCTCACAGCATGCCGTCATCAATCAATGCCCGCGCAAGCTTAAACTGACCCAATCACTCATTCTCAAAGGCACACCCTACATGGTATAACTTAACGATTCACTTTCAGAAGCTAGCGCTCATGTCATATACATTCCACTCACCTAACAACACCAACCAAGCGGGATCCGGCTTGAAAACCGACCCAGCACTAGCTTGGGGTGGGGTGCAGGATCTACAGACCCATAAGTGGTCATAGCTCTCAACGAGTTAGGAACGACATATACCAAAATATGATCGTCCCGCTTGCCGCTCTGATGTTTTCTTCGGGAGTAGGACGGTTCACGGCTCAAGAATAGAACACACTGTAATGTACAAAATGTATACAAATTTTAACAAAATAAAGAAATTACCAAAAAAATATAAAACCAAAAAAAAATCTATTGAATGTAACCATGTAATCATATATATCTCTGTACAAAACTATTCACATCGTCAACAATTAAAGCCTATCTTGTACATAATCTTCAGATTTACTTCACTTATCGGAACCCAACAACTCTGCACATAAAATTGTCAGAGTCTTCACCTACGCCCGTGCTATGGAATGTAGGGCGGCCCATCCAGAAACAACGAAATAAATAAAACATACTGTCTCTGCGCATTTGGCTATAACAGAATAGCGGTATGATGGCGCATTGAATCACATTGAATCACACGCTCTGCCTTGCGGTTGGTTGTTTTTGTCTTTTAAACAACTAACAAACTAACACTATTTTAAAAATTATAACACGGGCCCCGCTCCTTTTTCAGCGCACCAGATGACACGCTCAGCTCAACCATATATTAAAGGGACCCACCGGGTCACCCCTCACACCCCATATTAAAGCTCGTGGGCTCTTCCCCAAATAATCCATCCAATCAATTCAATCAAGGAATAACATTAATTCATTATGTCCGCTTTTGCCGTGTTCGGACATGACTGTTTTTCTGTGTGCTATATCTCCAACAACAACAAACCGTGGGGTGAAGGAGAAGATCACTCGATCTTTTCGACCATCCCGGGCGCTTCGCGCCCATCTACTCACTCACATTGCTGTCATTTCTGTGTTGAACGTTGTTGGGACAACATGAATATTATCATCGACTATGGACCATTTCCCTTACACAAAGCGATCTAAATGATCTAGTTTACTAAACTAATCTTATTCCCCTTCTGTACTGGTGAACAAGCGCTTTCATTTTCAACTTGATTCCGAAATATCGAATATGATCGAGATTCGAATCGACGAATGCACAGCCCGGCCCCATGGATTTATTTTGTCATTTAATATACTTATTAAGTAACTTTCTTTGGTCGTAACATATATCAGTATATAATAACATCATTTGGACCATATTCATTGGCAACCAAACTGGTTTCAAGCGAAAAATCGCTAGAAAATTCGCAAGATTGTCAAGATGTAGCAAAATAATTCAAAGGGTTACGGGTGCGGGTGTACTCCGTTGATGCCCCGTTTGCGCGGAGTTAGAAAAGACGGGAAAAGTCGCGTGCTGCGATCTGAATAAACCGATTTTTTTCGTGGTACAATTGGAAAAAGTAGAATTGTACCACAAAATTGGAACGAGATAGCCATGGTAACTCGGGCCACTGGCCAATCAGGACATGGCTTTTAAGCATAGTTAGGCAGGGTCGTATTACAATGCGCAATGGATATCGGAGAATAGAGGACAATGGTCTTCAATATGAAAATTTTCAACAATTAAAAAAAAAAATTCGATCCCACCGCGTAATCTATCACCGTGCGATCAGATGATGTAATTTCCCTATATTCCGGTCTTCACCGCACATCCCGTTCATAATTGGTAGTTTCATAAATTTACACATTCCTAATAGTTTATACCCATAGCTGTTAAAGATACGGTTGGCCTTGGCGGTGGGTATCCTGTGAAAATATTTCCACCCGTCAAAAACCGCCACAAACAGAAAGAACATCAAAATGTAGACAGACTTTGTCCGTATACAAATAAGAAATATCGCACAAACTGTGTGGTATTGACATATGTTTGACCATTGTTATGTAAACAACAGCATAAAAAGTTACTTTCCTGGTGTTTGTTTATATTATGATGGTAAACATAAAGAGCGTTCTTTGTTGGTGAATTCCTGATATGGAATTAATAAAGAGCGTTTATGCCATTTATGTGTGATTAGCCAGTAGCATTCTGCTGTCTTCTGTAACACAATCAGACTCTTGCTTAGGTAAAATATAGTAGGTCTTGATGATAACATGCTGTTTACGCGATGGTCATGGTATATATGAACGAAACTGTATGCGTTTTAATGTTTTTCTGTTTACGGTGATTGGAACACATATTAATATTTTCGACAACAAAGGCCGCACGTGCCTTTAACCGTACCTCTGCCTTGGGAGACTCTAGGTGGGCCCTGAAATGTCTTACTATTACTACATACATATTCATCATCATCACAATAATCAATATCATCATTTATACATTTCATGACAGAATTCATAACATGGCATACACTTGTGTTTTCAAATATATGATTTATTTCGCATGGATCTGGGTCGGGTTCAAAGCCGCTGTGGTTGTTTACGAGCATTGAAACCCCCTGTCAAAAGTAGCAGTTCGTCATCTATGTGTAAATCGCGTATATCACCCTCTATATCAGAGACCCAATTATCATTAGAATATCGTGTACCTACAGGGGGTATATAAACCGCGCCAATTAATAAGCTTGTGAATGAATGGTCATGCGTCTTATCAACTCGAATCCATGCCATGTTAGCACTGTTTGTTTGCAATGGGACAATGTATTTATGAATTTCTAATTTGGCTGCTATCAGGATTCCACCTGACCGCGTCCCGTTGCCTACTATGTGTTTCCCGTTTTTAACACAGGTCTCAAACCCAGGGATGACTATACTATCTTCCAAGAAGGCCTTTGTTTCCGAGAAGCAAATTATATCATATTGGATATCATATCCTGAAATTCGTGGTATTGAAGCCTCTTTTCGAATCCACACACGTTCAATGTGAAGTTTTTCAACTCATTAACTTGTTCAGTGGGGGTAACTCTATTAGAAGTAATAGTATTACAGTTTCTTCTGGCTCCGCATTTGCGTTAACTCTATTTGCGGCGATATAACATGTTTCACCAAGCGTAGTGGGCGTGTCGATATCGGACGTTTCAATGCACGCATTCACAGTTGGGCCTGATCTCGATCCATGACCGTTAGGACTGCCTCTCCGCATGATCAGGGAGCTAAATGTGTTCTAGAGTCGGGGAGCGAGTACACCGTGGAATGCTAAAGGTGAAGGTAACTGAAGAATGACCTTCACCTGATACATGCGACACGTTATTAAAGGATGACATCGCGTGTATTTGATTTGTACATAATATCTAAATAATTTAAACTGGTGAATGAATTGGGGAATGGATTTTTGTGAGCGGGAAATTTATTTAACTAGCTGCTGTAGTCCTGGGTTTTTCCAGATCAAATTTGGCTGTGAGATAGCCCTGTCGTAGACTTGGGGATTTATTTTAAAAAGTAAACACATAACCTATGATTTCTTGCATTTTCGTGATCAACTGGTGTCAATCTAGCTGGATAAACATCACTGGTATGGCTTGCAGGCTTCAATTCAGTGAATTTGGCCAAAACGTTAACACTGTCGCCTATGGGAAACCATTTAGTTCAGTGATTCCTATAAGGAAAATTTGAAATTTACGAAAATTCACGTCTCGCCATGATAAGTAGTTAATTCCATATTTTCAAATGATAATGACCACATTTTGGACATATTTAAAGAAGAAACCCATGGATTCGCCTGTAGATAGTAAAGAAAGTGATAAATCAGGGAATTTTGCATGGACATCCGGTACCATTAGGGGGTCAGGGGGTCTAAAGCCCCTCTCCCACAATTTTGAGGAGTGTTAGCCCCCCCCCCAATTGGTAAAAGGTGACAGTTGACCCAATTAAGCTTTTCCGGCACCCTGTAGTCTTAACGGGGACCGTAGCCCCACCCCAAGTCGGGGGGGGGGGGGGGGGTGATGGCATCACCACAAGAGTTACTGTCGTGCAAAATTGTCATGGCAGGTTTGTTAAACAGACAGCATGCCCTGCCATCTGGTAAAATTTCATGTCTGATGCTGTGTCTGATGTTGTATCATTATGTTTAGATATTTAAATTGACTTATGGTTGCTTTATATTGCTATAAAAAAAAAAATTATTTTAATCTTCTGTTAATTTTGGTAAATGTTTATTATAAATTGCCAAATTCTGCATGAAAAGTTTTTAAAATTGGACAATATATCGCTCTCAAAGTGTATATTAACATTTCCTCTTCAATTTAGTAATATTATGGTATATCAGGGCATACTTCAGTTATACGAGATGCATCAGCTAGTAAAATTGAAAAAAACATCTTAATTTTTTGGCTTTATTTTGAGGATTGACACTAATTTTCAGGATGCCTCATATTGGAAAAATAAACAACTACGGCTCGATATAGTCCATTTTTGATTTCAGTAAGGTCTATATTTTGATAAAATACTATAAGAAACGCTGTGTTTCACACATGTACATATATATAGGAATCAGGGAGCTAAATGTGTTCTAGAGTCGGGGAGCGAGTACACCGTGCTAAAGGTGAAGGTAACTGAAGAATGACCTTCACCTGATACATGCGACACGTTATTAAAGGATGACATCGCGTGTATTTGATTTGTACATAATATCTAAATAATTTAAACTGGTGAATGAATGGGGGAATGGATTTTTGTGAGCGGGAAATTTATTTAACAAGCTGCTGTAGTCCTGGGTTTTTCCAGATCAAATTTGGCTGTGAGATAGCCCTGTCGTAGACTTGGGGATTTATTTTAAAAAGTAAACACATGACCTATGATTTTTCTTGCATTTTCGTGATCAACTGGTGTCAATCTAGCTGGGTAAACATCACTGGTATGGCTTGCAGGCTTCAATTCAGTGAATTTGGCCAAAACGTTAACACTGTCGCCTATGGGAAACCATTTAGTTCAGTGATTCCTATAAGGAAAATTTTAAATTTACGAAAATTCACGTCTCGCCATGATAAGTTGTTAATTCCATATTTTAAAATGATAATGACCACATTTTGGACATATTTAAAGAAGAAACCCATGGATTCGCCTGTAGATAGTAAAGAAAGTGATAAATCAGGGAATTTTGCATGGACATCCGGTACCATTAGGGGGTCAGGGGGTCTAAAGCCCCTCTCCCACAATTTTGAGGAGTGTTAGCCCCCCCCCCATTGGGAAAAGGTGACAGTTGACCCAATTAAGCTTTTCCGGCACCCTGTAGTCTTAACGGGGACCGTAGCCCCACCCCAAGTCGGGGGGGGGGGGGTGATGGCATCACCACAAGAGTTACTGTCGTGCAAAATTGTCATGGCAGGTTTGTTAAACAGACAGCATGCCCTGCCATCTGGTAAAATTTCATGTCTGATGCTGTGTCTGATGTTGTATCATTATGTTTAGATATTTAAATTGACTTATGGTTGCTTTATATTGCTATTAAAAAAAAAATTATTGTAATCTTCTGTTAATTTTGGTAAATGTTTATTATAAATTGCCAAATTCTGCATGAAAAGTGTTTAAAATTGGACAATATATCGCTCTCAAAGTGTATATTAACATTTCCTCTTCAATTTAGTAATATTATGGTATATCAGGGCATACTTCAGTTATACGAGATGCATCAGCTAGTAAAATTGAAAAAAACATCTTAATTTTTTGGCTTTATTTTGAGGATTGACACTAATTTTCAGGATGCCTCATATTGGAAAAATAAACAACTACGGCTCGATATAGTCCATTTTTGATTTCAGTAAGGTCTATATTTTGATAAAATACTATAAGAAACGCTGTGTTTCACACATGTACATATATATAGGAATCAGGGAGCTAAATGTGTTCTAGAGTCGGGGAGCGAGTACACCGTGCTAAAGGTGAAGGTAACTGAAGAATGACCTTCACCTGATACATGCGACACGTTATTAAAGGATGACATCGCGTGTATTTGATTTGTACATAATATCTAAATAATTTAAACTGGTGAATGAATGGGGGAATGGATTTTTGTGAGCGGGAAATTTATTTAACAAGCTGCTGTAGTCCTGGGTTTTTCCAGATCAAATTTGGCTGTGAGATAGCCCTGTCGTAGACTTGGGGATTTATTTTAAAAAGTAAACACATGACCTATGATTTTTCTTGCATTTTCGTGATCAACTGGTGTCAATCTAGCTGGGTAAACATCACTGGTATGGCTTGCAGGCTTCAATTCAGTGAATTTGGCCAAAACGTTAACACTGTCGCCTATGGGAAACCATTTAGTTCAGTGATTCCTATAAGGAAAATTTTAAATTTACGAAAATTCACGTCTCGCCATGATAAGTTGTTAATTCCATATTTTAAAATGATAATGACCACATTTTGGACATATTTAAAGAAGAAACCCATGGATTCGCCTGTAGATAGTAAAGAAAGTGATAAATCAGGGAATTTTGCATGGACATCCGGTACCATTAGGGGGTCAGGGGGTCTAAAGCCCCTCTCCCACAATTTTGAGGAGTGTTAGCCCCCCCCCCCCCCATTGGGAAAAGGTGACAGTTGACCCAATTAAGCTTTTCCGGCACCCTGTAGTCTTAACGGGGACCGTAGCCCCACCCCAAGTCGGGGGGGGGGGGGGGGTGATGGCATCACCACAAGAGTTACTGTCGTGCAAAATTGTCATGGCAGGTTTGTTAAACAGACAGCATGCCCTGCCATCTGGTAAAATTTCATGTCTGATGCTGTGTCTGATGTTGTATCATTATGTTTAGATATTTAAATTGACTTATGGTTGCTTTATATTGCTATTAAAAAAAAAATTATTGTAATCTTCTGTTAATTTTGGTAAATGTTTATTATAAATTGCCAAATTCTGCATGAAAAGTGTTTAAAATTGGACAATATATCGCTCTCAAAGTGTATATTAACATTTCCTCTTCAATTTAGTAATATTATGGTATATCAGGGCATACTTCAGTTATACGAGATGCATCAGCTAGTAAAATTGAAAAAAACATCTTAATTTTTTGGCTTTATTTTGAGGATTGACACTAATTTTCAGGATGCCTCATATTGGAAAAATAAACAACTACGGCTCGATATAGTCCATTTTTGATTTCAGTAAGGTCTATATTTTGATAAAATACTATAAGAAACGCTGTGTTTCACACATGTACATATATATAGGAATCAGGGAGCTAAATGTGTTCTAGAGTCGGGGAGCGAGTACACCGTGCTAAAGGTGAAGGTAACTGAAGAATGACCTTCACCTGATACATGCGACACGTTATTAAAGGATGACATCGCGTGTATTTGATTTGTACATAATATCTAAATAATTTAAACTGGTGAATGAATGGGGGAATGGATTTTTGTGAGCGGGAAATTTATTTAACAAGCTGCTGTAGTCCTGGGTTTTTCCAGATCAAATTTGGCTGTGAGATAGCCCTGTCGTAGACTTGGGGATTTATTTTAAAAAGTAAACACATGACCTATGATTTTTCTTGCATTTTCGTGATCAACTGGTGTCAATCTAGCTGGGTAAACATCACTGGTATGGCTTGCAGGCTTCAATTCAGTGAATTTGGTAAAAACGTTAACACTGTCGCCTATGGGAAACATTTAGTTCTGTGATTCCTATTGCGGTTCGGTCCGACTTTCTTTTTTTTTAAGTTACGCCTCATTTTCGACTTATTTTGACTTAGAAAATTCTGTCCGACTTAATAACTTTAACAAATATGAACCGATTTCAATAATGTTTGGTATACATGCTTCTCACAATACCCTCTCTACATGATGTGGCCAGGGATTGGCTCAGACTGTTTTTCGTAATATTACACTTCATTTTCGACTTATTTTGAGTTAGAAAATTCTGTCCGACTTAATAACTTTAACAAATATGAACCAATTTGAATAAATTTTTCTGTGCAAGCTTCTTGTGACACCATATCGATATTATTAGTCCGAATTTTTCTTTAAAGTTAAAAATCTTTTTTTGTTGGGTTTACGGATAATGCGGGTTGAATTTGCCACGGTGTGGGTATGCTAGCACTCGAGTGCACACCTCTTGTTTTCTAACTGTCTTATAATTATGCCTTATTCGGCTATGCCACACCAAAACCAGCTTCGTGTATACTCGTTTATATATATAGTAGAATTAATATGTCTAAATAGTCTGCCGTAGTGTCGTGTTCCATAAGATGAAACACGATTCATATAGTCTCTTAGCCAGAACAGATACCTCTCCCGTCATAAGTCTCGACCATTAGTTTACTATTATCTGTTTTTGTATTATTGTCAATGGGTATTTGCCCACTTCCCCATATACCATATAGTTTTGAGTGCTAGTCTTCATGTGCGTCAATATGTTGCAGAATTTTACTATATACGCTCTCAGTTTTCTTTCATATTTTCGAGTCTTCATATACATGTAACAAAATTGGACATACAGTCCAGTCAAAATATTTAAGAGCGATATATAAGTACAGTTTCCCGACTTAGCCCAGTAAGCCAAACTTTATGACATCAAAAAGACAACACAGGTAATATATTCCTTAGTTAATAACTGTTCCTTAATAATTAATTTCGCAGTATAGGTGAAGGTCCCTTGTCTCGGACAGTCACTCTCAGCTCTATATGGGGTCTCTACGGGTATAATTCGAGAAGAGATTCGTGTCATGATCTATAGCTTTAACCTTGATGGCAAAATGCCCACTTGAGGTTTGCTGGGTGCACATAAAAATTACCGCTTAACATACTTGGTCATTTCTGTCACAATTAGCCCTTGTCATGCGGAGACAAAGATATATTACTACAAGAGAGAAATAATTATGCCACTGAAACGAAGAGACATTGTATAATACATAAACCGACTAACACGCAAACACAGACACTTAAATCTACTCCTGGTTAAAGGTACTCAATCCGATCAGATCATCAAGTTACAACAACAACAACATTTCTTCAAAATACGCCTTTGTTATCAGAATCTACTAATAACAACAAAATAATGCTAACCGCTGTCAACTATGGTATAAAATTTCCCAAAAGGCGTTATTTATCAACATATATTGTTCAACGAAATATGGCCGTATTACCACAAGATTTTAGAGTTATCCATGTTCATCCGCAATTTTGTCCGAGATCGGTTTGACGACTAATAATTGCACATTTCGAGAAATAACAAATTTCAAAAATCGATATCTGATCACTCTGAGCTTTGATGGGTGTGTTCTTCGACTCGAATAAAATATTTTCACCCCCGAAGCCAAAGAAATAGTCATTTGGGAGCGTTAATTCGGAAAACCCTTCAGCAGACGGTAAAAAAGAATTTAAGCACATTCCAGGACAGAAACATCTGTTGAAGATAATTTCTTGATGTTATTTTTCCACGATAACTATTTCCAACTACTCCAGTAGTTACTAGGATGCCCATATAGGTTATGAAGGTTTTATTGCCATTTTGGGGTAAAAACTGTTGATTTTTGCAAAAAATGCGATAATTTTGGAATTGGATCATTTATTAGATACTACATTGGTTACAGTAATAATTTATGCATATTGTGATAGCTTCATACGGGTACTTCAAAGTAATTTGGATAAAACTGTCGAAAAGGCACAATACCCTGAGAAATAACTGTTACCATGGAAACGATATTGAAAAAATACAAAAAATAGCATTATTGGAAAGAAATGAAGTCCAATAACCCTTGCAACACAATATAACTTTCTGAAATTTGTTTTCTATGACATGCACTTTTAATCCAGACTTCTTCATAGGGTCACTGTTGAGGTTTATATTCAGCTGTTGTCATGGAAACGGACCAAATTTCGTCAAATAAACAGAAATAATGAAATTTTGTCCATAAATCGGACATTTAAAGCGTGTAATGAAGCAAAACATATTATGGCAACGCGTT
Source organism: Siphonodentalium dalli (assembly GCA_032622095.1). Lineage (NCBI taxonomy): Eukaryota > Metazoa > Mollusca > Scaphopoda > Gadilida > Siphonodentaliidae > Siphonodentalium > Siphonodentalium dalli. The sequence continues at coordinate 181,347,987 of CP136064.1, read as the reverse complement.
ATAGATGTCTCAAACCCTTTTTCAACCATAACTATGTTCCAACAAGTATTAAACAGGATGCACATACAGGTTATAAGGGTTTTATTGAGATTTTGTGGTGAAAATGGTAATTTTTACAAAAAATGCGATAATTTTGTAATTGGAACATTTATTAGGTACATGTACTACATTGGTAACAGTAATAATTATGCGTACTGAAACAGCTGCATACGTCTACTTACAATGCATTTTTATTAAACTGCCGAAAATGCCCAATACCTTGAGAAATACATGTTACCATGGAAACGATAATGAAAAATATACTAAAAAATGGCTTTATTGGATAGAAATGAAGTCCTATAATCCTTGCGACACAATATAACCATCAGCATCATCATCATCATCACCGCCAGCATCACCACATCATCAACAGCATTATTGTCATCATTACCATCGTTGCCGCCCGTCATCGTCACCGCCATCAGAACATCATCATAGCAATGGAACGCCACAGCTGCCTTATGTTAAAGGCACACAATCCGATTCAAGTGTCCCTATATCATCAAATTCCAACAACAACATTTCTTGAAATGCCGCTTCAGTTATCAGAATCGACTAATTGACAAAAAATAATGCTAACCACTGTCAACTGCAGTATAACATTGCCCCAAAAGCAGCAAAATGTGTTATATATCAACACTTTGATCCGAAGCAATTTGGTATCGAGAGTATGTCAGTCGGCATTCGTCGAATATTTGCCAGGCCTTAAATATACCAGGTGGTGAAAAATAACAGATTTCAAAAATCGATATCTGTTAACTCTGAGCTTTGATGGGTGGGTTCCTCGACTTGAATCAAATATTTTTCACCCCTGAAGCCAAAGAAATAGTAATTTAGGAGCGTTAATTCGGATTGTGCATCTTTAAGCTCATGCAATATATCTGATTTATATATCAATATATAGCTCATTTGCCATTGTATGCAGCTACTTTGTCAATATATGTGGTTAGTTGGTCAATATATGCAGCTAATTTGTGTCAATACAAGTATATGCAGTTAGTTAGTCAATAAATGCAGTTAGTTCGTCATTATATGCAGTTACTTTGTCAATATATGCAGCGCATTGTTCTTTTCAATATATGTTGTTAGTTCATCATTATACACGGCTCGCGATGTTCCATTATATATAATTGTCCACCGAAAAAAAATTCGGGGGACTATTAAAATAGCCGGTGTCCGGCCGTCCGTCGTATCGCCCGTCCGTCCGTGTGTGTGTCCGTAAATGGTTTCCGGATGATTTCGAATATTGGTTTGCCCGGCCCATTTTTGCGAGAGTTATGGCCCTTTTTTTTTACTTAGAATCTTGTAATTTTCTGGTTTCCGAATGATAACTTCAGTTTGTGTGATCATATCTGAATCAAATTCAGTATGATAGTTTATCAGCCGAAAATACAGGTCAGGTTCGAATATGGGTTTTCTCTGCCCATTTTTGTGAGAGTTATGGCCCTTTTACGACTTAGAATCCTGTCAATTTCGGGTTTCCGTATGATAACTTTAGTTTGTGTGATCATATCTGAATCAAATTGATGCCCCAAATGAAGCCACTTTTTCGGAGGACACTGTGGCCGGACGGCCTTTTATTATATATTGACAAGAGCAATGAGCTGCATATATTCTCTTGTGAATGTATCATTATAAAGAACGGGACATCGCGAGTTGCATATATATATCTTCCTCATATTTCTGACTGTCCTCCGAAAAAATTGTTGGGGGGTCTATATAATGACGAATTAACTGCATATATTGACTAATGTTTACACATATTGACAAGAGCAATGCACTGCTGATATTGGCGAAGTAACAGCATATATTGACTAACTAACCACATATATTGACTAACTAACCACATATATTGACAAGAGCAATGAGCTGGATATACTGTAGACCAAGTCTTCTCGGTCCACAACAGTTGGGATATCGGTTGAGTTGATGCTGTTTCGGACAGAGTCCCGTCCCGTTACTAGTCTATAATAGACTTTCATTTAAGAGACGTACTACATTTTCATGTGGAGCCCCTGAATGTGATTAATCATCTGACATGTCCGCGATTAATCTGTCTTCAAAATGCTATATAATTTACCGTGATACATAAAGATAAAGTGATGATACAATCGTTTAATATACTGTTTACATATATTTTATGATAGCGCGACAAATCAAAATTCTCCGGAAAACAAGGCTTTGTTCAGCGGACCTCTGGTATGTTTGATATTATTGACTAACTAATCGCATATACATGTATTGACAAATTAGCTGCATATAGTGGCAAAGTAGCTGCATATATTGACTAAATGACCACATATATTGACAAAGAAGCTGCATATATTGAATAACTAACCAAATTAATGGACGATGTAGCTGCATAAATTGACTAATTAACCAGATATATTTATAACATGCATAGCTGCATATATTGAAAAATTAGCTGAATATATTGACAAATTAGCTGCATATAATCGCAAATGAGCTACATATATTGACTAACTAACCACATATATTGATTAAGTAGCTGCATATAATGACTAACTAACCACATATATTGATAAAGTAGCTGCATATATTGCCAAAGCAATTTCATATTTTGACAAAGTAGATGTATATATTGACCAACTAACCACATATATTGACTAAGTAGCTGCATATAATGACTAACTAACCACATATGTTGATAAAGTAGCTGCATATATTGTCAACGCAATTGCATATTTTGACAAAGTAGATGTATATATTGACCAACTAACCGCATATATTGACTAAGTGACTGCATATAATGACTAACTAACCACATATATTTATAACGTAGCTGCATATAATTGAATAGCTGCATATATTGACAAGTTATCTGCATATATTGACAAATTAGCTGCATATAATGCAAAATGAGCTACATATATTGACTAACTAACCACATACATTGACAAATTAGATGCATATATTGACTAACTAACCACAAATTGACAAATTAGCTACATATATTGACTAACTAACCACATATATTAACTAAGTAGCTGCATATATTGACTAACTAACCACATATATTGACTAAGTAGCTACATATGATGACTAACTAACCACATATATTGATAAAGTAGCTGCATATATTGTCAAAACAATTGCACATTTTGACAAGTAGATGCACATATTGACCAACTAACCACATATATTGACTAAGTAGCTGCACATAATGACTAACTTACCATATATATTGATAACGTAGCTGCATATATTGTCAACGCAATTGCATATTTTGACAAAGTAGATGTATATATTGACAAACTAACCACATATATTGACCAACAAAATGCATATATTGACTAACTAACAAAATTGGTCGACAAAGTAGCTGCATATATTGACTAACTAACCACATATGTTGATAACGTAGTTGCATATCATCGCAAAGTAACTGCATATATTGACATATTAGCTGCATATGTTGACACATTAACTGCATATAATGGCAAATCAGCTACATATATTGACTAACTAACCACAAATATTGACAAATTAGCTGCATATATCGACTAAGTAACTACAAATATTGACAAATTAACTGAATATATTGACCAACTAACCACATATATTGACTAAGTAGCTGCATATAATGACTAATTAACCACATATATTCATAAAGTAGTTGCATATATTGTCAAAGCAATTGCACATTTTGACAATGTAGATGTATATGTTGACTAACTAACCGAATATATTGACAAAGAAGTTGCATCTATTGACTAACTAACCAAATTAATGGACAGAGTAGCTGCATATATTGACTACCTAACCAGATATATTGATAACGTAGCTGCATAGAATTGCAAAGTAGTTGCATATATTGACAAATTAGCTGCATATATTGACAAATTAGCTGCATATAATGGCAAAGGAGCTACACATATTGACTAAATAACCACAAATATTGACAAATTAGCTGCATATATTGACTAACGAACCACATATATTGACAAATATTGCATATAATTGCAATGTAGCTGCATATATTGACTTAACTAACAATATATATTGACAAATTAGCTGCATATATTGACTAACTAACCTATTATATTGACAAAGTAGCTCCATATATACTAGTAATTGCAAAGAAGCTGCATTTATTGACTAACTAACCACATATTGATATATTAACCGGATATATTACCTGAGAATCTTTTGAAATCCTATTATTGCATTTTCATGATACGTGATGTTTGTTTTTAAATATACCCTTAATTTTTCACACAATTTCGGATAAAATAAAAAAAAAATGTGCAAAACATATCACTATTTAGACAATTTTTTTCCAAATCCAAAGAAACACCTGAGAAATTGGGAATAAAATGATGAGTATTATATGTCAGGTTGCATTCACATAATGGTAAATTTATTTTGCTTTATAAAATTGAACACTTTAAATGTCCGGTTTATAGGAGAAAATATCATTATTTGGCAAAATTTGGTCCATTTCCATGACAACTGAATAAACCGCAACAGTGATCCGACAAAGAAGTCTGGATAAATTGTGCATGTCATAGAACAAATATTCAAAAAGTTAATTTGTGTCGCATTTCTTTCCAATAATGACATTTTTTTGTATTTTTCAATATCGTTTCCATGGTAATAGGTATTTCTCAGGGTATTGAGCTTTTTCGGAAGTTTTATCAAAATTAGATTGAAGCAAACGTAAGAAGCCATCATAATATGTATAAATTATTCCTGTAACCAATGTAGTATCTAATAAATGTTTCAATTCCAAACTTATCACATTTTTTGGAAAAATCATCATTTATCACCTCAAAATGGCATTAAAACCCTCAGAACTTATATGTGATTCATATTTACTACTTGAATAGTTGGAACATAGTTATCGTTGAAACAGGTTTTGAGACATCTATAACGGGTTGTCATAATACGCTTTGCTTCATAAAATTACATGCTTTAAATGTCAGCTTTATTTAAAAAACATCATTATTTGACGAAATTTGGTCCGTTTCCATGACAACAGCTGAATAAACTGCAACAATTACACAACACAGAAGTCCGGATTAAAATTTCATGTCATAGAAAACAAATTTCAAAAAATTATATTATGTCGCAATAGGACTTCATTTCTTTCCAATAACGACATTTTTTGTATTTTTAAATATCGTTTCCATGGTAACAGGTATTTCTCATGGTATTGGGCCTTTTTGGCAGTTTTATCCAGATTTATTTTAAGTACACATATGATGCCATCATATTATGCATAAATTATTACTGTAACCAATGTAGTATCCAATAAATGCTCCAATTCCAAAATTATCGCATTTTTTGCAAAAATCACCAATTTTCACCCCAAAATGGCAATAAAGACCCTTATAACCTACATGTGCATCTTATTTAATACTGGAATAGTTGGAACATGGTTATAATGGACAAATAATCAACAAATGATCTTCAACGTCTGTTCCTGTCCTAGAACGGGATTAAATTAGTTTTTACCATTTGCTGAAAAGGTTTTATCTCAAAATGTGTCTACATTGTTTACATTCCGTTTCCATGGCAACGGCACCACTTTCACATTTTACAGCAGGGTGGAACATGAAGCCGACATCTTCTACTTTCATATGATATATAATTTTTCCGTGTGTAAAAAAAAAAAAAAAAGCGTTCCATATATAGAACTTTTGAATATTCATGATTTCATATATGGAGATTTTGAATATTCATGAACTCCATATATGGATGAATTAGGGTCCTGCGAATTGGATATTTTGATCGAATCGAATATCGAATCGAATTCACGAAATCGAATCGAATATCGAATCGAATCATATCTGTGTGTTGCATTCTCAATTAGGTATATTTTGTCAACGATTAGATTATTTGTGAAACGTTCTATGAACTACATGCATGAAGTTCCATCAGAACTTATGTGGCGATAAACCGTCGTTTGATATTCTATTAACTTCAAGTTATAATTGTCAAGAAAACAAAACAGATTAAAACGTCCATGCGGCCATCACAACGATTAATATATTACCACTAAACAGATTATCAAACTAAAATCACACGAAATTTCTACAGTTTGCATGTACATGCAAAATTGCAAATCGGCATTCGGAAACACCCGTTGTTATAAACTTGAAGACGCAACAACAGTCGCAGTGTAGCCTCTTCATGTATTAGTGGGGGGGGGGGGATAGTTGCAAAATCGTTCACTTTGTGATAGAAGCGCCAAACTTTCAGAGTTTGTTAAGTGGTTGGTGAGTATTACTAAACTGGCTGGTTCCATATTTTGGAGGTCACCTTGACCTTCAATTTGACCTTGACCTTTTTGAAAATCTCAGTTTTTGAGTTGGGTGGTTTATGCCATCCTTTTCTTGTGAAAATCGCATCTTCTCACAGTTTTCTCAATACAATTATAGTTGGGAGGTGACCACGGTTCATTTGGGCCAAAACATATCTAAATTTTCATAAGATGGCCGCCAATATGGCCGCCGGAAGTTGAAAATATGACATTTTTTCACAAATATCTTCTAGTTCAATTCATGCTGTTTGGAACTGGTTGAGTAATGCAACTTTATTTTGTGTTTTGTATATTAACCGATCATTGGAGCAATTAAATATGCAATTATTGTGGTCCTAGCCCCTTCCGGTCCCTCAAAACTTCGATTTTGCAGGATGCGGTATAAAATTTCACAAAAAATCACAATTGGGATTCTAGTCATATTTCAACAAGAAATGAACATAACTTTGTAATGTAAGTGAGGCATATCATTATCTATGAATATTCCAAATCACTGGAACCAAAATTCTTACTTTGGCTCAAAATGGCTGCCAATATGGCCGCCAAAATATGGATAATGGTAAATATTACACAAGCGTCTCCTGCAATCGTAGGCAAGTTGTGGTTGATGTATAAAATTGGCAATTCTGCATTCTATACATTGAATACTAACATGACTGATGCACCATGGTTAATTGTTACTATTGTCACCACTGACATCGTCAAAAATATTGGACTTTTCTCTCAGAAACTTGACATAAATATTAGCAAAAATTAACTTTTCAGGTTATGACCATTTTTTCAGGTAAAATGTAACTATCTTTGGATTGAAAGGTGTTTATTGTTTTGGTCTATCTTAAATGTGTATCACTCCGTTGTTTATAGACCAAATTGCTCAAGATGGCTTCCAAAATGGCAACCAAATTTGTAAAATGTTAATTTTTTACATATATCCCGAACATTCTCTGCATTATCCGAAAATGTAGCAAAATGTGACTCACTTGGTTATTATACGTGTTAGTTAATTTACTGACAACTAAATGTTCTATTCTGGTTGTCCCACATTCATTTTAAAGTGTGTAATTTTGCCGAGCACCTCTTTTGTGATTTTGGCCATAGTTATTGAAAGGAAATGGGCAGAACTTTGAGACAGAATTGAGATGGACCATAATATTTGGCTATTCTGGTCCATTATGCTAAGAAAATGTCAACTGAATACAGTGTGGATGCCAAGATCGTAGCCAGGGAGTTACTCTATGATCATACGTGAGGTGAATAGGTATACAGTGAGTTATTGCATGTCATGACTTATGGGAATTGGTATACAATGAGTGACTATATGTATGAGTGGGTTGTCCATTGTAAGATGCATCAATGTATACAAGGAGATGTCATGGTCAGGTGTGAGGTGAATCGCTATGCATGTAGTGACTGTATAGTGTATGATTGTGTATATCCAGTACGGGTGCACCAGGTGTGCCTGTATGGGCATTGGTGTGGTGTATGGATATAGCTACATGGTCATCTATGTGTTGATTATGTACATATGGAGTGACTGTAAGGGCATGGGTGGGATGCACATGTGTTGTCTGTATGATCATGGATGGGTGTGCTGGTAAATAGGGTGTGATTTTATGGTTACGGGTATTGTGTATACCGGTAGGTATACATGGAATGACTGTGCTGTCATGATTGAATATGATTACCTGGAGTAAGCTGGGTGGACATTGTCGAGTGTGCGGGTATATAGGGAGTGTCCTTGTGGTAACGGGTGGGATGCATATTTATATATCTCATGGATGTATTATCATTAGTGGGTGTATAGGCGGGATTAGCTGTATTATCATGGATGGCATGTATGATTATACAGTGAATTGCTGAATTGTCATGTGTGATGTGTATATGCAAGTATGGATTCTTTGAGTGGTTGTGTGTATATCTGGAAGGGCTGAATGTCCATTAGTGAGGTGTACTTGTATGCTTTGAGTGAATCTATGGTCTAGGGTGTGCTGTATATGTATATCGAGTGGTTATATCACTATGTGTGTCGATATAGGTATACAGGTAGTGAATGTATGGTCAATGGTGAGATGAGTACATGTAGGTATCCAAGTAATAAAATATAATAGCATATAATGGACATCTATACAGGGGGTGACTATTAAAATGGTCATGTGTCAGGCGTATGAGTATACCTGGTGTTCCTGTTTGGTGACTCGTGGCGGTATGGTCATGTGTAGGTTATACCAGTATACACATGCGTTGCTTTGTTGTCATGGGCAAGGGATATGTGTATATAGCAAGTGGCTATATGGCCATGGATAAAGTGCATATGCATACATGGAGTGACTATACTGACATGGCTGGGGTGTATTATTATATCTTGAGTGACTATGCGGCTATGGTGTGACAAATAGGGATACAGGGAGTGACATGGCCAATGTCGAGGTGAATATGTATGCAAGGATTGACCATGGTCGTGTATGAATGTTTTGAATAGGTACACACGGTGTGACTATATGGCCATAGGTCAGGTAACATTGGTGAAGGTATGTGTATGAAGCGAGTGGCTATATGGCCATTGGTGAGGTGCATATGTATACCCGGAGTGACTTTATGGTCATTGTTGATGTATATATTGATTGTCTATTTGACCACGTGTTTGGAGAATATGTACACAGGGGATGACCTTATGGCCAATGGTGAGCTGAATGGGTATACAAGGAATGACTATATGGTTATCGGTCATGTTTAGGAGTATCCCCGGTGTGCCTGTATCGTGACGCGTGGCTATAAGGTCACCCGTGGTCATGGGTCAGGTGTACATGTATACAGTGGGTCACTATATTGGTATCTCTGTGGTGTTTATGTATATACATGTATGTAATGACTGTGTGGTAATAGGTGGCCATCGTTTTCCGTGTTTAACGCCCCCATGTATATAAACACCATCAAGATAGAGAACTCTCTGGCATGACCTCTCCATTGATTAACATATCCTTATTTATATCGAGTTATTGTGCCACCCAAGGTACACATGTACAACCCACCCATTACCTCAGTCACTCCATATGTACATAAACACAACACAAATGACAACATAGTCACCTACTTTATACACGTACACCTGATCATACAGCCATACTTGGTTATACCCGTACATACCACAAGTGACGATACAGCCACGATTCACCATGTATGAACACCAGGTATACACATACACCCGACACATGGCCATATAGTCACTCTATGTAGTATGTATACATATTCACTACATTCACGATCATACGGTCACGCGTTGTATACCTATTCACCTCACCATGGACTATACAGCCATTACATGTATACCTATTCGCCATATCCATTACCATAGAGTCAATCCAGGCATACATATGCACATCACCAATGGTGAGCCCTTCCAGATATACCAATAACCGCACATACGACCTCTCATAAGTTCCACACTTGCCATACTCATGATCATGCGTCTACTCCCCATACACCATCAATGATAACACATCCACAACATATATAAATATACAACCCACCGTTGCCAACAGGGCACTCCCCATATACCCACACATCATCCATGACCATACAATAACTCGCGGAATACCTATTATCCTCATCATAGAGTAACTCCCTGGCTGTCATCTTGGTTTCCACCCTGTATCCAGTTGATAAATTTTTATCATAATGGGCCAGACTACCAACATCTTATGGTTCATCTCAGTTCCGTCTCAAAGTTCTGCCCATTTCCTTTCAATAATATGGCCATAATCACAAAAGAGGTTATCCGCAAAATTCCATACTGCAACTTTAAAATGAATTTATCATGCCCCATACGGAACTAGGATAAACATAATAGAACATAGTTGTCAGTTAATGAACTAACAGGTATAATAACCAAGTGAGTCACAATTTGCTACCTTTTCGGATAACGCAGAGAATAATTTTTCTGGATATGTGTAAAAAATTAACTTTTTACAAATTTGGTTGCCATTTTGGAAGCCATCTTGAGCAATTTAGTCTATAAACACCATAGATAAAACACATTTGATACCAAAGGTAGTTGCAATTTATTTGAAAAAATGGTCGAACCCTGAAAATTGATTTTTTTGCCGATATTTATGTCAAGTTTGTGAGAGAAAAATCCAATATAACTGGTGATGTCAGTGGTGACAATAGTAACAATGACACATGGTCTATCAGACATGTTAGTATTTAATGTATAGAATACAGATTAGCCAATTTTATACATCACCCACAACTTGTAAGCAATTGCATGACACCCTGGTGCAATATTTACAATATTCCATATTTTGGTGGCCATTTTGGCAGCCATTTTGAGCCAAGGTAAGATTTTTGGTTCCAGAGAGTTCGAATATTCATAGGTAATGATATGCCTGACTTACAATGTTCTTTTCATTTCTTGTTGAAATATGACTAGAATCCCCATTGTGATTTTTTTGTAAAATTTTGTACCGCGTTCTGTAAAATCGATTTTTTGAGGGATTGGAAGGGGTTAGGACCCCAATAATTGCATATTTAATTGCTCCAATGATCAGTTAATATACAAAACACAAAATAAGGTTGCATTACACAACCAGTTCCAAACAGCATGAATGGAACTAGAAGATATTTGTGAAAAAATGTCATATTTTCAACTTCCGGCGGCCATATTGGCGGCCATCTTATGAAAATTTATATATGTTTTGGCCCAAATGAACCGTGGTCACCTCCCAACTATAATTGTATTGAGAAAACTGTGAGAAGATGCGATTTTCACAAGAAAAGGATGGCATAAACCACCCAACCCAAAAACTGAGATTTTCAAAAAGGTCAAGGTCAAATTGAAGGTCAAGGTGACCTCCAAAATCTGGAACCAGCCAGTTTAGTGATACTCACCAACCACTTAACAAATTCTGAAAGTTTGGCGCTTCTATCACAAAGTGAACGATTTTTATGTTTTCCTGTAATTATCCCCCCCCCCCCCCCCCCCACTATATTGGTTGATGCTTCTTGAACAGATGATTCCATAGATGGGTCATTGTCCCAGATGCTTGCGATTTATACACCATGCATGTTGCATTCATCACATGTGCCTGCAGCTTTATCATGTTTAAAATAAACATGAATGATGGACGACATTTTGTCCATTGTAAAAGAAAACTCTGAAACTGAAAGTCAACTTCAAAAGAGAACAGTGCCAAAATGCACTTTTCGACACCAGGAACATGTGTTGTTTACATTCTCACCCGTATTACATAACGCGGAATCGAATAGACGATGGATAACGCTATCGGTAGCCCATTCTCATAGCTATTATAATTTACCGCGTCGTCGGTCCATTGGCTATCTCCTAGCTTTTGCTACCATTTTAAAGCTATATAATTCAGACGTATTTAGTCGTCCTATCGTGGCTAATTGTTGGCTATGTACAATAAGAATTATAATGTGCATATATACATAATTTTCTGGAATTAAATGCCACAAACAGCTAAGATCGACATGTGTTCTTGTCCTGAAACAGCCTACTTTTCCGTCATAGTATATTCGAAATTTCGAGTTGGCAATTTCGACTCGAATTCGAATCGAATTTGACTTTCGAATCGAATCTCGAATCGAATATTCGCAGGAGCCTAGGATGAATCCATATAGCCGCGACTCAGTGAACTCGCCTTTTCAGCCATTGGCCTTTTCTCAAATCGTTCGGATGAGCCAAACACCACGAAAATTACAATTTTAAAGAAACTTCAGAAGAGCGTGTGCTATGTTCCTATATTGACATTTGACACACCATGCCATTTTGTATTTCCTCTGATCAGGGAATCTCACAATCCTGCAACTGATGATGACAAATTAGATGTAGTTGGATCGGGGTGGTCGTGCCCATGCAAGAGAACACATTTAAATCTCAACGGTAGACGCTTTCCATGCATGCAAGGCATTATTTATAGGAATTTAAAGCGTTATATTCGTTGTATGTATGATTTCTTGAATTTTGTATGCACACTGATCACCGTAATGATGTGGGGGAGTCTATTTTAACCCCACCCCGGTGGTTTGATGACTGAAATTTTGATATATTGTGTTATACATCCTGATCCAGGGATCAAAATATAGGTCGATAACTTCGTGAAATACTATTATACAAAAGAACGACTTATTAAAGGCACGTGAGGCCTTAATTGTCGAAAATATTCATATTTGTTCCAAACACCGTAAACAGAAAAAACATTAAAACGCATACAGTTTCGTTCATATATATCATGACCATTGCGTAAACAGCATGTTATCATAAAGACCTACTATATTTTACCTAAGCAAGAGCCTGATTGTGTTACAGAAGACAGCACAATGCTACTGGCGAATCACACACAAATGGCATAAACGCTCTTTATTAGTTCCATATCAGGAATTCACCCACAAAGAACGCTCTTTATGTTTACCATCATAATATAAACAAACACCAGAAAAGTAACTTTTTATGCTTTTGTTTACATAACAATAGTCAAATATATGACAATAACATACTGTTTATGCGATATTTCTTATTTGTATACGGACAAAGTCTGTCTAAATTTTGATGTTCTTTCTGTTTGTGGCGGTTTTGACGGGTGGAAATATTTTTACAGAATACCCACCGCCAAGGCCAACCGTACCTTTAAACTCTTTGAATTTATAATAGTTTACACAGCGAGGGACAATAAAGAGCGCTAAGTGTTACTATGTTCCTGTTATATTAACACTAATGAACGTTTATCTCACTTTTTATCTCACAAATTTAAAACAGCTGGATAACTAATATTTCTCTGGGCAGTTTTTTCATAGTGTAAAAATCATTTAGCTCAGTATTGTGCGTATATATCGGTCCATCTTATCGCTCCTTCCATGCTGGAATGGACCATTTCCGTATAAACACATATTTCCCCCAAAATATGATTGACTATTCGGTGACGAATTAAGCACCTATTAATATATTTTATATTATACGTGTGTTTTATATAGGTCAAGTGTGGTCATAATACGAGTTTACTCTTCATGAGGTGACCTTCAGTTAGCTCAATTCATGGAAGTAAACCATCAGGACCATGGATTGTTATGGGTTGTTTGCAATATATACCGATGATGTGCACCACAAGTATGCATCCTTCCACGCTTGCATGACAAGGTCGTACCAAATGGATATGCTGGGGTCAGGGTGCCCGAAGGTTGTATGCACTGCACTGCGCTCATAGTACTTGCAGACTTGGCCAGACATTTGAACTATTAAAATGACACAGGTATATATATCTGAAACTAGCAGGGCTATAGGGTGATTTTATGCGGCATAAACTATTCAATCTCCCAAAATAAAGACATGGTGTGCGCTTATTTCAGTCAATCAAACTGATAAGCGAATACCCAGTCATTGTACCAACTGAAAGACTGTAGCATTTAACAAATATTGCCGAAAATCCCAATCACACCTGTCGAAATATTTGTTGTCATAGAAAATTGTCACTGCCTTATGAATGTCGTTCTAATGCTGCATGGAGGATATCGTCCAAATTTACATTATATATATTACAGTTGCCGGTATTTGAAAGTCGCCGTGATTATAGTTACATATGTTTATATTGAAAGAAGGGGGTGATCAAATGATATGGTCACATATACACTGAAATAGGAGGGTCCAATAATTTTCCTTCAAATTCATTGTTTGAAATTGAGATTTTTTGAAAATTCACAAATGGGGGCACTGCCAAAAAGGATTTTTGTCCCCTGAATTATTTTTTTCGGGGGACTATTAAAATAGCCGGTGTCCGTCCGTCCGTCTAGCAGTCCGTGCGTCCGTTCGTGCGTCCGTCCGGAAATGGTTTCCGGATGATAACTTTAGTTTCGGTTATTAGATCAAAAGCAAATTTCATAGGTCAGTTTATCAGGCCAAAATACAGGTCAAGTTCGAATATGGGTTTGCTCCGCCCATTTTTGCGAGAGTTATGGCCCTTTTTTTTTACTTAGAATCTTGTAATTTTCTGGGTTCCGGATGATAACTTCAGTTTGTGTGATCATATCTGAACCAAATTTGGTATGTGAGGTTATCAGCCCTATCTACAGGTCACGTTCGAATATGGGTATGCTCCGCCCATTTTTGCTAGAGTTATGGCCCTTTTTCGACTTAGAATCCTGTCAATTTCTGGTTTCCGGATGATAACTTTAGTTTGTATGATCATATCTTAATCAAATTTAGTATGATAGTTTATCAGCCCAAAATACAGGTCAGGTTCGAATATGGGTTTGCTCTGCCCATTTTTGTGAGAGTTATGGCCCTTTTACGACTTAGAATCCTGTCAATGTCTGGTTTCCGGTTGATAACTTTAGTTTGTGTGATCATATCTGAATCAAATTTGGTATATGAGTTTATCAGCTCGAAATAAAGATCAAGTTCGAATATGGGTACGATCCACCCATTTTTGTCTGGTTGCTTCGGATTTAGGGTCCTTGTTATTTATTTATTTTTTCAGAAAAGCTGATGCCCCCAATGAAGCCACTTTTTCGGGGGACACTGTGGCGGACGGCCTTTTATCTTATTTAGAAAATATTTCTCAAAATAAAATATTTTATATCAAGCAACTTTGTCTTGGCTTCAAGAAAAATATTCCCCAGAACATTTTTCTTGGGACCACTAACACGTTGAGAAATGGGATGGAATATTCTTATAAACCGAAATTATTTCTAACAATTAAGAAACTATTCCTTGGCTGAAGAATATTTTTTCTCAAATATAGAAATTATACCTATAAAACATTAAGAAACGTAGACTACAATTATTTTAAAGATGTCCTGTCTGATTTGACATCATAAAGCCAATCTTTGTGCATTAAAATGCTTGCAATAACCATGATAAATGTTTAAAGTGATGTGAAACACTCCGGTAGGGTGATCAAATATAAATGGAGAATAATCTTGTTCAAAGTAGTAATTTTTACAAATAGTATATCCAAATTGACAACACACACCGTCATTCTTATATATGAATTAAATGCAGTGACTCTCGGTGGCGAAATGGTTTTCGTTAGTTTATCGCCGATAGATGCGTCCCGAATCGGGTAGTAAATATTTACAATTGAGCGTAGTTCAGACGATATTTTCTATGGAGCGGTACAGTCGATTTGCTTCAGATTTTCGACGATGTTAGTAGAATGTTACATTCCTCTAGTTGTCATCGCGCCTGAATACTAACTTATCAGTTTCACGCACCCGAACAAATACATAATATATGTCTTTAATTTATTGGCATATATGTCAATCTGATAACAAAATACTAAAATTTGAGGTTTGAGACATCAAATTGGAGGTCAGGGATGCTACAAATTTCAAACAAAGAACGCGCCTCCTTTTCTGCGAATTTCAAACACATAACGATCAATTCGAGGCTTTCTCTGCGTTTGTGTAACAAGTTACGGTCGTCATATACGCAAATTCCACCGGCATGGCAGTCCCGACCAGCACGAATAGGAGGGGGTGTGAATCATTCAATAAGAATGTTTTCAGATGGGAGTGCATATGAAGATGAGTTTCTGTAAAACACATGCACGTTTAAGGATTTTTCTTTCATTCTGGGCAGTTTCCCCCTCACCATGCAGTGGAGAGCAAATTGCAAGGCAAATTTAAGTCCATACGTAACGCTGGTCTGACCATTGCCATCACGAATTAATCTAACATTTTTTATTTAAGACTTGTCGGTTACAATTCATTCTGATATGATCTGACCAATTTAAAATTGAATATGTTTTCAGAATACTGCAGCATGAATTGTAACCGACAACAGTCTTAAATAAAAAATGTAAGATTTTCTTACAATCTGTACGTGGTGGCAGTGGTTAGCCAGACTGAACTCTGCCTTGCAGTTTGGTGGTGGGCAGGAGAGTCAGCTTCTCCTCCCCCGTTGTTTCTAAAGCCATTCGTGTTATAATATCCCGCGCATATATACGCTCGAGTGGTCCTATTAAAAGCCGACCGCACCCGCCCTCACCCGACCGCACCTCCCCCAGGGGTCCGAGCGAGATTGAGCATGTACTATCGTACAGAATAGACCTGTGTGTAACAAATTTCCAAGTCGATAGCTTGAGCGGAAACGGCACTGTTAACCCCTAACTTGCGGCCGGTTCCGTCAGGTACGCACACTCCAAAAAAGGCACCCACCGTATCTCCCTTGGCTGCCTGACCTCGGAAATGGAAACCATATATATCATGTAGCGAATACCTCTCTGCATCTATGGGTGTTTGGCATGCAGGTCTATTATGCTCAAATGTTCAAAATGTTTATTTCTCAAGTAAATCATGTTACATGATATTATGAGAAGATAATACATAATTATACAATACAATACATGGTGTGCAACAGTGGAAAAGGGTTTTTCAGTGTGAGGGGGGAGCTATTAAATATTTATATTATATTATAGGGCATCACAGTGTTGTTTGATGACATGCATCACTAAATCGCGCTATCTCATCGAAACTGTTGGAGATATCGTGACTGAGTGCAGATATCATGCATTATTCGTAATTAACTCTTGCGTTTTGTATAAATGTGGAGAGTTTAATCAATATATTCTTGTTTTTGGAGTTAAACAATTTAGTAAAATTAACTAAATTCGGATAATTTCGAAAGAATTTGGGAATATATTTTTTTCTCAGATAATCAAGCGAAGAGCATTGTAAAATACAATGATATTCATCTCCAAGTAACCCTGTATTACATCTCGTACATACTCTATCTTTCCGATTGGTATCATTCCATGATCCAGTTTCAATGGGAAGTCTGTGATTGGACATTCGAAATCTAGTAAGGATAATTGAATCCTTGCGATTCAAAATTTTCAGATAGTCTTCAAGGCCAAATATTGTTTTCAATTTTGTGTATGTGGTACATTTACTTGATTGTTCCATATTAATTTTCCATTGCAGTACGTATTGGTCCTTCAGTGTTTGTTGGACAATATTATTCATATTTACAACATCAATGGTAATATTATCCTGGTCCCACCATAGAGACGGTAGCCCCGATTCAATTTTATGGATATATGATAGCCATGGATGCTTATATTCACCATTTCTATACCATTTTAACAGAAGGGAGTACATCATCCTACTCATTCTGCTATCATTACAGTTAACTAATTTTGCCCAGTATGATACCATTCGACATTTTACATCCAGCTCTAATGGGAACATTCCTGTCTCGCCATATACCATTAGCGATGTTGTACTTGTTTTTACATTTAGGATAAATTTTAATTGTAATTTTTCTAGGGATTCTAGACATCCATAACCCCATGTTTCTGTCCCATATAGTAGGATAGGTTTGACAGTTTTATTGAACATGTCTAATTGACATTCGAATGGCAAGGACAATTGGCGTATTTTATGGATAAGACCATACATAGATCGGGTAGCTCTTGTAATCAGGTCA
This sequence comes from Siphonodentalium dalli, assembly GCA_032622095.1. NCBI lineage: Eukaryota > Metazoa > Mollusca > Scaphopoda > Gadilida > Siphonodentaliidae > Siphonodentalium > Siphonodentalium dalli. The sequence continues at coordinate 181,330,222 of CP136064.1, read as the reverse complement.
TTTTTTGTTTTGGAAAACGTGTTTAATTTAGTAAAAATAATTCCAAGATATTTGTAATGAGTGACATATTCAATATGTGTTCCATTAATGTATAACTTACGTCTTGGGGTACGCCCTTTTCCGAATACCATAATCTTTGTTTTCGACGTATTGACATTTAATTTCCAAAATGAATAGTCGTCAAAAATGCTCAAATATTTTTTCATATCATTTGTACTTTCTGCAAATATTACAGAATCATCAGCATAAGGCATTAAATAAAGTTTTACATACGTTTTAAGTTCATCAGTAATTATCGTTTGCAATCGGTGTAGGCCTGGGACATTATTAGTTTCAAAGAAACTCTCTAAATCATTGAGGTAGATCGAAAATAAAAAAGATGATAAATTTCCACCCTGGAGCACTCCAGGGTACGTTCTGTAAGTATCTGATGTGTCGCCATTGATTCTAACCAGGGATTTGACACTGCTGTACATGTTTTTAATAAGTCTGAAACATCTTCCGTTGATACCAGACGTCAACAATTTTTGCCAAAGGACAGTATGCCATACAGTGTCAAATGCCTGTTTAAAATCAATGAAGGCACAAAAGAATTTCATTTCGCATTGCTCCATTATTGAACATAAAAAATGTAATGCAAAAATGTTATCAGATGTAGAAAAGCCTTTTCTAAATCCAGCTTGATTACTTTGGAGTAAGCATATTTCATCCGCGTACGCAGTTAATCTAGAGTTAATAATTTTGGTGAAGAGCTTGCCAAGGCAACTCATTATAGTTATAGGACGATAATTTTCTGGACATAATAAGTCGCCTTTCTTTTTGTAGACAGGTACTACGATGCCGGTTAACCACTGTTCTGGCATAATATTGAATAAAAGTATATATACTGGTAACATATCGTCGATAGTCGATTTGATATGTTCGTATTTTATTTTGTCAATTCCACTACTTTTATTCCCTTTAAGGCCACGAACGGCATTAATTATTTCATGCTCAGTTATGGGTTTATCTAATGTATCGTTATACAAGTCTATCATGGGTAATTCAATGTCTGCGCAATCTTGTAGATTATTTTCAGACGAGTTTTTCTTGAGATAATCATACATTTCCTCGAGTGGTACTTGTGTTATGCACGATAGTGCTTGCCCCATCTCGCTCTGACCCCCGGGGTGCGGTCGGCTTTTAGTGTGATCGTGCTGGATCATGAATGGGGGATATGTTGGTAAGGTGCACAGCGCATATATATCAGCAGCCAGGAATGGTAAAGATGGTTCAAATACAGATAAGTGTAGATACCAGATCCACGCACATGGAAGATAACCTGATTCGTGTATCTGGGCGAGTTTATCAATTGCGTCCCGGTGTCGGTTATTGCTACGTGCATTGGAGTGATTTCCCGTTGAAATTAGCCCTCTGTGTGGTCTTTCCTTCACCCGTTGAAGTGACAACGTCGTAATATGACTGATACGATGATACACTACATTATATAAACCAAACCATCGATAGTGAATGTGAAGCGGTCTGAGAACCCCCCTCAGGTATCAGCACATAAGTACAAGTTATCTTCCAATCGGAGCAAGCATCAATAAATTTGTTCTGATTCTAGCTCTGATATGTCGTGATGAGAACTAACGACCAACACGTGTCGATTGTTTTTCTTTATACGGTTTATGTTCAAATAGTATTTCATAACACACGCACTCTCATTCTTTTGTGCATATGTACCCGATTGTATAGCCACCCGCGGATTCCGAGACTCTCTGGTTTTATTAGTGTGCATACCTGATCATCGAAGCAAGGTTTTACTAGAATATAAAATTAACGTGTATGTTAGGTTCTGCGACATGAATAACATCACAAAATAGAAGCCACGTGGTACGGCATGCGTTGTGCATTACTGGTAACAGAACAAAAAATTAAGCTTTTTTTTCTCAAATTACGCCACAGGGCATAAAAAGTTATATATTGTCTAACGTTTGACGGCTTATTATCACATTACTGTGTTGCTAATTCATCACTTCAGAATGTTGTATTTTTAGAGATGTTTCACATGTTGTAATAATTTCGCAACCTTGAGCAGATAATCGTGTTGAAATAATCAAACAGAAGAGCATCTCGTCTCACATTAATGCGGGATATAGGTACGAAACTATCAATGGTCTATGGTAAGCTCGTCTCACAGTAATACGGGATATAGGTACGAAACTATCAATGGTCTATGGTGAGGTCGTCTCACGGTAATACGGGTTGTAGGTACGAAACTATCAATGGTCTACGGTGAGGTCGTCTCACAGTAATACGGGATATAGGTACGAAACTATCAATGGTCTATGGTAAGCTCGTCTCACAGTAATACGGGATATAGGTACGAAACTAACAATGGCCTATGGTAAGCTCGTCTCACAGTAATACGGGATATAGGTACGAAACTATCAATGGTCTATGGTAAGCTCGTCTCACAGTAATACGGGATATAGGTACGAAACTATCAATGGTCTATGGTAAGCTCGTCTCACAGTAATACGGGATATAGGTACGAATCTAACAATGGTCTATGGTAAGCTCGTCTCACAGTAATACGGGATATAGGTACGAAACTATCAATGGTCTATGGTAAGCTCGTCTCACAGTAATACGGGATATAGGTACGAAACTAAGGTGACACTCCACAGTTTCAACAGGTATGGGTCCAGAAATAGGGGGCCCATAGATTCATTGAAATTTATCTGGATTATGATCCCAAACCATATAGACAATATATATATGCCTGAAATTAGTACAGAATAGGCATTCAGAATTTGATACATAATTTCCATAATATATGGGCTATCAAGAGTTATGGCCCTTGATCTTTTGATCGAAAATGTGATTTTTATTCAAAAAATGACCAAAATATTGTATATTCATACCCAAGAGGCACGAATACCAGATTTGTTCAAGCATGGTCACCTATGTTGGTTTAGAGGCCTCGGGCTTTCAACATCAATGTGAAAAAATTTCAAACTTTCGCCGTTAAATTTTCCAGAAAATCAATTTTTAATGCAGATGACAAATTTTGGGTGCTAATAAATTGACCCAGTATCTAGAGCCACTGTTTCGCAGAAAACGCTACTGCTGTCTATGGGTGGGGTCATGGTCACTTGCACTTAATTTTTTCATCAGTCTAGAACACCTTCTAAAATTACACAAATTCATATCCCACCTTGTCTCAATATACATACCACATGAATGGTGCCAGAAACCACTAGCACTTTATATCTATAAAATCACCCCTACTGATCATTCGAAACTGTGGAGTGTCACCTTAAGGGGAATGCAATTTCATTAATCTTTAATAGGGACCACACCTCCATATTCTCTGCATTATACCGCTTAAAATGATATATTACACCCCATGCGTTATTGCAATCACAGGCAGCAAGATTGGGTGGGGATTTACATGCACCCCCATGATTTCACCTCTTTTGGGTCTTTCAGAACCCAATGACGTTATGCTTGACGTAGTGAAAAAATGTATATATTCAACCATCATTTATAGCTTGAAAAAGGTCTGAAATGCTAAAATGTTGTATAAAATATATTATGAGATGCATATCTTCCTCAGATATCAAAATAAAACATAATATTTCATGCAACTACTATCTTTAATACTCTCCCAAAACCATGGGTTAAACAATTCCAAGTCTTATTTAGCATTAAGGGAAAGCTATACACGGTTATGACATCACATGAACAATATGTTGTCAAGTGAAATATGTCCAGGGAAACCTGAATTATTATATTTCACATTTGTGAATAAGAAAGACTGAATATCTAATCTTTTAGTATACTGTGTAATGTCAATGTCAGCCTTTTCAGCTAAGATTCAAGGAGCATGATGTCATGAAGAAGTACCCATCATCTAAAAAATCATCAATAACAATACACATGAACCACCACCACCCCCCCATCCCCACTCTGCTCCAATACTCCATATCCCCACCAATGTATATGTCTAAAGGCCACCTGTATTGGAATATCCATAGAAGAATGGTGTATTTAACATAAAATGTTCCTTCTAACTGAGCAGATTTGCTAAAAATGATTTTCAATGTAAATATTTGTCAAGTTGACAAATGATAATGGTGCTATTTGCTGGTCTTTAAGGTGACACTCCACAGTTTCAACAGGTATGGGTCCAGAAATAGGGGGCCCATAGATTCATTGAAATTTATCTGGATTATGATCCCAAACCATATAGACAATATATATATGCCTGAAATTAGTACAGAATAGGCATTCAGAATTTGATACATAATTTCCATAATATATGGGCTATCAAGAGTTATGGCCCTTGATCTTTTGATCGAAAATGTGATTTTTATTTAAAAAATGACCAAAATATTGCATTTTCATACCCAAGAGGCACGAATACCAGATTTTTTCAAGCATGGTCACCTATGTTGGTTTAGAGGCCTCTGGCTTCCAACATCAATGTGAAAAAATTTCAAACTTTCGCCGTTGAATTTTCCAGAAAATCAATTTTTAATGCAGATGACAAATTTTGGGTGCTAATAAATTGACCCAGTATCTAGAGCCACTGTTTCGCAGAAAACGCTACTGCTGTCTATGGGTGGGGTCAAGGTCACTTGCACTTATTTTTTTCATCAGTCTACAGCACCTAAAATTACACAAATTCATATCCACCTTGTCTCAATATACATACCACATGAATGGTGCCAGAAACCACTAGCACTTTATATCTATAAAATCACCCCTACTGATCATTCGAAACTGTGGAGTGTCACGTAACAATGGTCTATGGTAAGCTCGTCTCACAGTAATACGGGATATAGGTACGAAACTATCAATGGTCTATGGTAAGCTCGTCTCACAGTAATACGGGATATAGGTACGAAACTATCAATGGTCTATGGTAAGCTCGTCTCACAGTAATACGGGATATAGGTACGAAACTATCAATGGTCTATGGTAAGCTCGTCTCACAGTAATACGGGATATAGGTACGAAACTACCAATGGTCTATGGTAAGCTCGTCTCACAGTAATACGGGATATAGGTACGAAACTATCAATGGTCTATGGTAAGCTCGTCTCACAGTAATACGGGATATAGGTACGAAACTATCAATGGTCTATGGTAAGCTCGTCTCACAGTAATACGGGATATAGGTACGAAAATATCAATGGTCTATAGTAAGCTCGTCTCAAAGTAATACGGGATATAGGTACGAAACTAACAATGGTCTATGGTAAGCTCGTCTCACAGTAATACGGGATATAGGTACGAAACTATCAATGGTCTATGGTAAGCTCGTCTCACAGTAATACGGGATATAGGTACGAAAATATCAATGGTCTATAGTAAGCTCGTCTCAAAGTAATACGGGATATAGGTACGAAACTATCAATGGTCTATGGTAAGCTCGTCTCACAGTAATACTGGATAAACAGGTTAACGCACCCAAACAAGTCCATAATATGTCTTTAAATAGTCACAAACTCTCTAATTATATATCCGATATGTTTAAATACCTCCGACTTTTAAATAAAATTTATCTATCTACATGTATATATATCTATCTATCCGACACTGGCCGTTGTGTTGTGGTGCTTTTGAAGGCACGAATTATTTTATTTGCCAATGCCCGCGCAATACGAACACGCCCGCCGCGAACTTTTAAACAGTCTACCCGACAATCTTATACTAACTGACACTTTATTTCTTCATGGAGACGACAATCTAAACAAAAACTACAACCGCGCATATTTAAATCGTTTCAAAAATTCATTGCGGACACAGGGAGATATAGCTAATGGTGTACCTGAGCATCCTAGAAGCCGCAGCTGAGCTTCATATATCAGGCGTGTAGTCGCACTACAACTACAATACTCCGCATGCATATTTGTTAGCAACGGCCGGGATCATTCGAGGGTTTATGGCATTCTGCCCAAATTCACATAACGCACAACCACGCACTGTTTGCGCCAACTGAGTACTATAATGACAAGAAAACCAATGTCAGAAATGGTAACGCCCTCAATATCATATTATTAGCTATATATACAATATAACCACTTTAATGTGGTGATTGTGAAAAATCTGTATATAGGTAACGCCTATGTAGTTGATTATATGTGATATTTTTTTCTAATTTCATTTGAAATAGTGGTCTGAATAGCCCATGAAATAGCATGCAGAATAATAATCGGGCAAAATGTTGCGATCTTCGTAACATAGTTCAAGTACGAGCACGTTTCTAATCACATTTAGAATCCAATTACGCAAATACCGAGTATGCTTTAATCACACTTAGTCCACCACCTCCAGCGACAAGGTCAGATATAATTGCCAATATACACCCTAGGCGGGCGTAATGCTGATCTAAGAATGGCCTCAGATCAGGTAATGCACTCCTGATATGACCTCTCATAAGAATTAATTAAAATACATGTATGGTTCTATGAGGGTAAATTAAAATATGGTCACACGCAGAGAGGGTTAATTGAAATATGGTCCGATGGGGGGGGTAAATTAAAATAGCGTCACATCACGGATAAATGAGATATGGTCCCATGATGGTTAATTAATATATCGTCCCATGAGGGTTAATACAAATATGGACCCATGTGGGGTTAATTCAAATATGGTCCCATTAAGGTCAATTAAAATATATGTGACTTAATTAAAGAATAAATATATGGTCCCATTATGAGGGTTAATTAAAATTAAAATATGGTGCCATAAGTGTTGATTAAACTACGGTCCCACTGGGGTGAAATACAATATAGTCCCACGAGGGTCAATTAAAATATGGTCCAATGAGGACTAATTATAATATGCCCCTCCCCTATAAGGATCAATTAAAACATGGTCACAGGGAGTGGAGGTAATTTCTGAACATTCTTCAATTCATATAGCATTCTGATATAGCCTCGGTGCACATAAATAAAAACGATGTTTAGAATTAGGCCACATTGTATGTTAAACAACCAATGTGAAGGGATAGTGTTGGAATTTTTCTTAATAACATCTCTATTCATAGCTCAGATATATTCCGCATACAAAGAAATGAAAAGTCAATATTTACAAACAGAACGAAGGAATAACGTGGGAATTGGTTAATAATTACCATCCCAATTCATTTAGAATATAACATGCCGATATTTGTTGCGTATAACTAAATGAAAAAGTTCACTAAACGATATTAAATAACATGTTAAACACTGATATAAACAAACACCTAGTATGATTCGTGTCGAATTAAATTTCTTATACAATCGTCAAATCCCCGTGCAGTATAATAGTAGATAGCATTCCGATTTATGTCACGTGAAAATAAACGAAAGATGTTCAAATAACAATGCAACAAAGCAGGTTAAAGAACAATAGAAACACATAACGCGAAGAGCGCTAATGGTTAACGCGCGAATTCCCGTTAGAATTAATCGCCTCGCACTTCTTTGCATGCAAATAACAAGCCATGGGTCAATCAAGCATTTCTCGAGAGACGCCCGCTGCATGAAATAATAATGAAAACGACAATAAACGAAATTGAAATTCCCAACTACACCTTTTACCGGACTCGGCCTCGGGGTCGCACTACAAGTTTTAATGCGTCCCAAAAATTCCAATTTCTATAAACCCCCCCCCCCCCATGCTCCCATAGATTTACCAATAGACAGCAGCTTAATTATAATACAACCGGAGGGCGAAATAATTGTATCACAATTTCGGAAACTTGGGTAACTTTATCACAAAACGAGAAGTCGATCACGATCGCCGGATGTTCAACCCATATATTCAACCATATATACAGATTATATATATTGTAGATTATTATACAACAGGAGGGCGAAATAAACAATTTATAATTAATGAACACGTATACGGTGTGGGCTTCGCTTGGTACAGGGACGACTACAAAAAGCTCACGCTTACTGTCGTTCCTTTTCCAACCAAATACATATATCTATACATATATACATAATTATATGCAAATGGAACAGAGTCGAATTTATTTACTATGTATACATGTATATAAAATTTGTAAATTAACATGTAATGAATTGTGTTGAATAAACTATGTTTAAACTAACTCCAAGCCATTTCGCCCTCCAGCGCTGACGATGAGGGTTCAAATACACATGTTTCCATCGTGGACTTTGTGACTCGAAATCGTTATCTGGTGGATTGGCCAGTTTCTCGCCGATGGCCGGTGGTTTGCCGCACATGGTAGACGAGTTTAGCAGCCATTGAAATCACTGTTAGTTTAGCCATAAATTTGCAGATTCCTCCACTACTAAAACTGGCAATGTCGTGATATGGCCTTATTTGCTGAAAGCGACATTAAATCCAATCAATAAATCAACCGAGATATGCATACATGATTTAGTTCTGCTCTTCGTCATCGTGTGATATATTTCAGTTAAATGGGTACTATAAGACATTTTCAATAAATTCCCGATAATAACAACGATCTAATATCGATAATATATAGAAAAATAAGTAATTTGAGTCGAAGATGTATTCTGTAAACGTTCAGGTTAATAGATTATCTTAAAATCAAAGTTAATCATTTGATATAAATTTAATTTATGGCTGGAGACATAAATTAAATAACGAATTTCCGTGTACAAGGCGTAATCAAATTAATTTACGGATAGTGGAATGGTAAGGCGAGGCACACATGATCGTGTAAAAAATATGTTGCGTAACTCAAGCCACTCACTGACTAGTGTCTATACAATAACTTAAATGAGTATCAGGGACTATTATACATATATATTTACATACTATAAGTGTTGTCATCACTAAATCCAGCATTCTGATTGGTCGGCGCCCACGTGGCTAGTTGCAATTATTTCTCGGTGAATGCGCAACAGCTAATAACTGCAAGCTCATAACAACATCGATACGTCATATGGGTTTGGAAAGACGAACGCGTAATGTTTTGGGCCCATTTGGATTCGCGCAGGATTGACTTAATAAATCATCGGGTTTCAATGATTCCTGTTAACTTTTGCCAAGGGTGCTATGGGGTATTTTGGGCTGGTTTTGTCACGATACACTTTTCGATTTAAACACATTTACAAAAGTGGCCTTTTCGCTAAAAGTATATAAATATAAGGATTAACTGTCATGTGGACTGTTTTTATGGAGATGTAATCGTTAGGTAAGTGGTCATAACTTATAATTTATGACCACTTACCTCACGGTTACATCTCCATAAAAACAGTCCACATGACAGTTAATCCTTATATAATGTAACCTTTATTTGATTCATTTGCTTGAAAACAGTACAAAAATTACTCGACAATGACAAATTGTATATTCGCATACGCCTAATTTGCCATCCGTAACATTACTTCGTACTCAACAGACTCTCACATAATGGAAATCTGGTTACCTTATTCTACGGCTCAGAGACTATATAAACCAACAACAACCTTTGAGTACAGTGTCCCTTTAAATGCGTAAAGAGTGTGCGATAAGACCCACAAGTGGCACGTGTATAAAGGCTGCTGGTGTAACGCAGTGATTCGCGTTCGTGTATGTTGAGGTTTGTATAAAGGCTGCTGGTGTGAGCAGTGATTCGCGTTCGTGTATGGTGAGGTTTGGATGAAGGCTGCCAGCAACACGTTGATTGCACCCAAAACGTTGATTAAAACATAGCGCTCGCTAATGCTCACCTCACCACTCGAGCAATCGTTGTTGTGTGGGTATCCCAAACAAATCACCACGTTGTTGAGTGTGGTTTTTTTTATCGCATACTCATTACGCACTGTGAGACGACTATCTTCCACGAAAGGGAAGCAACAACATATCATATTGCAGAACCAATAAGCGTTTGCTAGGGATTCCCAGGCGGCAAACAACGCTATCAAATGATAATGAAATAGTTAATCGTGATTCGTCACCGGCACAAGTTCCTAGTGTGATATACATCACGCCAATGTGCTCAAAGTACAGGTTCACAGGCATGCATGCCTACTGTCCGGAAAGTATAAACCGTGTGCGCGTGGATCTTCGTGTATCTCGGCTGTGGATATATCTTCAAACTAATACAATGGAATCAGTTGTATTCTGTCGCGATGGATTTTATCAATGTTTTATTTTGTTTTATTTACTCAAATCACAGTGTGTGACACAAGAGACATATTTATAATTATACAGTACATGATATGTCATTGGTGTAATGATCAAAGTCGACAACAACAAAAAATGGGTATGATAACAACGTATTCTATACGCACATAATGATTTGCAGACGAGCCAATCGGAGACATGGATAACAGGACAAATATCACAGATTTACCCGATCCACAAACGTGGCAATACATGTATGTTATCGGGGCAACCACAGGTCTCATAATTATCGCACTGAATTCCATTGTCATTATTGTGAAGGCAGTGGATAATAATTTGACCAAAGACTTCTACTCTGGATTAACAACCAGTTTAAGCATCTCAGATCTTCTTGTCGGCATTAGTGTTGGGTGCACAACCTTGTCCAACTTACTGGGTTCATCATTAGATAGTTCCTACTTGTGCATTGTGAACTTCTTGTTTCTTCAAACTTCGATTATTTCATCTAATTATAAAATTTTATTCATCTGTATAATGCGGATCGCAGCTATAAAATTTCCAGAGCGCGTTCGAGTGAGATTCAGGGGAAGTAACTCATATATCCCTGCTGTAGTTTTCTCAGCGGCCGTTCATACCGTTCCAGTGACTGTCTCAACCATGATATCCACTGAGAAACATTTTCAGGGGCCATGTCGTCATTACCGTGATTACACCCCAAGTCGGATCAGAATGTTCGTTACTACGCACTTTTCAGTTATCTATATTCTGATATTGGGAACATTTTTCTATCTTATGAATGTGTTGAACCAACATGACAAAATGTTCACATATCTTACGAACCAGGACGTAAGAGCAGCGTCGCTGTTTGGAAAGCTTGTAGGACAAAGAAGGAGCAGATTGCAATTACAGGCAATCTTATATATGACCTTGACAAAGAAAATCAAAGTGAACAGTCTACTCGAGACAAACATGCACCGAGGACCATAGTGGTATGCAGAGGGGAAAGTGACTAATGTGAACGTGAACACATGGGAGAAAATAAGCCAAAAATGACCAGCAACAATGTTGCAGTGGACGTCCATACAGACTATGTCGATTCTATCCTGAATATTGCAACGGTACCTTTGTCGGTGATGTCTTATGTGTTCAAGGGCCGAGTTTGTGCAGGTGATGTGGTATACCTAGCCGAAGACTCTTCGCAAAATGCTAATGGCATCATAACAAGGACGAATTCTTCCCCGGAGGGAGCATGTACTATCAGCGATGAACTTAAACGTGACGTAGAACCGTTGTCAATCGACATCAAACTAGGATCTATAATCGGACTTAGCAATGATTTTACCGACACAGCTCATCTATAGACCAAGAGCGCATCGCCGGGTTTCGAAAGGTTATAGTACACCAATTATAAAAAATTATCAAAAGTTATCCCCCTTGGTGTGCTGTCACCCACACTCAAGTCAGCAGAAAATCACATCTGGCAGCTGAATGGTTGATTATGATTGGGATAAAATTAATGCAAAAACCAGAAAAAATCAAAGCCACCATGGAAATATTATATCTAGATGAATATTGATACAGAGTGGGTGAAATAATTAACCTGGCATTTAATGGGGGTATGTTTGAAAATTTGGTGATGAATTTTTCTGCGAAATTAGGGCAGTATCAAAAGCGGTAAATTTAAAGGTGGAAAACCAACACGAACCTATTAATTTTTTTGGGTCAAATTAGGTCCGAAGGGCCATTCTTCAAAATTGACTAGGTTAGAAAGTTCCTGAATTCACAAGGAATCGACCATAGCCCCGGACGTTAACACTGTCGCCTATGGAGAATAATTGGTGTACTGTAACCTGTAGAGTGACGACGAATCATGTGAATCAAGGGCTGTCTCACGTGATGCACAAGAGGCTAGAACGACATGTGAACGTATATCGTGTCTGGTTGTTGGTAATGTAAATTATAACGGGCACACAGAAACGGGGTCATCGCAGTTGGCACTAGCGTCTTTGTCAGATAAGAGCGAGTTTATTGGCTACAGTCAAGTACAAATATACGAAAACACGACCGCCGAGCTATCGACTCATCTTGACAACGAACAACGTTATTTCATAAGTCAAGTCGACGATACCGATGTGTGTATTACAGGGCATTCGTGTGAATTCAAGGTACAACTGCAAGAGACAAACTCGAGCACAGGGAAGAATACCAAAACACGTGAACATAGTGGAGCACAGAAAGGTGCAATGACATGCATTCAGAAGAAGTCAGATCTCGGAAGTGGACTTTATACCACAAATCAACCGAAAATAACAAAATATGACAACGCTGTTTTGACTGTACGAGAGGGCACTGATTGTATGTTAGGGTTTGACATTGAACAGCCATCGGTTCATTACTGTTCTTATGTTAGCTGCGATAGCGAAACGTCGACAATATACCAAATCGCCGAAGCTTCGGAAAATAGTATTGTTGGTGGACTAACGCCAGAATGTCCCGCCGAAAATGCAATCGAACACAGTCGCGACGTCGGAGTATGGTCAACGGCCAACGACATTACAGACAAAGTTGAGCCCTGTAATGGATTGAGAGAATATTCTGCCAAGGACCTATGTTGTATCGATAGAGTCGAACCTGTTAATGGATTGAGCGAACAGTCAGCACAATGCTCTACTACAGAACATACCCCTACCTCTGGAGATAGCGTCGAACCTGGTAGTGGATTGAGCGAACAGTCAACACAATGCTCCGATACAGAACACACATCTACGTCCGTTGATTGCGTCGAGTCTGGCAGTGAATTGAGCGAACAGTCAAGACAATGCTCTGCTACAAAACATACTATACTACGTCAGGTGATAGCGGCCACGCGTCGTCGGACCACAGTGATTTTCGTCGCAGGAAACCGATGACATTGATATCTTCGTCTAGGGATTCGATGAAGACAATGGCTATGCTAGTGCTCTTCCTCACGATGTGTGTCGCTCCCGTCTGTGTTGTGTCCTACCTGGGTCTATTTTCAGTGGTAAGTCGCACAGGTTTATGAAGTAGAGGAGAAGTTTAGATGTATATGGATCACATAGGTATTTACGTTTTGAGTATCGAGCGCGACTGTAGAATAAGCCTACCCGTGATCTATGATAGTTATCCAGGATCATTGTGGTACCTCATTTCGGTAAAGCAGAGTTGGTGGGCAGGCTTCCTCGTTTGATCAGACGCAAGGTTGTTATTTAACATATATAAATACAGAGAGATGCAGGGTAGATATAAGATAAGTAGAAATGATAAAAGAATAAACATAATGAAAAAACGTATTCGTGTTACGGAATAAAACAGTCCCTAATTCTGACTTGTTACTGTCATTCCGGTGTGGGTGGGGGTATAGCCTGCTATGGCAGCATATGTATGATTTTCCCTTACCCTGTTCGGACACCCACTTAACTATAATGGTTACCTACTGAACAAATAACAAAAGTTGAGAAAACGTGTGTAAGCCCAGTCAGTAAACGTTGGTTTAAATATATTTTATTTGCTCAATGCATATAAGATAAACATATACAAGGGCAAAGAGGATGGGATGACACGTGCTGCCACTTACAATAACAGTATCTCCCCTTTGTCAAAACACCTAATATAAACAAATCAAACGTTGACAAGAGCAAGGAATTTTTTTATCGCAACATAGATATAGTGTGTACAAGTAATGACAACTAACAGTAGAATTGATGGATTGTATGTATGTTATGTATGAGAGAAGGAAGGGTGATACACTCTTCCAGTAAACGTTGAGTCGATATGCAAAAAAAAACACCACGTATTTGTTACCCCGGGAAGTAACGGGTTATAAATGCGTCGTATGTTTTTTCTGCAGCAAAATCTGCCATATATGATAGATCATGCCACGAATCTCTCCTTTAGTTACAGGCGTAGCCACATTATAGGTTCATGCCATGATATATGTAAATTGTATTAAACTTTGGTCAGTTCAAAGACGTACACATGACGATGGCGAAAAGATTAGATTATATTAATGCTAAACAAAACCTGAATATTCTCCATCAAGCAACTAGTTAAAATGAATCTTGTGATATTCTTACAGCACAATGTGTACATTATTCTGACAAAATTTGTGGCTCTGGGGGAAAAACTGAGTATTCTCCGCCAAGAAACTGGTGAAAATGAATGTGATGGAACACACACGTGCGGGAAATCCTACTATGCAAATCATGCATGCCGAGCTTATTCCTTTAATTTGATGTATATGTTTCCTCCATAGATGCTGTCCAAGGTGTGGAAACTTCCGTCGTTTGATACTTAATATATATTTACATACTAAGTGTTGTCATCACTAAATCCATCATTCTGATTGGTCGGCGCCCACGTGGCTAGTTGCAATTATTTCTCGGTGAATGCGCAACAGCTAATAACTGCAAGCTCATAACAACATCGATACGTCATTTGGGTTTGGAAAGACGAACGCGTAATGTTTTGGGCGCATCTGGATTCGCGCAGGATTGACTTAATAAATCATCGGGTTTCAATTGTTCCTGTTAACGTTTGCCAAGGGTGCTATGGGAAAGTTTGGGCTGGTTTTTTCACGATACAATTTTCGATTTAAATACATTTACAAAAGTGGCGTTTTCGCTAAATGTATAAAAATATAAGGATTAACTGTCATGTGGACTGTTTTTATGGAGATGTAACCGTGAGGTAAGTGGTCATAACTTGTATGTAAAACCCTTCGGGTTTTACACAAGTTATGACTACTTACCTCACGGTTACATCTCCATAAAAACAGTCCACATGACAGTTAATCCTTATATACGTGTCGTTCGCTAGCGTATTCATCGAGCAATCTAACTTCTAAACTTTGATGTCGTTGGCAGTTTTTCCATTTTTCGTGGTACCTTTACATGGGTGGGTTAATCAGTCCCCATGCAGCTGTACAAAAAACAATTATCGCTTCGCTAAAATGAATACATTAATTCTTTTGTGCAATATAGATGCTAAATTTCAGGTTAATATCAAGTTCGCTCGTGGGCATAGCTTTATCGCTGCAAAAATACAATTCAACAGCGCAGCCTTGATTTCGACAATTTTAGTGTAGGTCAGTCGTCCATCAAATAATGAAACTTCTGGTGTCCGGTCAGTGGCGGGGTTAATATATTTGGTTGGGCGAATATCGGCCTTTCGTTAGATACCAAAAATCGAGCCATCTACGTTCTATATTCCTTCTGATACCAGCCGTCCCATGCACTTTCAAATTATGTTCGCAGATTGTCATTTTGTTCCGCATTCCATCCCATTCCGCAGTTTGTCATGTCCAGGAAACTTTGAATCAGGATAAACGCGTTGATGTTGTCATAGGTGTCGATTTATGATGCCACCATATACGACATGGTTAATAACGTTGATTGACATAATATTGTTTACAGGTTATATGCACTGAACTGACCCATGCACTTCACAGCAGGCGAATTTAGCACTTCACTCTTCTATTGGCAGTACAGTCTGCCAACATACATTTTGGAAATCTTATGAGCTCCCCCCAAATGCATAATGCGGTATTACGAAACATTTTCAATTCAATTCAATTCAATTTATTAGATACTCTGATCGCATGAAAATACATATTGGGAAGAAAGGTGTCAGAATTCAGTGCAATCACAGTGTTATGTATGAATACATTGGTTTATATTGCATATAGTGGTGATATTAATATGTCGTAAATCATAATTATCTATATGAATAAACGGGATATTTGTGTATTCATAAGCAATGTTGGGGTACATACGCCATGTCACTATATAACTCGCGGCCATATTGGATCCTCCAGGTCCGCGGTCCGTGGTTTTAGTGCTACATGTCAAAGTTCTGGAGTAGCATTCCATATATGGAAGTCATGAATAATTCAAAAGCTCCTTATATGGAAATGCACCCGTCCTCACCCGACCGCACCTCACCTGGGCTCCGATCGAGATGGGGCATATACCATCGTGCAGAATAGACCTGTTAGTATCAATGTTCAAATCCCCAAGTCGATAGCTCGAGCGGAAACGGCATTGTTAAACCCTAACTTGCACTGTTAGAAAATAATGTCGATTCGACGGTTTCAGGCCGTCATAATCGACGGTCCCATTATAAAAAACCGTCAAAATGATGAAACGGTATGGGACTCCCATACCGTTTCATCAGTTTGACTGTTTTTTACCGTTATTTTATGTGCCCATGAAAATTGTCTAAATTAAATATTTTCGTGATTCAAAGTCATGCCGTCAAAATTCAATAGTATATTTATCGGCGACCATATTATATACGGCAATAACTTCATACAGTATGACTGAATCTTACTCTGCTGAAATTGAATATGTATTATTAATCCGGCATTCATTCTGTGTTATGCGGGTCCGCTTTAACACTCAGCTCATTTCTTCGCCAGTTATCGTTGATCGCAAACTATTTTTTTTGGGGGGGGGGGGGACTGTTACCTTTTCGATTGTGGACAGTTGTTAAGACTGTCTGATAACCGTTCCTTTGATAACCGGACAAGTTTCAATTCTGCGAAAACCGGCTTACTCATTGACAATTTCCACTAAATTCGAGAGTAGAAATTCATGTCAATCATGGCATGATCCGCCATCCGGGGTCTGACTTCATTTGACTCAGTGTTGATGTTGAAATTGACAGTGTTGTTACTTATAGTATCAAAACACCTGCACATTTACTGACACAAGAGGATACAGGTACAATTAACACGAGCTTCGATGTCAACCAATAGTGACAAAATAATAACAACAACGAGCAGCTATTACTATTAGAATGTTGACAACCGGACAAGTTTCAATTCTGCGAAAACCGGCTTACTCATTGACAATTTCCACTAAATTCGAGAGTAGAGATTCATGTCAATCATGGCATGATCCGCCATCCGGGGTCTGACTTCATTTGACTCAGTGTTGATGTTGAAATTGACAGTGTTGTTACTTATAGTATCAAAACACCTGCACATTTACTGACACAAGAGGATACAGGTACAATTAACACGAGCTTCGATGTCAACCAATAGTGACAAAATAATAACAACAACGAGCAGCTATATATTACTATTAGAATGTTGACAATCCAGTTGACAGTGTTCTGAATCTGATTGTTTCAAAGCACATGCATGTACATTTACAAGAGAGGATATACATGTACATGTACTGTACGCACCAGTGTAATTCACAAGAGCTTCAATGTCAACAACAACACCGTAAACAATGAACTGACGCCGCGCAGTGACGGATGATCACATATCTGCAATTCAAACTTTAGAAATACACGGACAAATTCATCCCGTGTTCACAAATTTTCATTGAAACATGTGGATATGAGATAATGTCATCATTCGCCATGTTATCGTCAAGTTATTACGACAATTTGCCGGGAGTATACCATTGGTTGGATGTTCTTATCAAACTATCTTTGGCTGACTCACTGATATTGATACAAAGTGTCGTGATACCAGTATACAGTTTGATGCATCATGCTTTAAAATTCATGAAAAATGTGCGACTACAGGAGAACATTGTCGCCAAGTCATCGCGCACAGTTATTATGGGATCTGCTGTTTTCTTGAAGGTTCCAATCCCAACTAGCTGTTATTGATATACAGTACCAGTCAAAAGAAGTGGTATTTTAAGCGCGCTATTTTCGCGCCCAATATCGCAATAATATTGCAGGTGGAAACGCTAAAAAGCATGTCGCTTGTGATATTAATGCAATATTTTGCGCTTAATATTGCGACATCTTGCGCTCAAAATTGTGACATTTAAATCAAATTATTGCTTCTTCTATATTGTTTATTGTATAAATAGAGACAATGTTTTAGATATGTATATAATTATAGTTGTAAATGCTATATGTACAATATATGTACACTATATGCATAGTATTTATCTAATATAAATTTAACACTATCGGGTCTGTATGAAATTTAGCGCGCTTAGTATCGCAATATTTTGAGTTAAATATTGCAATAATAAGCACGACAGATTTTTGGTAGTGTGCTATAATCAAGCCTTTTTCTAAATTAAGCACGCTCAATATCGCAATAAAGGTGCGCCTAAAAATACCACTTCTTCTGATTGGTACTGTATTGTCATGATGTACGGATTCACCTGTTAAAACAAAAACTGTGTTTACAAGTGACTGGACAATTTCACGCCTTACATGTTACCAAAAAGTATGCCATTAAGATATTTTACTTTTACATGTACATAAAGTTGAGTTTTAACTGCGAAGCTTTGTTCTTTTTATGGCTTAAAAGGGCATGCCGATTCATGTTTTAGAACGGTTGAAATTAGTATTACTCATAACTGAATAGTGATGGGTTTCATTTGGGTTGGCTTATCAGCTATTACTAGTATCGTTTTTTTTATTTACAGCCATATTTATACAGTAGTTAGTGAAAAACGAACACATTACGCTTGCGCAGCCTTTTTCCGGATTAAATTCTACGAGGCAGATAACAAGCTGGATCCTCTGCAAACTGCAAAGTTTCATAAGTATTGTCTATCACTTTATGCATTGAGGATTTACATTTCATAACAACTATGATCGTAACATAAGAACTAAGATGTATTTTTCAGTTACGAATAATACTAGTTTCGACCATTCATAAAAAAATATGAATCGTAATGCCTACCGGGAAATCATATTGTCACCATGGGAACCTGGCTAATTCTATGGTAAATTAGCAAATTAAGAGCAAAAAATTGGTGTTGACCCATGCATGAAAAATACCATTGTTCTGACCTTTATTAGTTACGGTCTTGATATTAATTAAACGGTGTTGAACCGTAAAAAATACAACGGTCTGACAGTTACTGGTTACGGTCCGCCAGTTACTTAAACGGTTTTATACCGTGGAATATGTTACGGCCTGGCCGTATGTTTAATGGTCAAAGGTTGGCAGCGATGTTGCGCGGTCTGAGACCGTTAAAGCGACGGTCTTTTTTCTAACAGTTTGCGGTCGATTCTGTTAGGTACGCAAAATCCAAAAAGGCACCCGCCGCACCTCCCCTACCTGCCTGGCCACGACAAGGGGCATCATATCATGCAACGAATTCACTTCTGCGTCCATGGGCGATCGGGTAAGAACCTATAGCTTTAGCGGAAGTGAATAAATTAACCAAAAGGCTGCTTCGAATTCGCTATGAATGTACGCAAAAAAAAAACGAAAATAACAGCCGCCCACCGCACCTACCCCAGGGATCATAGCGAGATGGGACATGCACTATCGTGCTGAATAGAACTGTATGTACCAAAGTTCCAATCCCCAAGTCGATAGCTCGAACGGAAACGGCACCGTTAACACCTATCTTGCGGCCGGTTCCGTCCGGTACGCAAAATCCAAAAAGGCACCGACCGCACCTATTCTAGTTGCCTGACAACGGAAAGGGACATAATATCATGCAACGAATATACAGGTACCCCTCTGCGTCCATGGGTGATCGGGCAAGTCGCTAGCTGTAGCGGAAGTGGATATATTAACCCATACCCTGCTGTCGAATTCGGTATGAATGTTCGCGAAAATGCCGAAAATAACACCGCCGACCGCACTTCCCCATGCAGGGGTCCGAGCAAGGTGGGGCATGCAGTATCGTACAAAATTTCCCATCCCCAAGTCGATAGCTCGTGCGTAAGCGGCACCGTTAACCCCTAACTTGCGGCAGGTTCCCATGTATGTACGTAAAATCCAAAAAGGCACCGACCGCACCTCCCCTAGCTGCCTGACCACGGAAAAGGGACATCATACCATGCAGCGAATACCCATCTGCATTCATGTCGGACAAGTCGCTAGATGTAGCGGAAGTGAAAATATTAACCCATACGCTGTTATCAAGTTCGCTATGAATTATGTACGCAAGATCGACGAAAATAACACCAACCGATCGACCGTACCGCCACCGCGGGGACCGAGCGTGATGTGGCATGCATTATCGTGCAGAATAGACCTGTATATATATACCAAAGTTCCAATTCCCAATAAACATGCCATTAGATATCTATAAGCTAAGAATAAATATCAAGTTTCCTTCCAACAGCCATGTTGTTTATCTAAAATTAAAATGTATCTCACACACTGTATAGCTCCGGTCTAGATGTTGCATCAATCATACTTGTGACATTTCAGAATGATTCGCTAATATATTCGGGCTATAGTGTGTTCAGATATATTCAAGGTTATTAAAAAGACAAGATGGTCTCTTTTTTTCTCTCAACAAAATCGGAAAAGTTTAACAGTAAAGTGTGCACACATGCATACAGCTATACGGTGGTGAAAATATCAAAACCCAAGATGACTGTAGGTGGCATGCAATGTTTCTCATCAACAGGCGTTAAAATTTGCTAACTATCATCTAGATGGCATCTCACTCATGGCTGTAATATAACATTTAATAACGATTTGCTCATTATTTCAGGCTGGAATTAAAGGGGTACTGTACGCCATTTTCATTAAATTTCAGGTGACAACAACGATCTAATATCGATAATATATAGAAACATAGGTAATTTGAGTCGAAGATGTATTCTGTAAACGCTCAGGTTAATAGGCTATCTTAAAATTTAAGAATTTAAAAGTTAATAATTTGATATAAATTGAATTTATGACTGGAGCCATAAAATGGCGTCAATTAAATTACGAATTACCGTAATCAAAAACAGTAATTGAGGGATACTGGATTGTTAAACCGATCGCACACACGATCGCTTAAAATATTATGATGATACGGGGAGAAGACTCAAGCCACTCACTGACTAGCGACGATACAATAACTTAAATGATTATATGGGACTAGTATGCATATAATATAACTTTTATTTGATTCATTTGGTTGAAAACTTTACAAAAATTACTCGACAACGACAATTTGTATTTTTGCATTCCGGTAAATTTGTCATCCGTAACATGACTTCGTACTCAACAGACTTTCAAATAATGGAAAAATTGTTACCTCATTCTCCGACTCGGAGACTATAGAAACCAACAACAACATTTGGCGTACAGTACCCCTTTAAACAGTGTTTCATAAATGTGTGCACGGCAGTGTCATATATCTATATATATGCGAATATTGTGTTCGGTGATAAACAAAGTCAGTCAGTAAATGACGTGTCTGCAAAAGCTGAAATAAAGCAACCCCACTATATGCCAAACTTACCTGATAAATTTTCTACATTTCAGGTGCTTTTCTCCTGCCGTACCTTATCTTCATATTCCTTGGAGCCTTTCCGGTCGTATTCCTCGAGACGTCCGCATCTCAGTTCGCCAATCTCGGTCCAGGCAAAGTATGGGAATTATGTCCTCTTTTCAGAGGTTTGTATATGTAGTGAACAATGTAGGCTCAATTGTATTGGTTCCAAAGTTAATTTTGATACTACAAAAGGTTTTTTTTTTAAAAGCACAGACTTGTCAGACTAGTTCTCTATAACAGCACAACCGTGACAACCGTGAGCGATCATCTGAGACTAAAATAACCAACCGTTGCCCGCTATTCGGCGAGCTTGTAGGGGTGTGAGGAACTATGGCGTGCTTGTGCTCAGTCTAAGTGAACCCAGACTCAATAGTTTTAGAACTGAGTGTGGATTAAATTAGACTGTGTTGTGCTTTGTTTGTGTTTTCCTGGTACTGTAAACCTGTTTCATACTCTCCTAAGTGGTTCGCTGTGATCACTGTCAATTTCATTATTTATCAAAATAAGTATGTAGGCTTCTGCATTCTCTATTCCCGGCATAAGTCAATAAATTATCTGTATTGGTTCAACCGCGATCAATAACATACCTTATATCTTACAGCATCAATCCGTATCCAGGTCTTGGCTGTCTTGATTTATTAAAATACTGAGCCCCTTTGTACTACCGTCCACGTTATTTATCTGGATGGTCAGTTTACTCATCAAGTCGACATTGTGTAGCTAGACTGGTCATGTCACTCCACTGAGTCATTTGACATAAAATAGTGTGCTTCCGGTGCATCAAAAACAAGAGCATTTGCATAGATATTGTTGATGGTGGAGTGCATCTCATTTGCATATCACCAAGTAGAACAGGACTGTCAACAGCGGAGAGCATAACAATAGGGTTATTGTTCTTTTCTTATCTTCCCTTGTCGTCTCGCCAAGATCGTTCCGAATGCACAGTCACTCATCCATTTACCCTACCACACTGGGCCCATACAATGTAAAACAAATAGAAGCCTATTTTTGCATATCAGTCACCACATGTTCTAGCTATACAAATTCTAGTCGTGCATAAAGGTGGCACGTACACAAGTAGATTTGTATAATATTTGAGTGGTGGGGAAATCGTGCAATTGTAGCTTAACTGCAATATGTTGAATCGTTGATAACTTGCGTACAACATTCAATATTGAGTTGTTCCGTGATCAAATTCGTCGTATATTGCACGGACATGCAATAAAATGGTGAAATTAAGATTTTCTAAAAATAAACTCCACAAATTCCCAGCGTTAAACTTGAAAAATCACAGGCCCAGCCACGGATGTGACCTTAAATGTTTATCTGCTATTTTCAGGTGTGGGAATCGCTCAAGTGCTAATGAATTGCATCGGCAGTATTTATTATGTTGTTATAATCGCCTGGGGAATCTTTTACTTATTTTCGTCATTCCAATCAACGTTGCCATGGGCAACTTGTGACAACGAATGGAACACCGACAACTGTTACCTACGTATCGGCAGTGGGGCGAATCTAACAACAACGATGAGTCCGGACACCACATCGCTATACACGACGTCGACACTACCAGGAGCAAATAGTTCTCGGCGGACTCCATCAGAAGAATTTTGGGAGTATGTGTTATTAAGATATATTATTTCTCCCACCCCCTAAACACTTTAGCACAGGCAGTCAGTGTGAGATAGCTGGGTGAGATTTCCCTGTCTCGCATAACACGTGACCATCTATCTCACACCACCCACGTGACTGATTTACCTATTTAATTAAGAGCCGGAACTAATTTAACTATCCATCATCATGTTTTGTGTGAATTAAAACAGATAAAAACAATGGCGACCATGCAACCAGTTACGCTTCACGTTTCAAGTAAATAAATACGGACGAATTCGTGGACGCAAATACAAATGGAGATAAGTCTCAACTGTTAATGACGAAAAACCTTCAACATAACCTCACTTGCAGACACAGAGTTGCATATATAACATGAGATATAAACGAGTAATTTGCGAACATATTCCATAAAACGGAAGACCCCAAGCGAAACTGGTACCACTGGCACATTTCGTAACAGGTAAACAATAGCCGCTTCACAAATGACGAACGAAATAATTCCACATTCGAACAGTTGTCATCGTTGCAATAAATCGTGGAACGCGTCTAACTAACATTTGTCTGTCAAATATTCACATGTTTCCTTTTCTAAATGGTATCGATATGGTCATTTCCGATGACAAACACGATTAGTCCAGTTGTACATACTTCATATCAATACGCGCGTTTCTCGGAATTTATGCAGGTGCAACGATGTGACGTATCCATGTCCTTTTCACAAGACCGTGTCGATTTCACTCTAACGTATTAACCCTGGGCGCACGGGTAACGCGCTTTGTTTATAGAGTATATACCTTTGGTATATACCGACATCATCCCAGTTAATCACGAATTTCTCCCCAGATATACCGTTACGAAGCTACTGGAAAGTGCCAAAGATTGGTATAAAACAAAAAATCGGAATATGGCTCTTGGGTTGGGAGAAAAATGATCCATCATGACCTGGGGTGTGTGATGGAAAAATCTCACCCTCGGGGCCAGATATTTGGTCCGGACACTCGGCAAGCCTCGTGTCCGGCCCAAATATCTGGCCCCTCGGGTGAGATTTTTCCATCCCACACCCCAGGTCATGATGGATAATATCAATCTCACGTAACTTTCTCGCGTTCTGATGGTTGCCTACTGCCATACTATTTTACGATAGTACCCCAGTAGCCCACCTACTCACCTACTATTCTTTTTCTATTTATAGTAACATAATTTGTGTTTACACAATCGTATTGCCACCTGAACACATGGTCAATCTGAAACTTTCCTGCGTTACACGTAGTTTTTGCTATATCGGTATATCATTAGACTTCGAGAAAGACCGATTTCCCGGTAGATAATCGCATTCGGTCCGGTTTGACGAAGGGCGATCCTCGTTTTCAAATACGTATGATAATTGTAGACACTTCCGTGTTGAAACCCAGAAAACGCGCTTCGATGCAAGATAAAATTTTCTCGATTATATACTGTAAATTCGTTGTGGTGAGTTAATAAACGTATATACATGTGTAATATAATCGTCACTTTATTTATCTCTGGTTCAATTGGGTGTTAACGCAAGATATTGCTCATGTCTCCTCGAATTTAATTTGTTTTCTCCGGTGATATTTTCGTAACTCAATTCTTTCAAGACCGATTTCGTAGC
Source organism: Siphonodentalium dalli (assembly GCA_032622095.1). Classification (NCBI taxonomy): domain Eukaryota; kingdom Metazoa; phylum Mollusca; class Scaphopoda; order Gadilida; family Siphonodentaliidae; genus Siphonodentalium; species Siphonodentalium dalli. The sequence continues at coordinate 181,305,649 of CP136064.1, read as the reverse complement.
CGGAATTAACTATGTGCATACTGAGACACTGTTTACTTTACTTATCGGCTGCTATCAGCTACTTCAATTATTGAGTTTGCCTGTCGAAATGAGTGACCATAGATTTGCAAATATCAAAACAAAAACACAACAAAAAACACAACACCACCACAAAAAAAAAAAAAAAAACACAATAACAAATGTTCGATATAATATAATAAATAATGCATGACTTGTCGTTGACTATGCCAAAATAGTGGTCCTCGATGACCACTATTTTGGCATAGTCAACTCCAAGCCATGCATTATCTATATAATAGATGATCTCCAATAGACGAGTTTCATGAAATCTTTTATCCCAACATAACGAGTTCAAGATATTGTATATCACATCAAAACAACTAGAGCTTCATGCCTTTTTCACAAATCAAAATCTTTAAAAGAATCTGAAAAATGCATGCATGCACGGCGTTGGCTGAGACGCTTTACAACCGTATACGACAGTATTGCGCGCTCTGCCTTGCGACGAACATATAGACCCCCCATTTGCCTCTTTGCCTTTGTGCCTATTTTAGTTAGTGCAACGAAGTTGGACAATAATTGAACAATTATGAACAAAGCAATCATTTTGTAATGTTTGGTATTGGCGTCAAGCTTGGCTTTTCCAAGTAATGAATTTGTCAATGATATTATAGGCGTTTCGTGTGATATATAATTATCCCACACCCGTTGGTGTCAGGCAAATGTTTTCAACGAAATCACAGCCCTTTTTTTCCAATTAGTTGTGGACAGCGCAATGATACATTTAACGAAAGCGGAGCTTGAGTGAAGTGTGACTGTGCACCGTCCACAGCGAGTGCGATACAATATTCTAGATTATGATGCCAGTTTTGTTCTGTATTTATTCTTTGGACACCCGTGTATCAGATAAGTTTAATCTATGACGGTGATTTAAGTGTATATGTACATCACCCGGATCGAATCGTTGACGTTACTATGATGTACGTCATCTCCCTTGGCAACAACATCAACTCGAAGTAGTTCCTGTTTGTATTCCATTTGTGCATGGTATATCCAACAATGTGTATTCAATGGGTGGGATTCTGCCGAATACATGTGCCTCATGTCAACAGTGTGGAATAAATAATAGTGTATACCACACGGAGTTGCCAAGACCGATGACGTACATATCGGCATCGACAGGCCGGGGACATGTCTCTATTCCGAAGGTTCGCTATTCCGAAGGTTCACTAATCCGAAGGTTCTCTATTCCGAAGGTTCGCTATTCCGATGGTTCGTTATTACGAAGGTTCGCTATTCCGAAGGTTCTCTATTCCGAAGGTTCGCTATTCCGAAGGTTTTTGTTAGTTTAAAGGTTAATTCAATATTCTAAAGTATTGAGAGGGTTCTTTGTCACGAAGACTTTTTTTTATGAAGGAAATAACTTACGTATGACGTTATAACTCAATCATCTTAGAGGCAAGAATACGCCAGCTGAAGGCGGATTATAACAGTGGGGCTATATAACGAATAAGGAGCGCCATAAAATACTGCGTAGCAGAATATCGCTCAATAGACGTGTATAAGATCAACCTAACTGCAATTGTGACTTTGTATTGATTTTAAAGGCCCGCTTTATTTTCGAGTCGCAGATTAATTTTTTTATAGTGGCTTGATATACGGTTTTAATAGGCCTACAATCTATGCCAAAAAATATGATTAAAATACTATAATTCATCACCATTTGAAACGTCTGTGTATCAGAAGGTGCCCATAGAGTAATAAAAATAGCTGAAATCATAAAATCATTTTCCCCGTTATGGCTCCCAGAAAGGAACAGAATTCAAACTATAGTTTATTTTCAGTGGTAGGGGAATAACTCTATCTTTAAAATATAGAGTTATTCCCCCTCCATTGAAAATAATACTTTGCGCAACAAAACCAGATGAAACTTAAGCACAAAAACACGTCGATAACTCACCAAAAACAACATATTCACAGTTTATTACACCGGATAAGTTGATAATACAATGTTAGAGATTCCTATTTCAAATGGTATATAATATGGCATATATTTTATAGATGTGATCTGTGGGTTCGAAAATTTAGTGGGCCTTTAATGTTGATGTTTCTTTCAAATACAGATTGCCAGTTCGGACAGACTGTATCTCTTACATGTAGATCATTTCAGTCATGCATTCATCTTGTTTTCAACTTTCCATAATAAACTATAAACTGATACTGGCTCCTTGCTATTAATAACCGACATCTGGGACAATTTGGGAATTGGAATGTGGTGTTTAAATGTACTGTGTGTGAATACTAGCTTAATAGTATATTTTTCATTCCTCGTGTGGTTTTTGTGGGGGAGGGGTGTGCAAATTATGACCCATTAGTGGTTAAATACTCCCAGAATAGAAACCTTCGGAATAGCGAACCTTCGAAATAGTGAACCTTCTGAATAATGAACCTTCGGAATAATGAACCTTCGGAATAGCGAACCTTCGGAATAATGAACCTTCGGAATAGAGAACCTTCGGAATAGAGAACCCTACCCCGACAGGCGACAGACTAATGCCGATGCACAGATCATTGCAGATGGCGTACTTTTTGCGCCAACGATACGCTTCAGTTTATGCCTCAAAATCACACGTTTTCACAAGACTTAAATTACAATAATGCCAGTTATAGTAGCAATGGGTGGCACAATCAAAGATGAAACTTACACGACACAATGGTGTGTAATAAATGCATGTCACATCGTATTCTCAAATATTATATCGAACTCGTTGTGGACGGCGCATAGTTCACATTCTAGCTATGCTCTCGTGAAAATTATATAACCTTAATTGCGCCGCCGGCAACTCATTCCATAGATTAATTCTCGATTAAAGGATTGTACCGGTGTATTTTTTCTCAGTAATTATTGATGTCCATTAATCAACTGAGCACGTTGCCGAAAAGTTTTTTGTGATAGGCCGCCCGTAACTTAAGTTAATATTATAGTATGGATTATACAGTCTGGATCGTTGATCTTCCTTCGTATGACGTCACACAGTGTCAAACTTGAAAGGCTGTCACAATTTTCTTGTATCTACTGATGGACCCTCGGAGCCGAAAATGTGTACATATGGGCAATTTATCACAGGATCTTATTAGATAGGCCCAGTTGACATCAGATGTCCTAAAAGGCCACTAATAATTAAATATTTTAAAATTAGCTGTGGAAAGTTAGATAAACCAAGCTATCAAAAAAGAAAATTGATGTAATCAATGCTGGAGATAGTGTGCTTGGTATTAGCAGAATGAGGTCCCCAGAGGGTAAATTTACTGATGCTATACCCGCACAGCGGCTAGCAACACCAAATTTACTCTCATTTGCAGGGAGCCTCATTCTGCTTATGCCTCATTTTCTGAGAAGTATATATAGTCTTCAATTAACATGGTTTTTAGTTATACTTTTTCTATATCGTCTAATTTGCAGAATATACAATGCATAATCGACGTGACTAATGGGTGAACATCACAACTTCAACTGGGGAACTTCAATATGATCATATATGTCACATATAGGTCTCCCATATAGCAGTTGAGTCCTAAGCAGAATTAAGTTCCCAGAGGTTGAATTTTGTAACGGTAGCCCGCCGTGTGCATGGGAGCATCACTAAATTCACCCTCTGGTGGACTTCATCTGCAAATGACAGGCATTTCCAGACTTGGCTATAATGTCGTGATGGCTTCGGATAATTTACAGTTATAAAGTGCTGAAGAAGACGGGTGGTATAGAGGACATGGGAAGCCTTCGATGGGAGTTAGTGTTGTGTCTGCTTTGCGCATGGGTCTTCGTCTACATCACCGTTATACGTGGTATCAAGTCGTCAGGAAAGGTAAGTGGACTATAGAAGTTGTGAACTGCAGCCACCAGTCCGGTTCACCTCTGGTTAAATGGTCGTGCCGTATTGTTATGATGCCTGTAGGGGCAAATTATCGTTATTTTTCCTAAAGTTGTCATGTTTGCGGTGTTTGGCTAATCCGAGCGTTTTGAGAAAAAGCTAATGTCTGTTTGAAACATTCATACAAATATATTTTTTAAATATGTTAAGAAGGAGGTAAAGTGTAAAAAAGACATTTGAATGGGAATTCAGTGTTAATATTTTAGAAAAGATTGATCAAACCTTACATCCCAGGTTGGATATTATTGGACATTATTAAAAAGTAAGTCACCATTGTTTATCATTGTTTATAATATTTCCATCAAATGCCACAAAACAAAACATTAAATGAGAATTCTACTTTGCGTTGTATATATGCTCAAACATTCCAACAAGACATGAAGTACCATAATATTGTCTTGAAAATTAACACTGAATTCCTCATTTCAATGTTGCCACTTTACCTCCCTCTTAATAATGGTCGCGCTGCGAAACGGCAGGGGTAGCCACATCAAGTATGGCTTTGAAACAACCAACATCGCACATTGAAATAATTTACTCCATAATACGGTCGATTAAAATGAGACTTGGTGTGATTTGAATGAGACATGGGAGACATACTCTTTAAACAATTTGATGCTAATAATCATATATCGTACTTCTATGCGAAGGGTGATGATTTAATATGCATGGGGTGGTATCAAAACCGCTGACAAAACAAAAGGAGTCCTCTCCAGTCTCCGAAAATGGACAGTAGTATAAGAAATAATAAAACATTTCCCGTATTACCTTTCAGGTTATGTATGTTGCGGCGACTCTTCCATATTTACTACTAACAGTCCTATTTATTCGCGGACTCTTTCTGCCCGGTGCAGTGGATGGTCTTGTCTACTTCTTCATTCCAAAGTGGCACAAGCTTGGTCAGTTATCAGTAAGTATATTTCGCCAGAAAATCGGTGGCCTAAAATTTTATAAACAAGTGTTACATGTATCAAACCAATCACAACTATGCCAAGTTTCCCAATATTGTTCCATGATATTGCCTTAACAATTTTTATCTTTTCTTACATTCTTTAACAATGTTTATCATTTTTTATTATTATTTCTTACATTCTTTAACAGAATGTTTTGTTTAAATTGTCATTTTCTTACATTTTTTAACAATTATAAAAAATACTATAAAATTTGTTAGGCCAATGCATATTCTCCCGTCCGTCCGTATATAACAAATTAGACGCTCTCTGTCCTATTCGTCGCATATAGGCAGATTTGAGTGAACTTTGGTATGCCCATAAACTACCATGCATGGGCGAATATTCACATGCGTATAAAATATTTTGAAAATGTACAGGCATGTTCAGGATCACTTCCAGATTGGAGCTATCGAATTTGAACGATATCTATTCTATCAAAAACATGGCCGTTGGTAGCCAATTTGGATTTTAATCTTTGCATCTTTAAATTCTTCAGCATGCCCTACAGCCAACATTTTTCTTCCAATTGATCCGAAACTTCACATCGCTCTTCGTGTTGGACTATGGTATTACTTAAACATTTAAACTTGTCTGTACTGTATGACATTACCCCCTCTGCAAGTTGAGCTAGTGTCTTTGACACTTTCATTTAGCTCAACTTACCATGTGTTGTCGTCCGTGTGTCCGTCAACATTTCCTTCGGCTAACCCTACATGTCACATCCCTCATCCAATCATCACCAAACTCCATGTGGATCTTCTGTGTGACCTATATATGGTAGCACACCGCCCCCAAAATTCGTTAAAAATCCTGGCCGCCAGCAGCCATCCTGTTTTCAAATTTGATTCCATATTCACACCCTGCACCATGCATGGATGAGAATGGTTTTGAAAAGTACAAGCATGTTCAGGATCACCTCTAGGTTGGAGCTATCACAATTGAATGATTTTAGCTGAAAAACATGGCCACCGGCAGCCATCTTGGATTTTACTCGATGCATGACTAAATCCTGTGGCACACCCTATACAGACCACATCCCTCATCCGATCGCACCAATCTTCATATGGATCTTCGTGGTGAACGCTAGATGCATTTGTGTGAATTTCGTTAAAACATGGCCACCAGCAGCCATTTTGGATTTCACATTTGAATCCATCAGCACACACTGCATGCAGCCCACATTTATTAGAGAAATGTTTTAAATGAAAATGATATCATCTACACAATACATTACATACACTTTTTTACTTTATTTTCTTCTTTATGATTATATTGACTGCTCAGCATACAATTAAACGCATCTCCAAGTTGAGCTACAATGTCATTGGCACTTTAATTACGCCATTTTGTGTGTATTTTGCGAAGCTTGTTGTTCTGGCGATGTCATAGGAGCTGTGGGTGAAATGTGACTATATTCGTACTAAGCTATTTACGTAGCGGTTAGACTTTTGGCAGGATGTATGTATTCGAGGATGTATTTTCGCGATGTATCATTGTTGTAGTATATAACTTTTATGATCGCGTTAATTGCTTTCGATATTTAGACGTGAAAAATGGCTGGGCCACTCTTGGAGATTTTATTGCGTAAACACAATACATAATATAACAGGTAACATTGCTGAAGTACCGTAAATGGGGTGACTTTGGACAGCGAGGTTATTTCGGACAGTATGAATCTCTTAGGGTACAAACATATAACGCTTTCTTACGACAAATGCTTTTATAAATCCACTTGTGTTGTACGTATCAGCCAACCCTGATATTCATTTTAAATGCTCTTTGAGCTCGAATACATTCCAGATATTATTAGGAACACTCTTTTAACGCAGTTGAATGTTTTTCTTGCTTTCTAATGTACATCCACTTCTAATTCCCAAATTGTCCTAGATATCGGTTATTAATAGCAAGAAAAGAGTATCAGTTTATCGTTCATTATGGGAAGTTAAAAACACGATGACTGAAATAAACTACATGTAAGAGATATAGTTTTTCCGAACTGGCAATCTGTATTTGAAAAAAAAAACATCAACATTCAAGGCCCACTTAATTTTCGAACCCCCAGATCACATATATAAAATATATGCCACTATATATACCATTTGAAATATGAAGCTCTCTAACACTGTATTATCAGCTTATCCGGTGTAATAAACTGTGACCTTGTTGTTTTTGTTGAGTTAACGCAGGGTTATCGACTTGTTTTTGTGCTTAAGATTCATCTGGTTTTGTTGCGCAAAGTAAAGTGTATTATTTTCAATGGAGGGGGGTAACTCTATATTTTAAAGATAATGTTATTCCCCTTCAATTGAAAATACATTAGGTTGAATTATGTTGCATTCTGAGAGCCATGACATATAACGGGAGAATCTTTTTATGATTTAAGATGTTTTTTATTTCTCTAGGGGCATCTTCTGATACAGACGTTTGGAATGGTGATGAACTATATATAGTGTTTTAATCAATCATATTTTATGGCACAGATTGTGTTTAAAACCTGATATCAAGGCACTATAAAAAATAGCCGATGACTCGAAAATTAAGTGGGCCTTACATTCAATACAAATTCACAATTGCAGTTAGGTTCAACTCATACCCGTCTATTCAACGACATTCTGCTTCGCAGTATTCATTAAGAGTTATAGTCCCGCTGTTTTAATCCCGCCTTTAGCTGGCGTATTGTTGCCTGTAAGATTATTGAGATATAATTACAACTACTTTTGCTTTGACTAAAATGCGTGCATTTGATTGGTCAATGCCCTTAGATACGCTTGGTAGCGACAATATCTATCGGTGGAGGGAGGTGTCGTTTCCCGCATCACTGGGGGTAGTGATACCTTAAAAAGTTCGCAAACCAAGTCGAATATCCAATGGGGCGAATTTACCCGGAATTTTATTTTGTCCACCAATCAAATCGCAAGAAATCACTTCCGTTTCTAGTGGTAACACAAGACGCCAAATCTCAGCGAAAAATGATCGCCGATTAAACATAAAAATAGTACATTTTAATTTATTTGGGGATAAAAGAATGTATTACATAACTATTCCACCATTAGTATTAGCATTTATCCAGCTTCGTGCCAATACTAATATGACATGGCAGTGGTCATGAGAGCATAGAATGCACCTTTGTGGCGATTGTTTACTTTTCGAGTCGCCGGAGACCACAAATTCGGTGGCGAAGTTTGTGAACACCGCTTCGGAATTGCTATCGAATCGGATTGCCTTTATGACAATATACGCCGTATACGACGGAAGTAATTATTTTAAGTTTTGCGCATGCGCTAGTACGTTCTTATAGTCAGGTGCGTTTAGCGATGTCGAAAGTAAATTGTTTCCGGAGTTTAAATAAGTGTTTTATGCAGTTTCTTTCGAATGTATAGACGATGTTTGTGCATTCCACGAATGAATGAACAGCCGATTTAGTTTTTCGTGCGAATAACTGTTAAATATCCATGTTTTTAGAAAACTCTGCTCATTTAATCCAATAAAAAACCCGAAATTGAGTAAAAATACTCATAACTCAATCTCAAAAAAGTTAAATCAACTTCAGAAAAAAACCCACTGAAAATGAACGTGATCAGAAAGTGATTTGATCAGTCAACTCAGGCCAGACACAAACAGTAAATACACAGCTTTGGCGATTCGGACATAATTGTGTTCTGATTGGTGGATTGTATTCATTAAACTGGACTCAAGACAAAAGTGTGTGTGGAGACTGGAGTAGATGACAAGGTCATACAGATGACATGAACTTGCGGCAACTTCAAGTTGTATTGTGTGTATTTTGATGATTTTAACCAACACAACAACATATGCCACATATTTGACTATTCGGTTGAATTTCACAAATGTGTACCAACTTTGTGGTGGATTATGTCAATTTATGACAGCATCAGATTCTTTATTTGACACAGATTCGGAGCAAAAACTAATCAAGTTGACTTCACTCTACAGACGATTGACATGCCATGAAAAATTTCACATCAGAACAACTAAAAATTTGACCGACTCTACTTTAAATCATTCTGGATGTTCTCCTACAACTTTGAATCATAGTTGATGTGTGAGGATATATAGGTACCGTACTGGGAACCTATTACCATACTGTACAATACATGTATATAGTGTGTGATTGTCAAAGTTCTACAAAGTACATGTAGTGGAAAGCAGATATACTCATCTATACCACAAGTTCACAGCCACGGTGTAGGGTGACTGGCACATCACTGCATGAACTATCTGATCAGAGGATAGATTGATCCATACAAATGTTTGTGTTCAATTTTGTGATGTATAGTAATACTACTATTAGAATATCTTCATTTTACACCTGACATCTTTTTTTTACTTTCCCTGTAGTTGGGCCATGCAAAATAAATATCTAGATTATCATCGCCCCACCCCCATATGTATGGGAGGCCAAATTCACATTTAATACTTAATTGCGCTTAAGCGCAAATAATTACGCTTAAGCGCAATTAATTGCGCTTAGTGCAATTCATGGTTATATGTACATGTAACCAAACACCCCTGGTGAATAAATAGGTTTATCCACAACTTAACCGTAACTCCTATTGACATATCGCATCTTGGTTCATTGATTTGGATGGGTAGGGAGCTAGCCCAACTTCTTTATCAAAATGGCTGACTCGCAATAGTATCACCTTCTGTTTTAGTTGGAGCGACTCGTGATCGCATTATATTATCTTCGGTATATATTAGTTGGGGCTACTTGCAATAGCATTTCATTCTGTATTATAGTCGGGGCGACTTTGATTTTCTTCAATTTTCGAGTATACAGGCACACCATTATGGGAGGCCAACATTTAATAATTAATTGCGATCAATTGCACTTAAGCGCAAATAATTACGCTTAAGCCTTAAATGCCGTAAGTGTAATTATTTGCGCTTAAACGCAATCAATTGTGCTTAAGCGCAATTCATGGTTATATGTAACTAAACACCCCTGGTGAATAAATATAGGTTTATCCACAACTTAACTTTAACTCCTATTGACATATCGCATCTTGGTTTCATTGATTTGGATGGGTATGGAGCTAGCCCAACTTCTTTATCAAAATGGCTGACTCGCAATAGTATCACCTTCTGTTTTAGTTGGAGCGACTAGTGATCGCATTATATTATCTTCGGTATATTTGCGCTTAAACTAAAAAAGAAATAGAATCTATGTGAAGAAATTTCTATACAAATTTGATAATAAAGAAATTTCCACAGAAGATGAGGCCTAATCAGAATGAGGTCCCCAGAGGGTGAATTTAGTTATGCTGGGCTGTTATGCGGGATAACAATAAACGAAGAGCGCTTGTTATCAGCTCAGAACATATATGGGAAAATTTGCACACAGAGGTAAGTTGAGGGAGTGCCATGAGATAGGTGTCATTGACTTCAGATGAATTAAAGGGGCACTAATAATTACAAATAAAGAGCGTTTATTATCAGCTTAAAGTGAGAAACTAAGGGAATGTGCTAAATTCCATATTTTCTGGTCAAGTATTATAATAGCTATAGAAATATGAAATAAATTGAAATATGTATGGTCTAATATATAGTATACTAGATTGAACAAATTGTAAAATAATTGCAAAAAATTGTTGAAGAAAATTTGGGCATTTTTGTCTATTTTAAAAGTTTTGGTGCACATGAAATAGAAAAAAACAACAGGTGTTTAATGTGCAAAATTATTTGAACTTTCCTCTTACAACACTTTAGTTTGATAAAATATCATCACAATGTGTTTGGAAATTCCCTCACTTTGTTTAATCTAGTATACTTAAAATGTTACAAGAAAAGCAGGGCATATGGATATCATTTATTGATTTACATGATCTCAAATATGGCATTTCATCACACAAGTTCTATTTCATTGGCAAATTGGGCTAAGGGGGGGGTCAAAATTTTCAACAGTTGGAAATTTCATACCTGCCAAAACATTAGGTGGAAATTTCACACCAACACTAGGTTGAATATGTTCTTGTATTTTGATTTTCAAACAATTTATTCAGGGAATTAATTGTTTTTGGACCAATATTTGAATATTTTACTATTTTTTGTCAAAATTTTGGACTGAAATTGTCATCAGTTAGATATATTCCAACCTTATGGGGGGTGACAGGTTGGAAATTGCCAACACTTGGAAAGCTTGTGTCCTGGTCCCTCTCCCGTGGCCAGTCAAAAACTGCTAGTTAATTTAAGAAAACAATATTGTCATACATTTGGTCAAAATTGTCATTGGAATTGTCATCAGTTGGAAATTTTCCAACCTATGTGGGGGTGTCAGGTTTGAAATGTCCAATTCTAGGAAGGCTTGAGGCTAGTCTAGATGCTAAGATTTGCAATTTTCTTGTTCAGATTTCAAAATTTTCACACGCCGCGCCCTTGTGGATTATTTCGAAATGGTCATCAATTGGGGAATTTCCCAACCTGAGGCGGTCTATGAGGTTTGAAATTACCAACACTATAGGAAAGTGTCAGTTGAGGCCAGTCTAGATGCTAGGATTTGCGATTTTCTTGAAAAAAATTCAAAATTTTATCACACTGGGCCAAACAACCATGGTCAGCCCGGTGTGTCCTGGTCTCTTGCCCATAGCCGTGTGCATTTGTCTGGAGTTAGACCACTAGATGTTAGGATTTATGCAATTTTTCAGGTTAAAATATCTGAATGTTCTCATACCGGGAATATAGAACCATGGTTTATGAAAATATAGGATATTAGCCTGAGCGGTGAGGTGCAAGGGTGGGAGGGGGTGAAAATGGAATTATGCAAAACTTGTGTTTGGTATGAATCTGATTCAAGGGGAGGGGTGCAGTTGGAATTTCCCAAGGTGGACACCCCCTGTCATTTGCAGAATGAGGTCCCCAGAGGGTGAATTTAGTGATGCTAGCCCGCTATGTGGGTAGCATCACTAAATTCACCCTCTGGGGACCTCATTCTGCAAATGACAGACACCCTATTTCAAGGCTTGGTACTAGTATTCAGCATCAATTATATATACTTATCTCAATACTTTTGTTAAGGAAATGAGAAATAAATGAATTGAATTGGAGCCTGGGGTCAGGTGAGGGAGGGGTAGGATAGCACCACCGATGACCTCGTGGAGAGATTGATTCAAGAAGACTGATTTTCAAATTGATTTATTGTGGTACTTACTATGAATTTTTACTAAATGAATCATACTATAGTCAGTTGGTTAGGGGGGGGGGGGGGTAACACCCTCACTACTTCCAGACATCATTCTCAATTAGAATATCTGGTACACAGAAATCACCTTATAATTAGTACTAGTCATGCCTTGAAATAGGGTGTCTGTCATTTGCAGAATGAGGTCCCCAGAGGGTGAATTTAGTGATGCTACCCCGCATAGCGGGCTAGCATCACCAAATTCACCCTCTGGGGACCTCATTCTGCTTACACCTCAGCAGAATGAGGTTCCCAGAGGGTGAATTTGGTGATGCTAGCCCGCTATGTGGGTAGCATCACTAAATTCACCCTCTGGGGACCTCATTCTGCAAATGACAGACACCCTATTTCAAGGCTTGGTACTAGTATTCAGCATCAATTATATATACTTATCTCAATACTTTTGTTTAGGAAATGAGAAATAAATGAATTGAATTGGAGCCTGGGGTCAGGTGAGGGAGGGGTAGGATAGCATCACCGATGACCTCGTGGAGAGATTGATTCAAGAAGACTGATTTTCAAATTGATTTATTGTGGTACTTACTATGAATTTTTACTAGATGAATCATACTATAGTCAGTTGGTTAATACATGTACATACTTTTGAATAATTTTTCAAAAGTATGTAATTAAATGAAATATGAATTCAAAATATGTCTATAACTGATCACCACAATTGACTCTTACTAGCTGTGGCAGGCTTGAAATTGAATCCTGGATTGAGACTACTATGATGGAAATCATGGGAATGAGAACTGATAATTTGAATATGAAGTCAATCGCACAGGTATATTCTCAAATCTCAATAGCAATTTTTATGGAATTTTTAATTTTTAAATGAAATGAAATCATATATTATAATTATCAATTTAAATTTTAATGGCCAATTTATATATTGCTCAATATGACACTTTCACAGGTTGTTGTAGAAGGGTAGGCACTACCGGCCTTCATGACTGAACTAGATTTATTGTCGAATGTTTGGGAATGGCTAAGCCTCTAATACTAGTAACAGCCTTGAGCTACAGCTATGTATTAATAAATTACTTGAATACACCTTCGGCTTCCACATTAGGGTTATTTATTTCATGCCACATGATACTTGAAAAAATTCAAATTAGTCATTTTAAATTTACTAGTGCCTGTGTATACTGGTAGTAACTGTTGAGTGTTGTGGTGCTTGTGCATCCATAAATTCATAATTCCATTGAAATTTAATCTGTACTCCAGTTAGACTTAAGTTAAGTCCAGTTCAGTCCAAAATCCTAATTGTACTGTGCAATTCCACTGTGGTTGGTACAATACTACATTTCATGCTGCTGCTATCCAGACCTATCCACACTGTTGTTGTTGTTGTGTCTTCGTAGTCACTTGCAGTTGATAATATTAGATCACTTGTGTTGTGGTTTTCTTCGTGTGAGAATGTTTCTGGCGTATAATCAGTATGTGTGTGTGTTTAATCTCCGATGTTCCAAAATCCTCTAGTTGAGAACCGAGTGTTGCCGCTGACAAAACATTGACAACAATGTGAATGTCAACATCACCTTCTGGCTTCACCACTCACGATTCACCGTCAGTGTCACCCGAACTTCGATTCAAATCGAGTTTTTAACCAGTTTTTCCAGGCAATAGTCGTTGAATTCATATGGAAGGATGTAACGTTCCCACTCAACACCACATCCATTTTCCCTAAACTCCGATAATCGTATTCAAATGCGTGTTCTAACCAATTAAGTTTGAATTCAGCTAGAGAAAAAACTTTGTTCGCGTCATTTTTTATAAGTACGCAAAAGTGATTATAGCGCATGCGCGAAACGTAAATTTTACTTCCGTCGTATACGGCGTGTCCGTCAGTGTTCTCCGTTCTAGAATCGTTTTAAATAAGTGAAATTTACACCAGCAAGTACAGTTTAATAGTTGACGGCCCAATTTACGGGTGTGGTCTCTTGCTTTTGTGTAGTTGGAATGTCGGAAACAGCGATCGAATTGTGTGTGTTCATCTCGAACTTCCGGTCGGTCGCCCAATTTATTCTCGACCCAAATTCCCATTTCGGTTAAAAGAGCAGCTGAGTCCAGACACAAATATCACTTGGGTAGTTTTACCATTTTAGTGTTTTTAATATAGTTTCTTTAAAAAGAACTTGTTTAATCACCAACTAATATGCGGATTGTCGTAATTATAAGCAATCAACGTCGTTTTCGGTGCATCTGTCGGCGTATAGAAGTGTCGGATGCGAAGCGAAATTATACCGTATGTAATTCGGCATCCGACACTTCTATACGCCGACAGATGCATCGAAAACGACGTTGATTGCATATATAACGCCATACGCGATGACATTAAATCGCATGGAAAGAGCAATTGTGTGGGCTGCCTGACGTGAATATGTATTGGAAAATAACGTCATACGTAATGACATTAAATCTCAAGGAAACCCGCGAAAAAATTAAAAATAACATTTATTGTTTCAATGTTTTAAGTTATTTCCTTCATAAAAAGGAGTCTTCGTGATAAAGAACCCTCTCAATACTTGAATATAGAATTAACCTTTAAAAAAAAAAATCTTCGAAATAGCGAACCTTCGGAATATTGAACCTTCGGAATAGCGAACCTTCGGAATATAGACATGTTCCAGTTTGGGGTACCCCATTGGTGGTGTACATAATCACCCCGTCAACTCAACAGTGTAAACATGACTGAGATGGCATGTAGACTAAAGATCGTATTGCGAAGCATCGGGAGTTTATTTAATCCGATAAGTAGATATTGGTCCGAATTTTGAGGCTTTCTTGTTTTGTGAAAGAGATACATTCACTGATAAGCCGTAGTTGTTGTAATAATTTAAAGGATTAGTTTTGGGTTTTTTTTCTTCACAACCAGGTGTGGATAGAAGCTGCTGTCCAGGGGTTCTATTCAACTGGAGTAGGATACGGAGCTACTGCTACTCTAGCCAGCTATAACAAATTCCACAACAACACCCAAAGGTATGTTTTGTAAAATAGTCCACTTTAAAGCTAAAGCCACTTGATGGTTTGCGCTCCAAAATACACCTAATAATATGCTCTTTTGAATTTTTCTCGGTATCGATACTGAAAACTATCTTTCTACGAGCATTATATATGTCACAGAAAGACTCATTTAAGTCATTTAAGTTATTGCACTTTATGGTCGTGAAGTATGGGCATTTGACATGAATCTGAACAATCTTAAACCGTGCCGTGTGAAACAACTCACATAAGTTTTTGTAAATATGCTCTTGGGGTAAATCGTATGGAATCGATTCATGCGGTGCGAGCAGAACTTGGTAGCTATCCTAATGTGTATGCAGCTATATTTCGTGCAGTTAAATATGCAATACAGTCATCGACCACAGACCAAGAATCTCTTATTTACAAATCTGCTAATGTATCAGAAGATCGTATTATACCAGATAAATGGTTGTTTGACTCAGACGTCCCTAAATAAAGAATATTTCGATAGCCTTGAAATCAATTCGAAAAAAGTGTGGTAACTTAAAAAATTATCAGATAATATATATTCAACGACGAAAACCCATCAGGTAAAAACAAGTTGCGAACTTATAGAAGAGTGAAAATAAAATACCAGATAGAACCATATTTGAATCTCGTTAAAAATTTCGCCGTTAGATTATGTTTCCAAAATCTTCGGATTAGTAACCAGTTTAAAAATTGTTAAGGCAGACACACACAACCTAAAGTACCCGCTGATGAGAGAATTTGCAAAAAAAGTGTGGAATAGAGGTAGAACATGAAGAACACTTCATTGTGCGATGCCACATTTATTTAAATCCAAGAGAGCGTTTATTTGCGGAAATAAGCGGCAATATTCAGACCTTTAATAATATGGCCGATCAATAGATATTCTTATTCATCTTGAGAAATGATGAACCTAAAACTTGTAATATCATCTGCAACATCATTGTGTGGGAACTGTTACATCGGAAATCGTTCTATCGCCGGTTTGTGATGGTTCTTGACTGATTTGTGACGGTTACTTGTGTTCGAAATTATACATTTTCACGACTTTTTGACAGTTAAACACAAATTTGGAGCCATCTAGCTGATAATTCGATTAATTTTTCCATTCCCCTCACAATCGGTGGCCCAAACGAGCGTAATATGATATTGCTAAAACGACGCTAAACGCCAATCAATCAATCAATCATGATCGAGTCGGTTCTCTCCCCATTTAATCGGTTTTATACGGGTAATAACTATGGCTAATATTTGGCAAGATAATGGTTAAAACTGATTATGTCGTGAAATTAACTAAAGATAAACACAACAAAATATTCATTAAGTTGAAATTTGCACCATTGTCATAAATTTCTAAGAATTACACTGCCTATCTATGCTTATTCAATAACACGTGTTACGCCTATCAAAATTCACCAAGTCGCCAGCTGGTTTGAAAAATAACACGTTTTGCAGGCCCAACATTTCCATGAATCAATAGCCGGTGAACTATAGTGTAATTCCATAGCGCTGGACTTTATGTTGGGCATCTGCTTGTTGGATGCAGATTATATAGGTTAGGTGCTAGAATTCGTTATTTCTTTGTCGCACTTGTTCTGCTGTTCTGGATAATCTGACCGGAAATCACTCAGGGTTTGTTCCAACTTCTAAGCCTCTAGACAGTGAAGCCATGCCACTCAGATTCTTGTTAAGAGATACCGTACCCGATTACAACCAATCATGCAATTAATTGTATACACTCGCTTGTAAGAGGGAATACTTGTTTTATACTAGTAAAGGCTACCCTTTGTAATATTAAATAAAATAAAAATTGGATGAAGTGAAAGCAAAAATTATTTGGTCACCCGCCTTTGACTTACTATTGCAGTCGCTCCGAACATGCAAGATCACCCCGGGACAACTGGTCTTGGGCATGAGTAGTCAGGCATCCTCGGGGATATTCCTGAATGTAAATACGCGTGTACCAATACTAAACCTTTACAAGTAACTCAATCAGCCAATGGAAGTTTTACAAAATCATGTGACTATTGGTCAAAAGAGTACAAGTGAAGTCGGGACTATGTGATGTCGACCCCATATGAAGACCCAAATACGAAGACGACCCGACGTGAAGTCGACATGAGAGAAGTCGGCCCGGTGATTAGATAGGAATTGAATATTGTTATTATTTTAAATGAGCGCAGCGGACAATTACACTTTAAACGAACACATTATTATTACAATGTGTTTATGTTCATAAGGAGGGACTTTCCTCAGTCATTGTTGTAAAATCAAACTAAGGGAACAATTTCAACATATTGTTGGTGTGAAATTTCCAACCAATCTAGTGTAAGGTATGAAATTTGTAACTGTTGAAAAAATTTAACCAAAGTTTGGGGCATACACCAATTAAGCACCCCTTTCTGTCCAAGCCCCACCCCTCCCACCACGCATATCCCCGGCCACGCCATAACATATCAATGATTCATTTGAACATGATTTCATAAGATATGTTCATGTCTGAGCGACGAACATGCGTAAATGTCCCTTAGGGTGCATTTACACTGTGTATAGATCTGTATACAGATATGTAGGAAGTCACGTGTCGTGCATCACTGTCATCACAACATGATGACTAATAGTGAACGCGCGCTGACCAGTATTCTGGTAATTGACAACTCATTAGGAGTCGTTTCAGTTTAGGCCAGACATAAAAATGGATCAACTACCAGCAGACAACAGCGATTTGGTATGTGCCGCGTCAGCATATATGTATATATCGGTCTCCTGTTGACACCATCTGGGAGGTGGTCATTTTGGATTGGTGTGGGTATCCATGATACAACACCCTTTATTTGACCAAATGTAGCAAAATTTCCAACTGATGACTATTCTAATGACAATGTTGACCAAATGTAGGACAATATCGTTTTTATTAAATTAACTAGCAGTTTTGACTGGCAACGGGGAGGGACCAGGGCACAATCTTTCCATATAAGGTAGGAAATTATGCAAATATTGGTCAGAAAACAATACTCCAAAATGTTTGAAAATCAAACTACAATATCATTTTCAACATATTGTTGATTTGGAAATTACAACTAATGTTTTGTCAGGTATGAAATTTCCAACTGTTGAAAATTTTGACCAAAGTTGGGGTGAGACACCCCTCACCCCGGTTGACACGTCCCTGTCCATCTTGAATATACGAAATACATGGGTTGAAATGACAACGAAAACTGTAATACATTATTCGCCAAGCACGAGCAACAATTAATCAAAACAGATTTGCCTTTCGCAATGTTTCGGCGTTGTCCCTGACGTATAGCGGACACGATTTTTGCTCACAGGGACGAATACCGTTTTCTTTCTGTGTGCATTTCTATATCAACCCGTTCGCACTAGTCTGCGTGTAGATCTGTGTACAGTTCTGTAGCAGTGTAAATGCACCCTTAGGCGGAACTTTCGAGGAAGAAATATGTTGGTGTTAAGTGTACCGTATGTTGGTGCTGGCATCGATACATTGTCCCATCTGGATATTTCAATAATGGCCCTGTATTAATTAATTGAATATAACATCTCATAATCTGCTAAGAGTAGATTTCTATTACCATTGGTATTTATATAGGCAGGCGTGATTATGATATTATACCCCTCGGGAGCAGCTGTCGGGACGTTCAATATTTGGTTTCTGCCAATTAATGTCACTTAAATTACTATTATTATTAGGTATTTATTATAGTATTTCTTAATATACCTGTTGTATTATGTAAATGACATAGGCTACAGTCATTATCTGGTTTAAAATGTCAGATACACAAGACAATATTCGGCCCAAAGTGCAGAAATCGTTCGAATAAATCTTATGTATAGAACCGCTCTTAAAAATTGGATTTTCCGTACGTTACTTGTCCACAAGTCATGCAAACAAAAGATCGCACCTCACAAGTACCATGTGGTGCGTACGTCCGTCCGTCCGTCCCGAATTTGTAAGAGTCATAACTTGAACAAATGTAAACGGATTTAAAACATTTGTGGTATATGAGTTCACCTGACCATTACCTAGAATCAGTTTTCAAGCCAGGTCTGGCCAGCCTGAGATATTTTTACCGGAGTTATTGGACTTTGTTTATTATTTTTGTCGAATTTACCAAATAGCAAATAGACGACGTCCCAGGGCTCATTTCCACAAATCTCAACGGATTTCAAAGATATTTGGTATATGAGTTCACCTGACCATTACATAGAATGAGTTCGCAAGCCAAGTCTGGCCGGATATTTTTACCGGAGTTATTGGACTTTGTTTATTATTTTTGTCGAATTTACCAAATAGACGACGTCCCAGGGCTCATTTCCACAAATATCAACGGATTTCAAAAATATTTGGTATGTGAGTTTACTTGACCAGTATCTATAACGAGTTCGCAAACCAGGTCCGGCCGGATATTTTAAGCAGACTTATTGGACTTTGTTTATTTGTTTGTGTGCAAATGGACGACGTCACATGGCTCATTTTCACAATGTCAACGGATTTCAAAGTTTTTTGGTATATGAGTTCACATGACTAGTATCTAGAACGAGTTCGCAAACCAGGTCCGGCCGGATATTTTTTAATTTGTGCATATGGACGACGTCACAGGGCTTATATTTCCACAAATGTCAACGGATTTCAAAGATTTTTGGTATGTGAGTTCACATGACCAGTATCTAGAATGAGTTCGCAAACCAGGTCCGGCCGGATATTTTCAGCAGAGTTATTGGACTTTGTTTATTATTTTTGGTGCAAATGGACGACGTCACATGGCTAGTACCTAAAATGAGTTAGCAAGCCAGGCTTTTTGACAAAATGTCACCTCTTGTTTAGCACTTACTGAGAACGCAAACATTATTGAGAATAATAATAATAATAATAATAATAATAATAATAATAATAATATTTGTATAGCGCTTATCCCCAATAAGCGGGCCCTAAGCGCTTGACATAAACATAAACAAGAAATATAAATATACACAATATCAAAGTCACTTTCTGAAACGCCGCGCAAACAAGTAAGTTTTCAATGACTTTTTAAAGTCGTCAAGAGATGGTGACTCTTTTATGTTCAATGGCAGAGGATTCCATGCATTTGCGCATGTTACTTTGAAAGATCGGTAGCCAACCGTGATCAAATTAGCACCAGATGGTGTCAAAAGAAGTTTGTCCTCTGAACGAAGTGATCGGTGTGGGACATACTGAACAAGGATATCACTGAAGTATGCTGGAAGAGATTTTGGGTCATGAGTTGCTTGATATGCATATGTAACAAGTTTATAAATAATCCTATCTGTCACAGGCAGCCAATGTAGTTCTTGCAACATTTCATCTGTGTCGTCAGATCTTTTACGACACAGAACTATCCTTGCAGCAGTGTGTTGCAGACGCTGAAGCCTGGTAATTTGGATAGGTGGTATACCAGCCAAAAGAGAGTTGCAATAGTCAAGTCGACTGAGAATCAGAGATGAAGCAAGTTTTTTTTAGCTGAGTCAGTGTTTATGTATTTCCTCATTTGACCCAGTTTTCGAAGTTCAATGTATATTGTCTTGCATATCTGGCTAATATGTGATGTCATAGAGAGTGATCTATCCAAAAATACTCCAAGGTTCTTCGCGCCATCTGAGAAATAAACTTGGTTACCATCAATAGTCATAACATCTATGCCCACCTTTTCTATGTATGACGGCTTAGACACCCACATTACTTCAGTTTTGTCACTATTTAATTTTAGTTTATTAGCCAACATCCACGATTTAACAGAACCGATGCAGTTTTCCATTACAGTGAGAAGAAAATAGGGGTTATCACCAGAAATGTAAAGCTGTGTATCATCAGCATACAATTGCGCAGAGACACTGTGTCGCCTGATGATCTCACCAAGTGGTTTGGTGTAGATTAAGTACAAGACAGGCCCCAGGACAGATCCCTGAGGGACTCCATATTGCAGATGAAAGGTTTTGGAAAACGCACTGCCAATTTGAATCCTCTGAACACGATTAGAGAGATATGAACCGAACCACTTGAGCGCGCTGTCAGATATCCCAAAAGAAATTTCCAATCGCTTCAACAGTATTTCGTGATCAAGAGTATCGAAAGCTGCGCTCATGTCAAGCAGGGATACTAGTGAAAACTTGTTATCATCACTGGCAAGAAGAAGGTCTGAAGTGATACACAACAATGCAGTTTCAGTACTGTGACCAGGTTTGTACGCTGACTGAAATTTTTCCAGAAGCAGAATGCACTTCCCCAACTGCACATTTCAGCGGGGGATCCGCCTTCTGCGACTGCTTGTTTTTAATCATAAGGAACCGTAACAAATCAGTCAAGAACCATCACAATACCGGCGATAGAACGACTTCAGATGTAACAGTTCCTACACAGTGTGTAACCTGGTCCAATACGTTTTACATATATACGGTGTGAATCACCAAACATTGAACATTAATATATGTATGTTACTATTCTTATAATCACATGTTATTTATGTAATTGTTTTGACATCGGCCTCTGCATCTGTCAATAAATCTAATCTAAGCTAATCTTACAAATACAACTTTGAACACGATGTTTGGGTCCTAAACAAAAAATAAACAACTGTTAGCACGACATGGAACAAATAATAGCGTTCCGTCTTAGTCAATTTCTGATATGTTAGAAATAAAGAGCGTTTATTTCACTCATGTGAGAACAGCTGGAAAATGTCTGTGACCAGGGGTAAGTATTTTTCAGAGCACATGAAGCCGGTATATCAATATTTCGTGTATTTGTCAACCTATCTTATACTTTCTTCCAAATTATATGTACGTAGAAAAAATGTGGAAGCTGGAATGAACCATGTCCGCTTAAAGCCACATGATGTGTTAATCCTAAAATTATGTTCTCTCTTGCGACACCCCGGTCTGGTTCTGGGGATCAAAATAAGACGTTAAAGATGTATAATCCGAACTAACGCTCCAAAATTACTATTTCTTTGGCTTCGGGGGTAAAAAATATTTGATTCGAGTCAAGGAACCCACCCATCAAAGATCAGAGTGATCAGATATCGATTTTAGAAGTTTGTTATTTCTCGAGATGTGCAATTATTTGTGGCTCAGAAAAACGTCGTCAAACGGACGGTCTCGGACAAAATTGCGGATGAAGATGGATAGCTCTAAAATCAAGAGGTACAACTCTAAAATTTCGTGATACTGAAGTGATAATACGGCCACATTTCGTTGAACAAAATGTTGATAAATAACACGTTTTGGAAAATTTGATACCACAGTTGACAGTGGTTATCATTATTTTGTTGCAATTAATCGAATAAGCATATTTCGAAGAAATGTTGTTGCTGTTGTATCTTGATGATATGGGGACCGTCTGATCGGATTGAGTACCTTTAAATACGTTAAAATGTTTATATGGAATGGACTTCATATTCCAACGAAAGACCTATTCAAGGCACAGTGTTTAGAACAGGTGGACTGGCATTTATTCAGCATATATTCAGTCTATTCCAAATACAGAGAGCATGTGTCTGACTTCTGTGCGAAACATTGAAAACAGGTGGCGAATTTTAGCAAGTTTGTTCAGAAAATATAAAGTCGATAATTATCTATCTATAATTATATCGTCCTTTCCAAATTAGGTACACGTAATCCGAAGGTTCAATGGGCGGTATCAGTTCAATAATAGTATATGATTTTGACGATGAAGTAGATATTTTATTGATATTATCCTCTTATTGGTGGTTTAAAATATTAAGACTTTCATGTAACACTTACAGATAGTGTATATCTTCCTATCACATGTTTTATATAGTTTCGGGGGTATAAAATAATAAAAATGAATCGAAGAGACCTGTCCGGAAACGCTTCTATCAATTAATATTGCGTCCTATTTCGATATTTTGTAGTATAATACATACAACGTCTCGGGACTGTTTTTTTGTGTGGGTATTTTTAGAACAGAAACGTCAGGCGATCTCGTGGAAACGTTCGGAGAGCAGCAAAAGGGATAACTCTATCTTGGTAGCACTCTGTCGTGACAATGTGTCATTTCGAGTTAAATATTTTGTCCAGGAATATACCACTGTATCATGCCTTTATAGACAAATAATATACCCAATCTTCAGTTTTGTTGACGTGAAAGGGTATTTATGGTATTGATTGTTTGGTTTTTATTTTTAAAAAATATGTTGCTGTTGTTGTAATTGTGGTCAAGAAGAGACAAATCACCTTTAAAAACGACTGATAGTATTTAGGCCTGAAGTTCTACAAATTAAATAGGGTATGACGTTAAAATCAGTCAATAGTAATTCATCTATATTATGTGTAAATATTACATATTCGGGGGGGGGGGTCGTTTTTGTGCAGTGATTGCACCATGGATTCATGGAATCACCGTTCATGGAAAGCGACGGAGGGTAGAGTCCAGGCCCTCTGGTGGTGATAGTTCTTGAACATTACCGTTGGGGAACAGGTTAATTGTGCCATCGGTGGGTTTCTTGGACAGATTTGTCCTATATCACGTGATTCATTTATAATTGCAAATCTGTTTTGAACATATACAGTCTATATATGCATCCATGTTTAAAGACTGAATAACAAGTTGAAGTTGAAGAAGTTTAAGTGACTTCTGGGAAATTTTGTTGTTGGCATTATTAGTTTGTAATTGAGTCAGCGGGTGTCGCTATAGTAACTCTATATGTGGTAATATTGAGAGCAACATTGGGTGTATGTAAATAGACAGGTTCAGCCAAACGTACGTGTAACGTGTGTTGCCATTATGAACGGTGGTCACATGACTCATTTGATCATTTCGCCTACACATACGCGGTCAAACCGTTTAGACATTTTGTCTCCAAACTTGTACGAAACTTGTAGCGAAGATGAATAATCCAATCTACTGATCACCGAATGAGCTAACAACGCTGAGCAGGCAGATATTTCACCAAATGGACCGTATCGCTGGTCGAACCGTGATCGCTTGTTGTCGCCATCGACTATTATTATTTACAAGTCTCGCTATATGCATTGGCATATTTCTATAAAACGTGTACGGACGCCGTAAAATCATCTGGCCAACAGTTGTTCCCACCATGTGCGTCTCCCTGGCAGCATCATAGCAACACATGCTACAAGTTACACGTACGTGTGGTTGAACCTGTCTAAAATGTGCATGTGTTCGTGTATACTATGTGTATTTAGGAAGGGATATCATAACATCATTCAATTCCAGAGATGCCATCACGATTATGTTTATGGACGCTTTCACAAGCTTGTTCTCCGGCATGGTGATATTTATAACTCTAGGGTTCATGTCCCGGGAATCTGGTCTTGGAATCGACGAAGTTGTGAGCCACGGTGAGTCGTCCGTGTAGATGAGTGATCATACAAATCAGATACACGGTGGGGAATCACGTGGTTTCGAGGTTGGTGAGTACCACGCATTCAAAATGTGCAAACGTATACAAACACATAATAGAGACCTTTCGCATCATCACGTTTACGATTACGAATACGGATAGCTATTCGTAGTCGTAAGTCTATCCGTATGGCCAAAAAGTCCTTTCGCAAAACGACTACGCATAAGAGTTTTGACGAACACGTACCATTATTATTTCGTACCACGTTTACAACTCAAAGCGTGTGTTTGGTATACAGTCCCTTAATACTTCACTTTTTGTCTCATTTTCAACAATGCGATAATCATGACCTGTTTATTGTCAACAGTTCGACCAGTCACAACCTACTACCCGGGATTCTCGTGATATATTGTGGCAATACAGTTATAAATGCCAGGTCATATATATGTGGTGGAAATTCAGTTCGTTGTTATCATGGATGACCTTATAGACGTTATGCTGATGGGTGAAGATGGGTTCCTGAATTTGGACATCACATCAACCACGACGCCACCACTTCAAGACCCTTCCAGTCCGCAATTTGATGTCAATGCGATTTCGGCTTCACAGGCCTATATATCACCTCTTTGGGTTTAGGAAATCGGACATAAGGTTGATGTGCTCGCTGATATGCATCACTTCTGATTTGGTACTAACAAATCGAAACAAAGTAGAAGGTTTATTGGCTTTTTTGTGTGTCAGATATTTGACAAATAAATAACAGGTTTTGGGCAATTTTATACTACAGTTGACTGTGGTTAGCATTAATTTTGGGCAATTACTCGATTCTGATAACAGAAGCGGCATTTAAAAAAAATGTTGTTGTTGGAATCTGATGATATGGGGACATCTAATCGGATTGAGTACCTTTAAATGCCGCATTTGTGCGAGTTATGTTTTTTTAATTTAAAATAAATGCAAAGAACAATCCTGACAGAGACTGCTGAGCTCTGTTGATGTCGGTTGGTGTGCGAAATATTCGTTTAGTAACACCAAATCCATGTCAGCCGGGTATTTTTTGCCGACTGGTTTCATAGTGCACTTCTATTACTGCAAAGCCAGCCAGCAGCCAGCGATGACTATCCGTTGTGACTAGCTATCTTATTTCGCGGGAAGCTCGAGATTCACGACGACGAATAGAGTGATTGCCAATCTTAACAGCACACCGAGGTCGTAGCTCAATATAACTTGATGGTTTACATGATATACATATACAGTCTCGAACGGAGTAAAGTAATATATTGCAGAAAATAAATTTCAGGTGTTATATGAGTTTATTAGAAACCATGAAATAGTAACCGTTATTACGGATAGTAAAATACGACAACGATTAGAAAGTACACAAATGTTGGTGACGTAGTACCCTATCCGTATCCGTAATCGTAAACGTGAGTTTTGCGAAAGGTCTCTAATGGCTGCGGACACACGTACCACAGTAGCGATGGAATAGTAGGTGTGACAATTTAGTATGGTGAGATTGGTGACAATTGGTCGTCATATTTATGTGCCATAGCTAGCCATGTTGCGCGCTGAGTTTCCGCACAATGAGTCGACTCGACCAATTAACCCATTGCGTTTCACCAAGGTTGATCTCTACTCATTACGTTTTGCTACATTGTATTCTCTGCGATATATATAATTGCACGATCGATCGTCCAGACACGTGTTTGACCGTGGCAATCCCTCATTCACTCACATATCATGAACGTAGTATGTTTTGTTGATATTATATCAATTCATGTTTATGCACTTAAATTATTTTCATGCGTATTAAGACAGTTCCCCGATTTTTTTTTTTTATTTTGCGACGTTTAGTTCTACGCATAATTCCGCTATATATATATTATCATGTGGTCCAATGAAGCTGTGTCGGAACTATTTTGGAGGAAATGCAGCTCAGAGAAAGTACATTGAGTAAACAAAGCGAACTATATAAGGACCAAAAAACAAGAAAAAGGCTGATTATAACGAACTTTGGAGCGAATATGCAGCGGGCGACATGGCTAGCTATGGCATATTATATGACAACCACTTGTCACCAAACTCCACCATAATAAATTGTCACACCTACTATGCCATCGCAACTGCTGTACGTGTGTCCGCAGCCAATATATGAGGAACCGACACAAAACATACAATATTATGCATATATGATAGGTTATTGATACCATATCTGCTCGGAAATACTCAGTAGTTTTCTATAACAATCAGTCTAAAGTTGCTAGTCGGGGGGTTCCACACATCTAGGAGAATCCTTCGAGTCTTCGACTGACAACTTTGGTCAGAATGTTAGAGCAAACAACTGTGAGTTTGGACACAAATGAGGTATCATCTTGTTTGAAAAATAGTATAGCCTATGTTCGTAACTGCCAAAATACAGGTGTGTGAAGTTGGTTTGACATTGGACGTTGGACGTTGGACGTTCAACAAAAACGATATAAAATCCGGATATTTCCAGATGAAAATTAGTGTGAAGTTGGTTTGACATTGGACGTTGGACGTTCAACAAAAACGATATAAAATCCGCATATTTCCAGATGAAAATTACTGTGAAGTTGGTTTGACATTGGACGTTCAACAACAACGATCTTAAAACCGCTTATTTGCAGCTGAATCGAATCGCACATATATAGGCACAGGTAGAACCGCTTTGTTTCGGTCCAAGCGGTATTGCGTGGGAATAATCTATGCTCCATAGGATTTCCCTACCGAAATTTCAAGGTTATTGATCCACTGGTTTTGCCTCTACCCTCTGCATTCACGGCGAACTTTAGACAGAATTTTTGTTTGTGAGATAATGGGGGTGATCAAATATTTGGGAATATCGCTGTGAAGTTGGACGGACGTTGGACGTTCGTGGACATTCGCGACACGGTCTGTTTTCAATGAAATACCATAGACTCGCATTTGTTGATATGACTAACAGCTGCCTTGTGCCCACACAACTCTTATTTAAAAAAATCACCCTCCTTGCAAACATATTTCCATGCAAATAATCAAATTGTTGAATGTCCACGAACGTCCAACGTCCGTCTAACTTCACAGCACAATTTCCACAAAAAAAAAAAAAACGCAGTTTCCAGTTTGCACAAGGAGACTTCTCTAGACCTAATTCGCGCTCTCCAGTTCACAAATTTTAAACTTTTATTTTTTTACATAATTTTCCGAATGTTCCTTTCCCCTTTGAAAAACATTCAAACTGAAATTCAAATGTGTACACAGGTAGAACCGCTCTGTTTCGGTCCAAGCGGTATTGCGTGGGAATAATCTATGCTCCATAGGATTTCCCTACTGAAATTTCAAGGTTATTGATCCACTGGTTTTGCCTCTACCCTCTGCACTCACGGCGAACTTTAGACAGAATTTTCTAAGTCGAACGTCCATTTGTTTACCTTTCGAAAGACATTCAAACAGACATTCAAATATATGTTTCTGGCCCAATTATAGGGCCCGTTTCGGGTGCCATGGGCGTACCCGGATGTGTAACGAATGAAAATCATCGGCATATCATAATGCTTGCAGTTTGTGAGATAATGGGGGTGATCAAATATTTGGGAATATCGCTGTGAAGTTGGACGGACGTTGGACGTTCGTGGACATTCGCGACACGGTCTGTTTTCAATGAAATACCATAGACTCGCATTTGTTGATATGACTAACAGCTGCCTTGTGCCCACACAACTCTTATTTAAAAAAATCACCCTCCTTGCAAACATATTTCCATGCAAATAATCAAATTGTTGAATGTCCACGAACGTCCAACGTCCGTCTAACTTCACAGCACAATTTCCACAAAAAAAAAAACGCAGTTTCCAGTTTGCACAAGGAGACTTCTCTAGACCTAATTCGCGCTCTCCAGTTCACAAATTTTAAACTTTTATTTTTTTACATAATTTTCCGAATGTTCCTTTCCCCTTTGAAAAACATTCAAACTGAAATTCAAATGTGTACACAGGTAGAACCGCTCTGTTTCGGTCCAAGCGGTATTGCGTGGGAATAATCTATGCTCCATAGGATTTCCCTACTGAAATTTCAAGGTTATTGATCCACTGGTTTTGCCTCTACCCTCTGCACTCACGGCGAACATTAGACAGAATTTTTAAGTCGAACGTCCATTTGTTTACCTTTCGAAAGACATTCAAACAGACATTCAAATATATGTTTCTGGCCCAATTATAGGGCCCGTTTCGGGTGCCATGGGCGTACCCGGATGTGTAACGAATGAAAATCATCGGCATATCATAATGCTTGCAGTTTGTGAGATAATGGGGGTGATCAAATATTTGGGAATATCGCTGTGAAGTTGGACGGACGTTGGACGTTCGTGGACATTCGCGACACGGTCTGTTTTCAATGAAATACCATAGACTCGCATTTGTTGATATGACTAACAGCTGCCTTGTGCCCACACAACTCTTATTTAAAAAAATCACCCTCCTTGCAAACATATTTCCATGCAAATAATCAAATTGTTGAATGTCCACGAACGTCCAACGTCCGTCTAACTTCACAGCACAATTTCCAAAAAAAAAAAAAAACGCAGTTTCCAGTTTGCACCAGGAGACTTCTCTTGACCTAATTCGCGCTCTCAAACAGACAAATTAAAAAACAAAAATTAAGACAATTTTCCGAATGTTTTTTACTTTGAAAAACATTGGACGTTGGACGTTCAACACTGTGGATCTAAAATGGGGTTACCGGCAGGTGACTCGAATCGCACATATATAGGCACAGGTAGAACCGCTTTGTTTCGGTCCAAGCGGTATTGCGTGGGAATAAGCTATGCTCCATAGGATTTCCCTACCGAAATTTCAAGGTTATTGATCCACTGGTTTTGCCTCTACCCTCTGCACTCACGGCGAACTTTAGACAGAATTTTCTAAGTCGAACGTCCATTTGTTTACCTTTCGAAAGACATTCAAACAGACATTCAAATATATGTTTCTGGCCCAATTATAGGGCCCGTTTCGGGTGCCATGGGCGTACCCGGATGTGTAACGAATGAAAATCATCGGCATATCATAATGCTTGCAGTTTGTGAGATAATGGGGGTGATCAAATATTTGGGAATATCGCTGTGAAGTTGGACGGACGTTGGACGTTCGTGGACATTCGCGACACGGTCTGTTTTCAATGAAATACCATAGACTCGCATTTGTTGATATGACTAACAGCTGCCTTGTGCCCACACAACTCTTATTAAAAAAAATCACCCTCCTTGCAAACATATTTCCATGCAAATAATCAAATTGTTGAATGTCCACGAACGTCCAACGTCCGTCTAACTTCACAGCACAATTTCCACAAAAAAAAAAAAAAACGCAGTTTCCAGTTTGCACAAGGAGACTTCTCTAGACCTAATTCGCGCTCTCCAGTTCACAAATTTTAAACTTTTATTTTTTTACATAATTTTCCGAATGTTCCTTTCCCCTTTGAAAAACATTCAAACTGAAATTCAAATGTGTACACAGGTGGAACCGCTCTGTTTCGGTCCAAGCGGTATTGCGTGGGAATAATCTATGCTCCATAGGATTTCCCTACTGAAATTTCAAGGTTATTGATCCACTGGTTTTGCCTCTACCCTCTGCACTCACGGCGAACTTTAGACAGAATTTTCTAAGTCGAACGTCCATTTGTTTACCTTTCGAAAGACATTCAAACAGACATTCAAATATATGTTTCTGGCCCAATTATAGGGCCCGTTTCGGGTGCCATGGGCGTACCCGGATGTGTAACGAATGAAAATCATCGGCATATCATAATGCTTGCAGTTTGTGAGATAATGGGGGTGATCAAATATTTGGGAATATCGCTGTGAAGTTGGACGGACGTTGGACGTTCGTGGACATTCAACAATTTGATTATTTGCATGGAAATATGTTTGCAAGGAGGGTGATTTTTTTAAATAAGAGTTGTGTGGGTACAAGGCAGCTGTTAGTCATATCAACAAATGCGAGTCTATGGTATTTCATTGAAAACAGACCGTGTCGCGAATGTCCACGAACGTCCAACGTCCGTCCAACTTCACAGCGATATTCCCAAATATTTGATCACCCCCATTATCTCACAAACTGCAAGCATTATGATATGCCGATGATTTTCATTCGTTACACATCCGGGTACGCCCATGGCACCCGAAACGGGCCCTATAATTGGGCCAGAAGCATATATTTGAATGTCTGTTTGAATGTCTTTCGAAAGGTAAACAAATGGACGTTCGACTTAGAAAATTCTGTCTAAAGTTCGCCGTGAGTGCAGAGGGTAGAGGCAAAACCAGTGGATCAATAACCTTGAAATTTCAGTAGGGAAATCCTATGGAGCATAGATTATTCCCACGCAATACCGCTTGGACCGAAACAGAGCGGTTCTACCTGTGTACACATTTGAATTTCAGTTTGAATGTTTTTCAAAGGGGAAAGGAACATTCGGAAAATTATGTAAAAAAATAAAAGTTTAAAATTTGTGAACTGGAGAGCGCGAATTAGGTCTAGAGAAGTCTCCTTGTGCAAACTGGAAACTGCGTTTTTTTTTTTTTTTGTGGAAATTGTGCTGTGAAGTTAGACGGACGTTGGACGTTCGTGGACATTCAACAATTTGATTATTTGCATGGAAATATGTTTGCAAGGAGGGTGATTTTTTTAAATAAGAGTTGTGTGGGCACAAGGCAGCTGTTAGTCATATCAACAAATGCGAGTCTATGGTATTTCATTGAAAACAGACCGTGTCGCGAATGTCCACGAACGTCCAACGTCCGTCCAACTTCACAGCGATATTCCCAAATATTTGATCACCCCCATTATCTCACAAACTGCAAGCATTATGATATGCCGATGATTTTCATTCGTTACACATCCGGGTACGCCCATGGCACCCGAAACGGGCCCTATAATTGGGCCAGAAGCATATATTTGAATGTCTGTTTGAATGTCTTTCGAAAGGTAAACAAATGGACGTTCGACTTAGAAAATTCTGTCTAAAGTTCGCCGTGAGTGCAGAGGGTAGAGGCAAAACCAGTGGATCAATAACCTTGAAATTTCAGTAGGGAAATCCTATGGAGCATAGATTATTCCCACGCAATACCGCTTGGACCGAAACAGAGCGGTTCTACCTGTGTACACATTTGAATTTCAGTTTGAATGTTTTTCAAAGGGGAAAGGAACATTCGGAAAATTATGTAAAAAAATAAAAGTTTAAAATTTGTGAACTGGAGAGCGCGAATTAGGTCTAGAGAAGTCTCCTTGTGCAAACTGGAAACTGCGTTTTTTTTTTTTTGTGGAAATTGTGCTGTGAAGTTAGACGGACGTTGGACGTTCGTGGACATTCAACAATTTGATTATTTGCATGGAAATATGTTTGCAAGGAGGGTGATTTTTTTAAATAAGAGTTGTGTGGGCACAAGGCAGCTGTTAGTCATATCAACAAATGCGAGTCTATGGTATTTCATTGAAAACAGACCGTGTCGCGAATGTCCACGAACGTCCAACGTCCGTCCAACTTCACAGCGATATTCCCAAATATTTGATCACCCCCATTATCTCACAAACTGCAAGCATTATGATATGCCGATGATTTTCATTCGTTACACATCCGGGTACGCCCATGGCACCCGAAACGGGCCCTATAATTGGGACAGAAGCATATATTTGAATGTCTGTTTGAATGTCTTTCGAAAGGTAAACAAATGGACGTTCGACTTAGAAAGTTCTGTCTAAAGTTCGCCGTGAGTGCAGAGGGTAGAGGCAAAACCAGTGGATCAATAACCTTGAAATTTCGGTAGGGAAATCCTATGGAGCATAGCTTATTCCCACGCAATACCGCTTGGACCGAAACAAAGCGGTTCTACCTGTGCCTATATATGTGCGATTCGAGTCACCTGCCGGTAACCCCATTTTAGATCTACAGTGTTGAACGTCCAACGTCCAATGTTTTTCAAAGTAAAAAACATTCGGAAAATTGTCTTAAATTTTTTTTTTTAATTTGTCTGTTTGAGAGCGCGAATTAGGTCAAGAGAAGTCTCCTGGTGCAAACTGGAAACTGCGTTTTTTTTTTTTTGGAAATTGTGCTGTGAAGTTAGACGGACGTTGGACGTTCGTGGACATTCAACAATTTGATTATTTGCATGGAAATATGTTTGCAAGGAGGGTGATTTTTTTAAATAAGAGTTGTGTGGGCTCAAGGCAGCTGTTAGTCATATCAACAAATGCGAGTCTATGGTATTTCATTGAAAACAGACCGTGTCGCGAATGTCCACGAACGTCCAACGTCCGTCCAACTTCACAGCGATATTCCCAAATATTTGATCACCCCCATTATCTCACAAACTGCAAGCATTATGATATGCCGATGATTTTCATTCGTTACACATCCGGGTACGCCCATGGCACCCGAAACGGGCCCTATAATTGGGCCAGAAACATATATTTGAATGTCTGTTTGAATGTCTTTCGAAAGGTAAACAAATGGACGTTCGACTTAGAAAATTCTGTCTAAAGTTCGCCGTGAGTGCAGAGGGTAGAGGCAAAACCAGTGGATCAATAACCTTGAAATTTCAGTAGGGAAATCCTATGGAGCATAGATTATTCCCACGCAATACCGCTTGGACCGAAACAGAGCGGTTCTACCTGTGTACACATTTGAATTTCAGTTTGAATGTTTTTCAAAGGGGAAAGGAACATTCGGAAAATTATGTAAAAAAATAAAAGTTTAAAATTTGTGAACTGGAGAGCGCGAATTAGGTCTAGAGAAGTCTCCTTGTGCAAACTGGAAACTGCGTTTTTTTTTTTTTGTGGAAATTGTGCTGTGAAGTTAGACGGACGTTGGACGTTCGTGGACATTCAACAATTTGATTATTTGCATGGAAATATGTTTGCAAGGAGGGTGATTTTTTTAAATAAGAGTTGTGTGGGCACAAGGCAGCTGTTAGTCATATCAACAAATGCGAGTCTATGGTATTTCATTGAAAACAGACCGTGTCGCGAATGTCCACGAACGTCCAACGTCCGTCCAACTTCACAGCGATATTCCCAAATATTTGATCACCCCCATTATCTCACAAACTGCAAGCATTATGATATGCCGATGATTTTCATTCGTTACACATCCGGGTACGCCCATGGCACCCGAAACGGGCCCTATAATTGGGCCAGAAACATATATTTGAATGTCTGTTTGAATGTCTTTCGAAAGGTAAACAAATGGACGTTCGACTTAGAAAATTCTGTCTAAAGTTCGCCGTGAATGCAGAGGGTAGAGGCAAAACCAGTGGATCAATAACCTTGAAATTTCAGTAGGGAAATCCTATGGAGCATAGATTATTCCCACGCAATACCGCTTGGACCGAAACAAAGCGGTTCTACCTGTGCCTATATATGTGCGATTCGATTCAGCTGCAAATAA
This sequence comes from Siphonodentalium dalli, assembly GCA_032622095.1. NCBI lineage: Eukaryota > Metazoa > Mollusca > Scaphopoda > Gadilida > Siphonodentaliidae > Siphonodentalium > Siphonodentalium dalli. The sequence goes on along the minus strand of CP136064.1, from coordinate 181,271,775 downwards.
GCGGTTTTAAGATCGTTGTTGTTGAACGTCCAATGTCAAACCAACTTCACAGTAATTTTCATCTGGAAATATGCGGATTTTATATCGTTTTTGTTGAACGTCCAACGTCCAATGTCAAACCAACTTCACACTAATTTTCATCTGGAAATATCCGGATTTTATATCGTTTTTGTTGAACGTCCAACGTCCAACGTCCAATGTCAAACCAACTTCACACACCTCCAAAATACTATATGTAGTATATCATTATCCCAGTTTATTACATTTTTCGTCGTTTCTGGTCGCGTTTGCAATCGCATCGCCCACTTTGAATGCGTGCTACTCATCAACTCGAAACCACGTGCATGATCTCTTAGATACTTATAACATATATTGTATATGTTAGAAATTTCAATATATACAACCTACTTATGCAGTATCACTCAGGCGTCCAGATTGACGCACTGTGTCCATTTAATTATGCACGTTAACGGACTCACAGAAGATTGTTCATTTATCCAGGGCCGGGAACCTACGTCGTAAATTGCTAGAAAATGGCGGCATGATGTCTCACAACGAAGATAGTTTCATCATTTTCTTCGCCTATATATAAATAAATCAGCCAAAAATAGAGAGCGAATGAACTATGTATATTTTTGCTAGCTCACTATTAAGCCCGGCACCATATAAATGTTGAGAAGAATAAGTGTTCAAGTGAATTCAGTCACCATTTTTCGAGGTACGAAATTTGAACGCCAAAAACTCATATACTTATAGAGTTCACTTAGCCTGGGCCTGGAACCTACGTCATTTATTGCTCAATAATGGCGGCAAGATGTCTCACATCGACGTTAATTTCATAATTTTCAAAAGCGAATATTAGTAGGTGTGTTTTGGAGCCCAAACCGACAAATGGCTAAAACTAAATATAAATCACTTGAAATTCACGTAATTCGTTACACACATGCATTGCGAGGACAAGAAAAAGCCATAACAAATAACACGATATAAACATACACAAGACCCATACTGATGTGGGTCTGAAGTTTCTGAACTCAGATGAATAAGTATACAAGCTGGCAACGAAAATTTAAAAATGATTATTTTAATTTTGGGTCCCAAGTCATAAAGTGATCAAAGCTACCTTTTTGCAAAACCAATATATTTAGCCACCGTGCAGGGACTCTCAAATTTGGCTCATATGTTCCACCTAATTAATTGTCTTTGGTATATAGAAAACGTACAACTGATTATCTTTAAAGGTGATTATCTCTTTGTAAACATGCATTATATAGTTACCGGGGTAGAAAATAATAGATACGAATCGAAGACTCCTGTCCGGAAATGCTTCTATCGATTAATATGGATTTAATTTCGAATATTTTCTGATCTAAAAAGGAGTGGTTGTTTAGCTAACGAACAATAGTGGTTACTGTTAACAGAGACCCGGAATTTTTATTGTGTAATTTTGTCAAATCTAAACGTTAATTAGACTCATTATCGCTTATAATTATGGAACAAAACAATACAATCAATCAATCTAATGCTCCCTATCGATATATGTTATCGCCCGAATGGTATGTTCTAAAAATAGACAAATAAAGTGTCCCAATAAATCATCTCATTTCATAATAAAATATTCGAAATAAAATCAATATTAATTGATAGAAGCATTTCTGGACAGGGGTCGTCAATTCACTATTATTATTTTATATCCACGCAACTACTTCAAATTTGTTATTTAAAGAGATAATCCATCTTTACGGGTTGTCTTTAAAGATACGTTCATTCAATGGCAAGTTTGCATGACATTTTTTTGCAGGTATTTTCTCATAGAAAACCCTACAGTGTCAGAATATGAACGGCAACATGCATATAAAATTCACATTTACCAACGATATATATGGATTAGAAATGAGAAGAAAAATTTCGGTAATTTCTCATGTAACCGTGCTACTAACACGTTGCCTTACAGTGCCTGTATGATTGATTCTTGCGAGATAATTGTATACTATGTACAGCCAATTTCAATATCATCGATACTATAGTGGAACTACATAGTTTTTACTTATCGTGTATAGTTAGTTAGCTGTGGACTTGTGGTACAGGTGGATTTTATAACTGTGGACTTGTGATACAAGTGGATTTTATAAGCATTTTTGCATTCGCTTTCTGACACATATAGTAGCTTTCTATACCGAAATGTCTGAAAAAGAATGCCTGGCAAATTTGGGAGCGTGTGAGCGTAACCCTAATCGATTCTCCAGTTCAAACAGTTTTCTGTTCCTTTAAAGTAGATTCAATCAGCATGACGCAATAGCGAAAGTTCCTTGTTAGTCTACTCTCGGATATGATAAACTAAGGAGCGTCTGTCTCATTTCTGTGCGAAAAAAAAATATCTGTCTTTGCAAATATTTTCAGAGTGAATAATCCTCTAGATTGTTTTTAATTAAAATTTTTAATTTGTTAATCGTACGCAATATCCATTAACCCATCGCATCCTTGCTTCCAAATTAGGTCGATCTAATTTGGAGATTCAAATGAGTTATGTCCGTTTAATATATCCCATCATCTTTGGCAACATACATATTCAAACGTAAACACAACAGTTCCTCGTTTTTGTCCATCGGTGTTCTGTTACAGTATATCTGGAAAAATGCGAACATGTTGCGACTAAAATACCTCCCATTGTTGAATTACATTTTACCAATGGTATATAGTGTTGACGTATACTTGGTCGCTAGACTGGTCATCGGCATATAGTGAAATGTCTCTGGTATTAAAAGACAGAACCAGTCACTTTGCTTGTTGTTAAAGCGAAATGTTGGGAAATTTTCCTTTTTGTTTTTGTCATTGATGTTTTCAGAAGTATGTCTTCTGATTTAGAAACATGTATTCATAGGTCCTGGTTTGGCTTTCATGGTCTATCCCGAGGCGCTGTCCTACCTACCTCTGCCACAGCTATGGAGCTTTATATTCTTCCTCACACTCTTCACGGTTGGCATGGATACACAGGTATAATATTTACGATGTCCAATAGTTTGCATAGTATTGGAGGATTAGAACTGTCAGTCCAATGATATCCTTGCGAACAGACTAAAATATTAAACTTTTACCTCCGACTCACATATTACGTGGTGTCATGTTGAGAATGATTGCGAATATAGTGGACATGGATGGTGTATTCCAAATCCGTGTTATTAACGCCCCTCGGGTGTATACTGTGGTACAGATTTTAGAAAGCTGTGGTTCGCTGGGCGTTTTATAAATAGATAATGGGTTTTTTTCCGGTTGTGACAATTCGCAGTAGGTTGCTATTTGTGGACGTCTATTTGCGGAGCTCCCCGAATTCGCGGAAGTCCCCTAAAATTGTCGAAATATGTTGATTTTAATTAGGGAACGGGTGCGTATATGTCAATTGGTACGTATTTTAAACAAATAACGACACGATCATCATAATAGTGGTTTGTTCTATCAATCATATCATCATCACCATCATACGGAACAAGTCTTGCGACTTTTTGTCCCAATAACATGATTTGCAATGCTTGTTTACAAATATATGTATCGTCATTCGATAATTACTTGTGAGTCACTTGAACATATTACTTGTCGTCGAACTCGTATTTTATATAATAGAAGAATGAGTCTAAGTATATTTTTGAATTGATCGAGTGTTGGAGCCTCAACAGCGAAGTCTGGCAGAGAGTTCCAGCTATTTACCACCCTCTACGTGAAGAAATATCTTCCTATGGCCTTGTTAACAATGGGCATCTGTAGCTTTTTGTTATGGCCTCTTGTTCTTCCTGATGAATGTCTTTCTAATAGGTCACAGGCATTGATATTGTAATGACCATTCAACAGTTTATATACTTCGATTAGATCTCCTCTAAATATTCGATATTTTAAAGACATCAGATTGAGTCTTATCATTCGGTCTTGGTAGCATAGAGTTTTGATTTGACGAACTAGTTTCGTTGCTTTTCTTTGTATTTCTCTGCACAATGCTTTGATATTTGTGATGTGGGCTCCATGCAGAGTTACAATATTCGATGATAGGTCTGACCATGCTTTTGTAGAGCGATTAGAAAGTGTCGATGTCCAAGTTTGTGAAAGTTCTGTTGACTATGCTTTATTGTTTTAGGATATTGTAGGAAGGCTAATCAGGCCGTGTCAAATTGAGATATATAGCAATGGAATTTCTCGCAGGACAACACATTTCGGGTTTTCGTGGGGTGTGTATTCGCTGGATGTCTTATAGTTGCAGTATGTAACGATTATAACCACGTTAATAGCTTTCGGAATCACTGAACTAAATGGTTTCCCATAGGCGACGGTGTTAACGTTTCGGCCAAATTCACTGAATTGAAGCCTGCAAGCCATACCAGTGATGTTTACCCAGCTAGATTGACACCAGTTGATCACGAAAATGCCAGAAAAATCATAGGTCATGTGTTTACTTTTTTAAATAAATCCCCAAGTCTACGACAGGGCTATCTCACAGCCAAATTTGATCTGGAAAAACCCAGGACTACAGCAGCTAGTTAAATAAATTTCCCGCTCACAAAAATCCATTGCCCCATTCATTCACCAGTTTAAATTATTTAGATATTATGTACAAATCAAATAAACGCGATGTCATCCTTTAATAACGTGTCGCATGTATCAGGTGAAGGTCATTCTTCAGTTACCTTCACCTTTAGCATTCCACGGTGTACTCGCTCCCCGACTCTAGAACACATTTAGCTCCCTGATTCCTTTAGATGTTTAGGTATGAACAATGGTTGGGCCATGCACTCTTGGCGGGAACACAATGCCTCCGATTTTTGATCCGCATTTAGAAGCTTTCTGGTGTGGTGAATGAGAAACCTGCAGTATTAAGCCGTAGTTTTTTGTAATAATTTGAAGGATTAGTTGTTTTAACGGAATTCTGAGGCGGTGCATTCATGTAACCAATATATTTTATATTATAATTTATATGTATGGCTAATAATATGATCTTGAGGGCGTTACCATTTCTGAATATAGTTTTCTTGTTGTATATGTGTCCGAGAGTGATGATTCGAATAGTACACCAAGAGCAAACCAAGAGGCCTGAACAGAAAAAGAACGCTGTTCGTACGTTAAAATTTTCAGTATCAGGCGTCACGGTGTTCTCGGGCTAGTGTTCGAATCGCCACGACCATGTTCTATGTGGTCGGTCTTAGTAACCTGCCGTTCACGAACAATAAAAAAGTGGATTCTAATAGATCCGATCCGTACGGTGGCTGGTTTAGGCCATGGGGATTTTTTTTTGTTACCTTATGGTAAAAACTAATGAATATTCAGTTTGTCTTGGAGCCACCTAACCCGTGTTCCCCGTTCTCTCTGAGCTAGTTTATATCGGACGTTCATATCCCCATAGAGCCCGGGTCCCACGCCATAAGGGGTTTATAGTAGCTTCTATCGTACGCATTGCACCTGGTGCAAGTGTAACAAGTCGCCGTAAAGGTATCTGGATATATGCAAATGTCAATCAGTTATTTCGTGGCCACGAATTAGCTATTTCGTGGCCACGCATTAGTATTTCGTGGCCACGAATTAGTTATTTCGTGGCCACGAATTAGTTATTTCGTGGCCACGAATTAGTATTTCGTGGTCACGAAAGAAAAAAAAAATTCCCATGTCCTAAACCAGCCACCGTAGATCCGAGTATTTAGGACAGACATAATAATATCGAAATAGTTCATGCAGACACTTTACGACGAGAGCCTGTTACCCAGCGCACTTATATTGCCATATTCCATGCAACGACAACGTGCTTCTAAGTCAGCCTATATAACCTTGCCATATTATTCATTTCATCTTTCCAGATTGTGAATACAATGACTATTACGACGGCTGTTATGGACAACTTCCCGAAGTTGAGAAATAGGCATTTAATCGTCAACGCAGTCATTTTCTTGCCTCTTTGTCTCCTGGGACTGTTCTGTGTCACACAGGTAGCGTATAACATATAAGAAGTAACACTAGTCCGTGGGCCAAAACAAAAAATGATCACTTTTGCTCCACTTTGACCGAACAAAGGGTTCTACATATCAAATTGAAGTTTATTATATATCTCCCGCATCAGAAAATACACGTTGCCAGGATGGCAAAGTATCCAAACATGGCGAAAATTACGGAAGATAACATGGACATGAAAATCTCACACCTTAATTGCTTTGTGGTGCCTATCTTTAGATATTAAATTTCAAAATTTATTTTCTCAAAATCTGTTAGGAATTTCTTTGTAAACTTTTGTACAAGCGGTTATTGTGACACAGTTGTTAAGAACCATCAACCAATTGGATATTATTACCTCATTTACTTTACTTTTATGGCATGAAAAATATTTTTTAATTTCACTGTTTTCAGGTACCAAGACAAGAACTTCTGTAAAATATATGTTTTTCAAAAGTGCAATTCATATATCCATGATATCATATCTCAAGATCATGAGAGGAGACTTATTCTTTATTTGTGAAATTTAATGATTATTTTCACGATCCGACCATTTTTGCCTTAGGTCAAATGTTTCAAACAAATGAATTAAACCTTGCCCCACTCTACTCCATAAACAGGCGTATTATGCCATGCCCCGATGGCGTGCTAAGAAAGGCAACTACCCATACATAATTTTCTATATTTGAGGATTTTCATGCCACGCCTGTTGATCAATGAACAATTGGGCTGAGATGTGTTGTGGGTCATGGGTTCATAACCAAGTTAAAGCTGACCACCATATATCTTAACACTGTGGCCTAATTTATGTTGATTGCTCCCTGCTTGAGTGGACCAGACTCCATATCAACATTTGTTTGCATTGGGCTGGAATATTTGTGACTTCTTTATTATTCAGTATAATAGATGGGGGTATTATGCTATATTATGCAACTACTAGGCAAATCAAACTCAACATTATGATACAAATGAAGCCTCCTTTCATAGAGCCAGACAATAAGCTATTTGGTGATTGGAATTTTGTGTGAAATTATTAATTATTCTAGCAGTTCTTGGTACCGAAAGGGGCAAAACAAATATTTTCAACCTATCAAATGTATTAAAATGCATTGTTTTTGTTGTCTCTTAATAATTGCTCATATTATACACACTATGAAGATGATGGTTTGTGAAATTCAATATTTTTTGCCAGATAGATCCGGAGAAATTCTTTGTAGAAAAGCTCTTGCCATTTTTTGGCTGGATTTATGCAAAACGTGCGTCTGCATCTTAATGTAGTCCAGCTCATCTCAGGTGCACATGCACGTGGTAACTGCCATTTTATCCTCCTCCTCCTCCTTCATCACACACAAGTCACATGATGTCAGTCACATGATCACACAGTTAAAGTTGCATACAATGTTCATAACAATACAGCATATACACACATATACACATAAGCAATTTGTGTGTGTGTAAAAAAGTTTTTTGGGTTTCATCATAACGACAATGATTCTAACCTGGGGAAATTGTGTTACATATGTATTGCATCACACTATTGTTTCCCGTAATAACTCAGCAACCCATATATATCCTTCAATGGCCCCTATCTATATCAGACTCGAACTGTAAGTCACTGGCTGTATGGCCTACACTGTAAAATCGAACAACCGAATTAGTGACGTTGTCGCCAAACTTACACCTTGACATTAGCCGTTTGAGCCGGAACTTTTAATCGGAACCTGCCTTATACCCTTGGAACAAACGTCGCACTATACCGACGACTAGAATTAAATTATTTGAATTCGAGTCGACAAAAGTGCGACGTTTGTTTCAAATAAATGCGAGTAGACGCACTACCGACGAAGAATGCGTGTGGTCAACACGAATTTAATTGCTGATGCGTCTGAGATCCGTGTTTGAAACAAACGTCGCATCACGGTCGACTCGAATTTATATCGGAGAAATGCAAACGAGCTGCATAATGATATGCTAATGAGGGAATTCCAATTGAAACTGGAAAACACCAACGAGCATGACGTAATTAGGTGGTATTTGATTTCGAGTCGACGAAAGTGCGACGTTGGTTTCAAATTAAATGCGAGTAGACGCACTAAATAAATATTTATTCCGTTTGGATATACCCGCTACTATGCATGCATGGACGTGTGCAAATTTCACATCAACGATGGGTTGAAATTGTTCTTGTAATTTGATTTTCCAACAAGTAATTATTGGGGAATTTGTTGTTTTTAGACTAACATTTGCATATTTTCCTACTTTTTGTCCAACAATTTGACTGAAATGGCCATCAGTCGGGAATCCTGTGTCCTGGTCCCTCGTGGCCAGCCAAAAAACTGCTAATTATTTTCCTATGCTTTTGTTCAAAATTATAAACTTAAATGGTCATCAGTTAGAAATTTTCCAACCTTCGTGGGGGTGTCAGGTTGGAAATTTCCAACACTTGGAAAGCTTGAGGCCAGTCTAATACTATAGTTTTTTCGCGGTTTTCATGTTCAGCCTTTTCTCCCACCGTGCCCAACTATGATCGGATTTTCAGGTTCAGATCTCTATTTTTTTCTTCTATATACTGGCAGAACCATGGTCCGCCCAGTGCATGATCACAATTCTACTGATCCATTCAGAATAGGCTATCATCCAGGTATGTGAAGGAACAGCCAAGTGGGGTGCAAATTGAATTACGCTAATTTATTAGCCCCCCCCCCCCAACGGAGACCATCTAGCTATACGTCCCTGCCCGCCATGTTTATTTTACCACGTGGTTTTAGATAGGCATACTGACGCAATATAGTGTTATACCGCGTTGACCTCAATTTACTATTAAATTGTTAAAATGGTACAACGTTTTCGTATACAAATAAACTGGACCTGATTTCTTTCAGACAAGTTCATGCAGAGCAAAATACCACCTAAAGAATCATGTCCTACCTAAAATATGTGTCAAATACCTACGAAATAGCGATATAAAACCAATAATTTCCACTCCTCGGAATATTAATATTAATTTCGTCGCTTGGAAGTCAAAAGCCACATTTTCTCACTAAATTTTACGTTTTAGAATTGAAATATAACTTCATATTTTAGCCGTTTTGACCAAAACCCTCATGAACGTTTTGTGCAATTTTAAGAAATCATTTAGATTCATCTTGAATTAAATGCGACGTTTGTTTCAACAGACGAATTATGAATTAAACTCGAGTTTAATTCGAATTGAATTCGAGTCGTCTGTAGTGCGACGTTTGTTCCAAGGGTAACTATATTGTTCCGATACCCACTGTTTCCCTTTCATGCAGGGTGGTGTGTATGTGCTGCAACTGATTGACTGGTATGCGTTGACGACACTTCTCCCCATCGCTGTACTACAGACCGTTGGGATTGCATGGTTTTATGGTAAGGCTCTCACCTAATCACCCCATCAACTTGCATGTAACTTACCTCTAGATGATGTATATATAAATTATGCGTTTATTCTCTTTTCAAAAAAGAAATTGAGAATAACGCACAGAAATTATTATAAAAAATGTTACAAAATATAAACACGGTCTTCATGGAGCAATTAAAGGGGTGCTGTACTCAACTATTGTTGTATATTTCTATAGTCTCTGCTTCATAGAATATGGTAACCAGATTTCCATTATTTGAAAGACTTGAGTACGAAGTAATGTTGGCAGATTAGCCGGAATGTGAAAACAGAACTATATCGTCATCGAGTAATTTTTGTACAGTTTTCAAGCAAATGTATCAAATAAATGTCACATTACTTGCATTCTATAGTCACGTATACTCATTTATGGTATAGTTTATGGTATAGTCACAAGTCAGTGAGTGGCTTGAGTTTACGCGCCGTATCAACATACTTTTTTACACGATCGTGTGGGCCACGCGTTACTCAATCCATTGTCCGTCATTTAATCTGATTACGTCTTGTACACGGAAATTCGTAATTTAATTTATATCAAATTATTAACTTTGATTTTAAGATAACCTGTTAACCTGAACGTTTACAGAATACATCTTCGACTCAAGTTTCTTATTGTTCTGTATATTATCGATGTTAGATCGTTGCTATTACGGGAATTTATTGAAATTGGCGTACAGTACCCCTTTAAAATGTTACAGATATAGTCAATAGCTTTATTATAACAATAAAATCACCGTCACCATCGAAGTTCTCCTCCCATTTTCAGCCTCCGCCCGTCGGCTTAGCCACTGCAAAACAAAAACAACTGAAACATCAACAACAAGTTAACATCACTGACGATTAATCAACATATAGGGTTTAGATTATATGAAGATACATGTATCAGTCGATTGGAAGAGCATGATCCACGTAGACAAGCCACATCATCCAAATTCAGGATGGGCCATATAAAATGTCAGTAGTTGGATAGGTATAAGGCAGTTAGCGGTAGGGGTGCCACGATTAATCGTATAATCGATTAACCGTTGATAAAGCCGATAATCGATTACCATTTCCATCGTCGATTAATCTGCGTTATTTATATCGGACGTCAGAAAATGCCGGGTATTATTGAATACCGTAGTAGTTTTAAACTTGAAAGTACCCACATATAATAGAACACCGTTTTGACCCACTGCCATAATATATTCACAAACATCAATACAATCATGTAGATTTCCTTGTTAAAGGTACTCAATCCGATCAGACGCTCCTAATTTACTATTTCTTTGGCTTCGGGGGTAAAAAATATTTGATTCGAGTCGAGGAACCCACCCATCAAAGCTCAGAGTGATTAGATATCGATGCTTGAAGTTTGCTGTTTCTATTGTTTGTGGACCAGATCTTACCCAGAAGCACATGCTCGAACGGACAAATTTCGGTTGTAAGATGGATAACTCTAAAATCAAGTGTTTTTTATTGTTAATAGTAACCACTTGAATTTAGAGTTATCCATCTTACAACCGCAATTTGTCCGTTTGAGCAAGTGCTTCTGGATAAGATCTGGTCCACAAACAATAGAAACAGCAAACTTCAAACATCGATATCTAATCACTCTGAGCTTTCATGGGTGGGTTCCTCGACTCGAATCAAATATTTTTTACCCCCGACGCCAAAGAAATAGTAATTTAGGAGCGTCTGCTCAGATTGAGTACCTTTAAATGGCGTATATATCATCAGATGGAATAGGGTGTTAATGCAAGTTCGTGTTCTTACTTCTTAGCCTTAATATAATGTGAGTGCCAAATATTGGGAAATGGGGTCACTTAATGAAATCCCATTATCCTTTACACGTTCAAGGTCGAAAAGTTCGACGTTCATTGTTCCACTAACATTCTCAAACAGATATCACATTCGCATACATTTCAACAATTCCATCATCCACTCACTCAGTCACTCGCTTGTTCTCTTTTAGTCCAGTGCATTTATGGTTTTACCCAGAACTAATTGCAACAGAATTTTTTTTTGCTGGAATTGGTACATATACCCTCCGTAAACAACATACTAAAAATCGGCAAAAATCGGAAAAAGGGAAATTAGTGAATTTCGTGGAAAATAAATTGGGAAAATTTGGTAAAATCATCAATATATGGATTTTCATGAATGTATATAAAAAATTCAAATTTACAAGTCCTACAAATATCATGCCTATTTTGTCGACCACATTTTCCTGAATCCAGAACTGGAAACCATTCCCAGATTCCTTAAGTATTTTTCGAGTTGTGTGCTTTCAAAAACGCGAGTTTACCTGATTTTGGAGCCTTAATTTCGCAGAATGAGCCAAATGCCGTATTATATGGTTAATTATTTAAAAAACTAGTGCCAAATTAATGACCTTTTCACTGTTTTAGCAATTTCCTCACTAGATTAAACACAAAATATGATTAATATGTGCATCTATGAATAAGGAGAATAAAATATTCTCAAACAAAATGTGTGTTCCATTGTATGGACTTAGCCAAATTTGCCTTGCCACAGAACTTGTGTGATGAAATGCCATATTTGAGGTCATGTAAATCAATAAATTAATATCCATATGCTCTGCTTTTCTCATAACATTTTGAGAATACTAGATTGAAGAAATTGTGAAGTAATTTCCAAATACATTGGTGAATAAAATAAAATTATGGTCCTATGAACTCTTAGTCTAGCCTCTTTTCCGAAAATGCTATTGTGGGGCGTTTTTGTCAATTTTAAAAGGATTTTAGGCATATTAAGAATAATTAACGAAAGTTTATTGTGTAAAATTATGTGATCTGTCCTCTTAAATCATTTTTTTGTTGAGAAAATAGCATTTCAATGGTTATACCAATGAATGTCACTGGATTTCACTCATCATTATGGAAACTTACTCCAAATTTGAACGGCAGAACAATGGGGTAGGGGAAAGCATATCAACAAAAACTTCAAAATTATGCATCTTGAAGCATAAAACTTTATATTAACAGCTTCTGCTTACATTGTTCTTTCATGCATAATTTCATATTTCCTTTGTTTATGTTTATTGACAGAGCTATAATATTTGTTGTCATAATTTGGCAGTGAAATGTCAAATTGGCATTTTGAGATTGTTTTTATACAACATAGCCATAAAGTTCTAAATCAACGTCCGATAACGTATTAAGCAGTTTTATAATGCAACAGGAATGTACACAAACTGGAAGAAAACAACATTGTGTCTGAAATGGCTGTAATTTGGTGATAAGATTGCATTTTGTGATTTTTCCTACCCCTATACCAACGCTAAAATTTGGAGTCAGTTTCCTGAAAAATGAAAGAAATCTAGTGACATACTATGGCATAACCAATGTAAGGCTAATTTTTTATCACTTACGTGTTGTGGGAGGAAAGTTCAAATCATTTTACACATTAAAACACCCATTGTTTTTTGTTTTTATGGCCCAAATCCTTTTAGAATGGACAAAAATGCCTCAAACTGGCATCTTTGGAAACAAGCTAAGACTAAGTATTCAAAGGGCCATAAGTTGATTTTCTTAAATAATGTCCTGTTAATACCTTTACAATTTGTTCAATCCAACATACTTAAAAGGTTATAAGAAACGCATGGCATATTGGTATTAAATTATTGAGTTACATGACCTCAAATATTGCATTTCATCACACACGTTCAGTGTCAGAGGCAAAATTGGCTAAGTCCATACAATGGAACACACATTTTGTTTGAGAATATAATCTTCTTCTTAATTATAGATGCACATATTAATCATATTTTGTGTTTAATCTAGTGAGGAAATTACTAAAACAGTGAAAAATCCCTTCAGTTTGCTCTAGTTTTTTTTTAATAATTAATCATTAATAAGGCATTTTGGCTCATTCTTCGAAAGTGAGGACCCGAAAATGGGCCGAAATCAGGTAAACTTGCATTTTTGAAGGCACACAACTCGAAAAATACGTAATGAATCTGGGACTGGTTTTCAGTACTGGGTTCAGGAAACTGAGGACGACACAATACACATCCTTTTTGTAGGATTTTTGAATTTTATTGTTTTTATAAACATCCATGAAAATCCATAAATTGATGATTTGACCAAATTTCCCCAAATTTATTTCACGAAATTCACCAATTTCCCTTTTTCCGATTTTTGCCGATTTTTAGTATGTTGTTTATGGAGGGTTTATGTACTTACTCCAGCAAAAAAAAATTCTGTTGCAATTAGTTCCGGGTTTGGCATTTTTTTCTCATAAATGCACTGGACTATTTGTAGTCATGTTTCGCTCGTTCGGCCCAATTGTAAATACGTTTATCCCGTCAACCTTTCCAATTCTGGTTCTCTAATTCACTCATTCTGTTATAAAGGCTAATTTAATTTTCGAGTCACCGATTAGATTTTTATAGTGCCTTGATATACGGTTTTAATAACAATCTATGACATAAAATATGATTAAAATACTATAATTCATCACCATTTGGAACAGCTGTCTCAGAATGTGCCCATAGAGTAATAGAAAATAGCTGAAATCACAGAATATTTCCCCCCGCCTCGTTCCCAGAATGCAACACAATTCAAACTAAGATATAGAGTTATTCCCCTTTCATTGAAAATAATACCATTGCAGTACAATCCAGATGAAACGTAAGAACAAAAAAACACGTCCGTACTTCAACAAAAATATGTTCACAGTGTATTACACCGGATAAGTTTATAATACAATGTTTTGGAGCTTCTTCCTTCAAATGGTATATAATATGATATATATTTTATATAATGTGATCTGGGGGGTTCGAATATTAAGTGGGCCTTTAAAGACATATTATGGACTTACTTCAGTGATTAAAACCAATAAGTTAGTCACCAAACAAGATCTCCACTGGAAGAATGTAGCAATCGACTAAGGTTGTCGAAAACTTTATCTGCATTGACTTGGCCATTTAAGAGAACACAAAGTTTGAACTACACACAAATGTAAATATTTATACTTTATTCGGGACGATTTATTGTGCATGAACATTAGGGAAATGATTCCACCAACAATAGTAAATGCATGTACTTCGTTTATAACAATGACGCTATTTTCTGCCTATTTTGATTTAAAATTTATGACAATGGCTGCGGACACACGTACCACGATGTCATAGTAGGTGTGACAATTTATTATGGTGGAATTTGGAGACAATTGGTCGTCATAATTAATATGCCATAGCAAGACATGTCGCCCTCTGCAAATTCGCACAATGAGTCTACCAAGCTCTGCCAGCGACGGTCGATATCTCAAGGATGTATCTATACCTGTGAATGTCTTGTCGCTGTTGATCTTCACTCAACACGCAGTGTTATATTTTGCATGCTAACACACAAGTCCACTTGATAACTTATTAGCTCAACTTACTTTGTAAGTTTGAGCTATTGCCATGGTCTGGCGTCCGTCGTCCGTGTGTGCGTGCGTCCGTGTGTGCGTGTGTCCGTCAACAATTTCCTTTGGCGCGGGCTACAGGTCGTACCTTTGATCTGATCTTTATGAGATTTGTCACGAATGTTGACATTGACATGTAGATTGGAACGGGCCATTTTGGTGTCATTTGGCCAAAAAACATGGCCGCTGGTGTAATGTTGTAATGAATATTTAGGTATGAGTTTACTCAGACTGAGTTTTAGCCAGCAGTCCAAATTTAAAAAATAGTATAGAAAACATTATAGAGAACCATGAATATCAGATTATGTTATATTATATACATTTTTCATACAAAATGTAAGTTAGCGCCTTTTGCATGCCAAAATTTTCAGTAGTTTTACGGAGTGATTTGTACGTCTCTTTAAATAAGTTTATTAATACAATTATTGTGTTAAGGTTTGGTCAATGTATGAAGTGACCATTGTAAGTGCCCTTGTTATATGGTCATGTAGTTCACATGTAAAGTGTGGACCAAACGCTCTTCATATGCATTTGTTAATATCACGGAGTTCACGTACAAAGCAATGAAAGCACAAATATTGCAACTACATGAATTCCATTCACATACGTTGCGAGGCTACTTTGTTTATATAAACATCGGAGGTCATGTTGTCTAATACAAACATGCTGTAAAACAGCTCGAAACGAGAGCTATTGGGTGGGGGTAATCGCATCATGTGACGCTGAGGTCAATCTGTATCTGGTAAGATATACATAGTCGAAATATAAGTCTCCATATGTCAGTATTCCGAGTTGTCACATATATAGATAATTATAAATGTAAACATAATCAGGATAAGCGCACAATAGTTATGTGATACCCTTAATACATGGGGAGGGGGTTGCTTGTATTGCTTGTATCCCAGGCAACACAACAGACTAAACGTTTATTGAATATTTTTTTTTACAAGAGCATCACTATAGGGCTTGGCAGAAAACACCCATGGCAATTCCAACAAAGGGCAATAACTGTCTGAGTATTGGCGGGGGGGGGGGACACAAATTTGAACTTGATCTGTATTTTGCCATACATATCAAAATTGTTATTCAGTGAGACTATCTAAAGTTATCATACGGAAGCCAGATGCAAAGGGATGGACGGACAGACAGGCAGACCAATCACATAATATGTCCCATTTTTTAAAACGGACATTCAGAATTGATCCCATATTTATTATAACATATTTTTACACAAACCTGCATGTTGGAATTGGAGATTTTAATATATATAGATGTAGCATGCATGAAGTATGGCTCAAAGTACTATACAGTTTGCCTACCATCTGATATCTGGATAAAAGGGTAAACTCTAGTGCTTTTCAGAATAAATTTTATGCAGACTGACTCATTGTATAATATACCATTCGTATATCTGTCACACACGTAACAGTTTCTAGCTAGCATTTCTGGTTACCATTTATAACGATTTTTGTGTCACACACGTAACGCAGCTAAATTTTGATTTTGGGATCAGGACACTTTAGTTCAAACATTACATTCATCCCAAAAGTATTATTTTCAAAATTGAGTATCCCTTCAATAACTTTAGATAGCTTGTAATTTTTGATGGTGTAAGAATTCACAGAAATTAGGTTTCAAAATAACCTCATATAAAAACCTGATTTTTCTGAGGTCACAGACGTAACGCTCGGTAAAAATATTCCATCTCCATTATGATGCAATGTTGGTCAATTATACTCAAATATATCATAGAAGGGCTCATTGCGGATAGAATGACCATACTGCATACCCATAACATGGGATACTTCGCAAACTATGTCAACATAAGGGCCCAAAATATTCTCTGAATGTCACACACGTAACGAAATAATGACCCAATAGAAGAGTAAGGCAATCATACTTAGTCGTAAAGTTTGTAAACCAGTGTTATCTGTACCGTCGTAAAGTTTGTAAACCAGTGTTATCGGTACCGTCGTAAAGTTTGTAAACCAGTGGTATCTGTACCGTCGTAAAGTTTGTAAACCAGTGTTATCTGTACCGTCGTAAAGTTTGTAAACCAGTGTTATCTGTACCCTCGTAAAGTTTGTAAACCAATGTTATCTGTACCGTCGTAAAGTTTGTAAACCAGTGTTATCTGTACCGTCGTAAAGTTTGTAAACCAGTGTTATCTGTACCGTCGTAAAGTTTGTAAACCAGTGTTATCTGTTCCGATTTCACTAGCTGGTTTACATCGAAGGAAACTCATTGTGAAATAAACCCTTCCATGACAGGAGATTCCTGAAAATTTGTGTCGATGCATTCTCTTATATATGCGAAGCTCCATTTGGGAGACTCTCATACATGTATATAAGACAATGCACAGGATATTTAGTGCTTCACTAGTGCAGCTCCCGTCATGAAAAGGTTAACCATCCAGATGCACACTGGATTTTCTCAACCAATGAAACTCATATCGGTGTCGGCTGCCACTTAGCAGCTGAGATGACACTACAATTTAAAACCCAGCCTACCACTCAAGGTATCCATAATGTAATTCTACTCAATACAGTAATAATACTAAATTCAGAGCTGATTGCATGTAAGATATCTATTAATTATTTGAACCCCAGGCTACTCAAACATATTCTCTAGACACTTGAAGAATAGAATTTTCCTTCTGATATAATCGTCTATATCTCCAGGTGTACACCATACAGTGTGTTCTTGGTTGCATCTCCAGACACACATTATATATGTGACCGCCATATCAAATCCAGTCGTAAGTCGGGATTTTTTTTTACCCTGTGCCAATGCATTCTCTTATATATGCGAGTCGACCATAGGTCGCCTCGCATATATAAGAGAATGCATTGGCCTAACAATTTTTTATCATTTTTTTTAAATAAATGTTTCTTACAATTTTTAGGACATAAAATAAAAAACATCCATTACCCTGCAGGGAGCCCCACACATATATTGAAGCATATAGAAGAGTGTCGTCTGCTCATGTTTATCTGGGGCTCTGTATGGGTGAAATTATAAAATTGTTAAAGAATACAAGAAAAAATTGTAAAAACTTGTTAGGCCAATGCATTCTCTTATATATGCGAGGCGACCTATGGTCGACTCGCATATATAAGAGAATGCATTGGCACAGGGTAAAAAAAATCCCGACTTACAACTGGATTTGATATGGCGGGTCACATATATGCTCTGATTAAATGAATTGTAACAATGTGCTGGGTAAAGGATGGTTGCTTAAAGATGCATAATCCGATTAACGACCGAAAATTACTATTCATTCAGCTTCGGGGGTAAAAATAATAGATTTGAGTCAAGGAACCCACCCATCAATGCCCAGAGTTAACAAATTTCGAGTTTTTAAATCTGTTATTTTTCACCACCTCGATTATTTGGCGGCCTGGCAAATATTCGTCGAATGCCGACCGACATACTCTTTATTCCGTACCAAATTGCATTGAACAAAATGTTGATATATAACACATTTTGGGTAATTTTTATACTATAGTTGACAGTGGTTAGCATTAATTTTTGGAAAATAATTAATTATGATAAGCAGAATTTCTAGAAATGTTGCTGTTGGAATCTGTTTCAATGGGGACCATTGAATTTGATTGAGTACCTTTAAGTCTGACCGCTATACATGTAGGCATCAAAATCAGGTCCCCACTCCCCAGAGGGTGAATACTCATTGATGAGTACCGGTAGGTTTATCTACATGTACTCTCACCTGCCGAATAATAGTACATGCATGATTATTTAATTTCAGTCAAAAATACAACCCTGCACTATTATTTGGCAATGAGACATATAGTGAAATTGCCTGCACTAGTTTTAATTTCTGCCCTGCCCTAAAATTCGGCTTGCACTTTTATAATCGGCAGCAGAGTTCGCGCTGCCACTTGCCAAATTTGCCAGTGGCAAAAATAAAAAAATAACTGACAGTTGGCAAATTCTTTTTTTTTTGGCAAGTCACTTTTTAATTCCTCAAGAGACAGGAGGCCCCCACCCCCCCCCCCCCCTTTCGTACGCCGTACTCCATGCCCTGTTATGAGGTACGCCGTATTCCGGCCCCTCTGTTAGTAGGTATTCGGTATTCCAAATATACCGGTATTCGTACGCCGACCTTCCAAAAAATGAAGTTTTCATATATTTTTATGTATTCCATATGGCTGTTAACTGGTATTCCGTATTCCACCCTCTGTATTAAGTGGTATTCCGTATTCCATGGGGGGTGGGGTGGGGGCCTCAGACAGGGGGGTGTCCCCGAGCCCGGAATGCAGATTTTTTTCTGATGTCATGCAATTTGTTTCCAAAATCATTTCTAAGACAAATTACAGCTTCAAAATGAATTGAAACAATCAGATTCATATAGTAGTGCATACTATAGCCTTATACAAGTAAGGGGAGCTCTATATTTTAATTTTTTGTCCACAATTTCTCCCTTTAACAGTTGAAACCATGGGGTGGTTCCGGTATTGGTCGAGGAAAAAAATTGCAATGAAAAAAAATCCATTCTTATCTTTTCTCATAGTTTATCATGGCTTTTTAAACTTATTATACATAGAGGATACCTGCGTGTTTTGAGTGAATACCGGAAGTATCTCATGAGTGGTCACAGTGAGATACTGGAATCATCACGAGTGGCCTTTGGGCCACGAGTGATGATTCCAGTATCTCACTGTGAAGGCCACGAGTGATGATTCCAGTATCTCACTGTGACGACGAATGAGGTAATTCCGGTATTCACCCAAAACACGAAAGTTTTCTTTTTATTATATGCGCTATTTACTAAAATAGATCGAGGAATTAATTCAAAATCGATCTGATTCCGACTCACATCGGCAATACAATTTCTGCACAACAAACAGATATTCAATAAAATACTGTCGATAACTCAGAATACACCTGCTTCAAATGTGCGTAATATATCAGCTAACTTTATTTCAAATATACCAACTTACTTGCTTGTGTACTATTAGCAATGTGGCCAGCTGTCAAAAAGCCGAAAAACCGTTGGCCTCATTTCAAGTCATTTGTTTATATTAATGATATCAGTCAAGATATTGAATAAACGATAAATACAGTGACCACGTGGTCGAAGTACATGGTCGATGTCGATACATGACTACGGTGACTTAAGTCACATAATAACGTGTTGTTCACTGATTGGAGCATTAAAAGGCTCCAGATTCAATCTCAGAACATCTAATTTTCAAAATTTTCCGGGGGAGGTTCCCCGACCCCCTCCCGTACTCTCCCCTCTCAGGCCTTCGGGAAATGCCTTCGGCATCTCCTGCTTGGATACTACTCGCCTCGACATTTTGTAGGAGAGCTACTCGCCACTCGCCTAGACGATTTTAAGGGTGGCCCCTCATTGCTCACCAGTGATTTCCCACATGGAGAGGACTGGAACTGTGTTTATTTAATCAAATTGATGGTGTTTTTACTTTACACATGCACAAATTTTAACCTGTTGCTAATAAGGGACACAACTATCCTGTTAAAGTGGGTATTTGGGTTTTTAAAGGTTTTGTCACTGGTTTTGTTGGCATATTTTTCAGCCATGTGCTTTGTTTGTTGTTTGTTGTTTTTGTGGGTGTACTTGATCAGCGTTCTCTCAGTTTCGGTGCAGACACAATGAGATACCCTTAACCTGCCAACAACACATTATTTAGTAGAATTTACAAGATTTTCATCAATTTTTGGGGGTGGGTGTCCCAGACCTGGGAGGAAAAAACTTACGGTCCCGGGTGGGCGTCCCAGACCTTGGTGGAAAAAACTTACGCTCCCGGGGTGGTGGGTCCCCAAAACTGACAAACACAAAATTTCCACATTGTATCCGTAATTTTTTTCCTGACCCCCCCCCCCCCCCCCCCCCCCCACCACCACCTGCAAGAGAGTTGAAAAAAATATTGGTCAATCAATACCATTCATTTCAGGAAACTCTTGCAATATACATGTAATTGTATTAGTGGTGTTTTATATGGTTTTGGAACAGTTAACACATCTATTAAGATGAAGTTAATCTGATAGCGTTAGTATCGATGGTGGAGGGATTACTGATCTTAATATCTGAACATTTCCCTCCAATAAATGGACTCCTTCGTTAACTTTTATTTATCTGCCGTCTGCTGATTTGTCCTGAACACCTCTCCGAATGAACACTATATCATTCCAATATATACTTTTATAACTTGAGTGGGAGAATCCATTAAGTATAAAATGGGTTAATATGGCTATTCCACTCAAATTGTATACTTGCTGAGAATGCTTTTCCCAAATTTCCCGTCTAATACTATAATTAAAGTCATCTTTTTGACATCTTGATTGTTATATAATATGTTTGATGTGCATGGGCTTCAGATGGTATGGATTCCTTCATGTGGTGTACCGCTTAACAATTACCAGTAAGTAGTGTACATGTAGTCCATCTATACTTTCGACCTACTGATATAGCTCGGGCGTGGAAACCCTTTAATTTTGGAGAAACGATCACTATTTTTGGCATTGAGACATAGAGCAAAATTGTCTTCACTATTATTAAGTTCAGCCTAAATACCCACCATTATTATGCCATCACAATTATTAGGCACAGTATTGCACTATACTGTTGGTACGGTACTTTTTCTTACACGTAACTGCTTTGATTTTCTTACACGTAACTGCTTTGATTTTCTTACACGTAACTTCTTCGATTTTCTTGATTTTCTTACACGTAACTGCTTTAATTTTCTTACACGTAACTGCTTTGATTTTCTTACACGTAACTGCTTTGATTTTCCATACCACCATCATGACAAGCTGAACAGTACCCACCAACATGATGGCAGATGGTGATCAATACATTTCACACTGGGTTGTGATTGCATTTTCTTTGTGTGATTGTACCATCTTACCGTGGAGAGAATACACTTCCATTAGTAAAGAAATTGGATCTAATTGGATTCAAAGGTTATATGAAATGAATGCATGCAGTTCATTTGGGTTAGTCTCAAATACATGGTGGGGAATCACGTGGTTTCGAGGTTGGTGAGTACCACACATTCAAAATTGCCAAGGTGAGTGCAAATGCACAATAACATAATATATGAGGAACTGACACAAAACATAGCATTTTGACTGTTACGTTGCCAGTCGGAGGTTCGTGGAATACACCAGTCCATATATCTAAGAGAATCCTTCGACTGACAATTTTGGTCTGAATGTTAAGAGTAAACAATTACTGTGAGTTTGGACACAAATAAGGTAATAGCTTGTTTGAAAAAATAGTTTTTAGCATACATGTATGCTCCTAGCTGCCAAAATACTATGTAATATATTATTATCCTACTAGTAGTTTATTACCCTTTTCCTCGTTAATGGTCGTGTTTACGATTGCCTGGGCCATTTTGAATGCATGATACTCGTTAACTGGAAACCATGTTAATTTCCCCACCGTGATATAGTGTATCTGTCATTTGCAGAATTAGGTCCCCAAATGGTGAATTTAGTGGCGCTATCCCACAAGGCAGGCTACCATCACCAGATCCACCCTCTGTGAACCTCATTCTGCTTAGGCCTCAATGACTATGGGAGACCTACTACTAGGATCAAATTGAAGTTCCCCAGTTGAAGTTGGTGATGTTCACCCATTAGTCAATTGTTCATTTTATCTTCTGCAAATTGGGGGATTTAGAAACTGAACAGAAGGGAAAAAGTAACTAAACACAATGTTAAATTGAGACTATATATACTTCCCAGAAGATGAGGCCTAAGCAGAATGAGGTCATCATATTATGGTGAGTGGATGTTGTCGGAATCTCTTTGATACATTATCAAAGTTGTTAACCCCTCGGTTGTACATGTAGATTAAACTGTGTAAAACAAACGCGGTATTCAACAATACCCGGTATTTTCCAACTTCCGAAATAAATAAAGCAGATTAATCGACGACGGAAATGGTAATCGATTATCGGCTTTATCAACGTTTCATCTATTATACGATTAATCTTGGCACCCCTAGTTAGCTCAACTTACTTACGTCGTCCGTGTGTGCGTGTGTCCGTCAACAATTTCCTTTGGCGCGGGCTACAGGTCGTACCTTTGATCTGATCTTCATAGATTTGTCATGAATGTTGACATTGACATGTAGATGGGAACGAGTCATTTTGGTGTCATTCGGCCAAAAAACATGGCCGCTGGTGGCCATCTTGGATTTCAAAATCCAACCCATTGGCGCGGGCTACAGGTCGTGCTGTTTGTCTGATCATCACGAAATTTGTCATGGATGTTAATATTGATATGTAGATGGGAACGAGTGATTTTGGGGTCGTTCGGCCAAAAAAACATGGCCGCCAGCAGCCATCTTGGATTTTACTCTTTGCATGACTAAATCATTTGGCGCGGGCTACAGGTCGTACCTTTGGTCCGATGTTTATGAAGTTTGTCATGAATGTTGCCATTGACATGTAAATGGAAACGAGTCATTTTGGGGTCATTCGGCAAAAAAAAATAGCTGCTGGCAGCCATCTTGGATTTCAAAATCCAACCCATTGGCGCGGGCTACAGGTCGTACTGTTTGTCTGATCATCACGAAATTTGTCATGGATGTTAATATTGACATGTAGATGGGAACGAGAGATTTTGGGGTCGTTCGGCCAAAAAAACATGGCCACCAGCAGCCATCTTGGATTTGACTCTTTGCATGACTAAATCCTTTGGCGCGGGCTACAGGTCATACCTTTGGTATGATCTTTATGAAATTTATCATGGATATTAATATTGACATGTAGATGGGAACGAGTAATTTTAGGGTCATTTGGCTAAAAAACATGGCCGCCAGCAGCCATATTGGATTTTACTCTTTTCATGACTAAATCCTTTGGAGCGGCTACAGGTCGTAGCTTTGGTTTGTCATGGATGTTAACAATGACATGTAGATGGGATACGAGTCATTTTGGGGTCGTTCAGCCGAAAAACATGGCCGCTAGCAGCCATCTTGGATTTTACTCTTTGCATGACTAAATCATTTGGCACAGGCTACAGGTCGTACCTTTGGTCAGATCATTATGAGATTTGTAAAGGCTGTAGATGGGAACAAGTCATTTTGGGGTAATTCGGAAAAAAAACATGGCTGCCGTTGGCCATTTTAGAATTTACTCTTTACATTACTAAATCCTTTGGCATACCATAATCACCACATCCCTGATCCGATCATTATGAAACTTGTCATGAATGTGTTGATATTGACATGTACATCTTGTCTTACTTAGACATTTCAATTAGCACCTTTCCTATTCCTCCATTTACTGTCAACCATTAAATTATTCCCCTACCAAAGTTGAGCTACAGTGTCATTGACACTTTCATTGAATAACCCATTTCTGTCAACAGCCATGATTGTTCTTATTAATGAAATTAATATAAGTAGATAAAACACATCATTGCATTGTTTGACATCACTTTAAATATATTTGTAATACGACCCTGCCTAACTATGCTTAAAAGCCATGTCCTGATTGGCCAGTGGCCCGAGTTACCATGGCTATCTCGTTCCAGTTTTGTGGTACAATTCTACTTTTTCCAATTGTACCACGAAAAAAATCGGTTTATTCAGATCGCCGCACGCGACTTTTCCCGTCTTTTCTAACTCCGCGCAAACGGGGCATCAACGGAGTACACCCGCACCCGTAACCCTTTGATTTATTTTGCTACATCTTGACAATCTTGCGAATTTTCTAGCGATTTTTCGCTTGAAACCAGTTTGGTTGCCAATGAATATGGTCCAAATGATGTTATTATATACTGATATATGTTACGACCAAAGAAAGTTACTTAATAAGTATATTAAATGACAAAATAAATCAATGGGGCCGGGCTGTGCATTCGTCGATTCGAATCTCGATCATATTCGATATTTCGGAATCAAGTTGAAAATGAAAGCGCTTGTTCACCAGTACAGAAGGGGAATAAGATTAGTTTAGTAAACTAGATCAATTAGATCGCTTTGTGTAAGGAAAATGATCCATAGTCGATGATAATATTCATGTTGTCCCAACAACGTTCAACACAGAAATGACAGCAATCGTATTTCCTGTACAATTTAAATGAAAGGCACGGGCGCCGCTGAAAACACATCGTTTTTTAGCCAATCACAACGATTATTTACGCAAACAAATTACTAGAGTACTCCATGCAAAGAATCGAGTACGCCCAATACGAATTACACCACGAAATGTTTTCTCACCTGAGACCGAAAAAGCGCAGTATTTCGTTGACTATTCAGTCGAATTGTGACCACAAACTTTCAGTCGTATTACAAAAGAAATAAATACACGGTGTATCGGTGTGTATGGTCAAGTTGTACCACAAAAAACTGATTGTAGGACTCCGCTACGCGTCGTCCTACAATCAGTTTTTTGTGGTACAACTTGACCATACACACCTCTACACCGTGTATTTATTTCTTAAATACACCCCTGAATTATCTCGCATGCATATGTGCTCATTCACTGTTCATTGCATTTATAGGTGCCGACCGATTTTACGATGATATTGAACTCATGCTCGGATACAGACCATATATTATTTGGAAACTACTCTGGAAATACGTCACTCCTGCACTAGCTTTAGTGAGTATAGTTCTTTAAATTACTACTCTTGTTCCAACTCCATTTTTGTAGGTTTAGCATCCTACTTAATGTCCAATAATATATCGATAAAATATACTTGAAGGTACTCAATCCGATTCGATGGTCCCCATATCGTCACATTCCAACAACAACAACAACAATTGCCCCAAAATAATACTAACCAGTCAATTGTAGTATAAAATTGCCCAAAAAGTTTTATTTATCAACACCCAAAGCCACCTGATTTTAGAGTTATCCATCTTCATCCGAAATTTGGTCCGAGACTGTCGGCTTGAGGAATATTTGCCAAGTCGCCAAAAGAAATAGTAATTTGGGAGCGTTAATTCGGATTATACATCTGTACTATACTAATACACGGACGTTATATATCAAAAAAAGACTTATCGAGGTCATGCAGATTTATCAGATGTTTTCAACTTTCAATGTGAAAGATGCATAATCCGAATTAACGCTCCCAGATTACTACTTCTTTGGCTTCAGGGCTAAACAAATATTTTATTCGAGTCCAGTCAAAGCTCAGATATCGATTTTTGAAATTTACTCTTTCCCGATATATGTAATTTTTTGGCGGCCTGTCAATATATCTAACGCCAAAGCCACTTAATTTGAGAGTTATCAATCTTCATCCGCAATTTGTTCCGAAGTCGTATAGGTTTGATGACTTTTTACCAGGCCATCAATAACTACACATCTGGAGAATTGACAAATTTCAAAAATCGATATCTGATCACTCTGAGCTTTGATGGGTGGGTTCCTCGACTCAATTTTAGTAATTTGGTAACGTTAATTCGGATTATTCATCTTTAATTTGACCGGCGTTGCTCCTCGTTTGCAGGTGCTTTGGTTAGCGGGACTTGCCAGGATGGAAGAAGTTCATTACGGAAGTATACGATATCCTGGCTGGTCAATCGCTGTCGGCTGGTGTATTGCCATGATTCCCGTAACTCCTCTCATAGCTAACTTCACATATCATTTATGTTGGAAAAAAGGCAGCTTACAACAGGTAATTGCTAGCTTGACGTTGGTGAACATTCGAAGTAACGTTATCTTAACTCCGTCTTTACTGAATGGAATCTCCAATTCAGTTATAAAGTATATTATTTATCTGGAGGCATGTCCAGGATAAAGCTAAACACTTTTTTGTATAAATGCATTATCATGTGTGCATGCTAAACAAGGTGTTTATAACCTAAACGATGTGTTTAGATAAACTATACACATACATGTGTTTAGATAAATAAATACCTATGTGTTTAAGTAATCATATGTTTAGATAATAAACGAGGTGTTTAGGTAAAGTAAACACGGTGTTTAGAAAGTAAACACCTCAATATGTTTATTAAATAAATGGATCCAGGTGTATATGGCTTGTCACACTTTATAGACACAACCAGGTGTTTAGTTGCTATACAAGTTTATTATTTTATGATCAAGTATAACAAAAATACTTGTAGAAAGTTTCATATTCATTTATGGAAAATGCTCAGATAATAATTTATATCTTAAATTATTGTTTGGACATTTGGGAACTACACGTTAATGAGTATTTAGTAAAGAATGGGTTGAGGTTGGATTTTGTGTAAACATATGTTAATGCTTAACCCTTTCTGGATTGGAGCTTCCTGATTTTTTTTTTGCGAAACCCCTGTGCCAATGCATTATCTTATATATGCGAGTCGCCCATATTTTTCTCTGTTGCATTTTCAAGCACATTCGTCCACTTCTTTGACTCCTGAAAATGAAACTCCCCTCACGCCATTCTCCACTTCCTTTCGCCAATATATGCAGGGACATGCCAGCAAGCGCGATGGAGTTCTTCACACAAGATACCCATGCCTCGGCAGGAACATGGCTATAGATGATCTCTGTTGGGGGCGTCCATCTTAGTACTTCCAACTTCACCCGCCCACCTTGAACCAGGCACATATTTGAATTTCCTGGTTAGATGTTCGATTTGCACCCTCTTGAATTGGTTGGAATTTTCCAATTTGTGCCTCAGACTTTCCAACTGTTGAAAACTTCCAAACTGATAGTCATTTCAGACCTAAAAATATACTGGTTAATCACACACAAATGATATAAACGCTCTTTATTATTTCCATATCAGGAAAACAGTAACAGATAACGCTCTTTATGTTTACCATATCCTGATCTAAACAAAGGCCAGGTTCTGTAACGTTTTTTTGCTTTTAACAATAGCAAACTGTTTATGCCATATTTCTGATTGGTATAAGAACAATGTCTGTCTATATTTTACTATTATTTCTGTTTATGGCGGATTTTGGCGGAGCTGAATATCTTAACAGCATACCCACCGACAACACCGCCCGTATCTTTAACACTAAATACTTGTTAGCAAATCAAACTATCATAACCATTTGAACATGATATTTCAATTATGGAACATTTTGAATAAAGTTGTGGTGAGACACCCCATGCATTACCCTTGTTGCCACCTCCCTTTGCTTCGATAAACTGCAAACACATAAATATAGCCACAATCTCAACCAATATAAATGTATTCTTCCAGAGATTTAAAAACGCTTGCCAGCCGACAAAGATGTGGGTTCCTGCTAGCGATGAGCTGAGAGACACCTATCGGTGGAATCATCCAATACAATCAGCGTCATCTACGGAATTAAACTCCATGGTTCACGAAAACGGCACGAAAAAGGATCCGATTTTTCTTGGAGCACAATTCTGATGAGGGAGTGGGGTTTAATATTCCTGGCCGTACCGAGTTTATATGATGGAGTGGGGTTTAATATTCCTGGCGGTACCGAGTTTATATGATGGAGTGGGGTTTAATATTCTTGGCGGTACCGAGTTTGTATGACGGAGTGGGGTTTAATATTCCTGGCAGTACCGAGTTTATATGATGGAGTGGGGTTTAATATTCCTGGCGGTACCGAGTTTATATGATGGAGTGGGGTTTAATATTCCTGGCGGTACCGAGTTTATATGATGGAGTCGGGTTTAATATTCCTGCCAGTACCGAGTTTATATGATGGAGTGGGGTTTAATATTCCTGGTGTTACCGAGTTTATATCGAATCAATATGCTTCCGTGGCGACCTGATCACGTGGCGCCCAAAACAATGACGTTATCCGCAGGCAACCACGCCGCCACAGCGGCATGATCTCGTAATATAAGTGATACCCATATACCAACAATGTCATGAATATACCCTTCATTTCTATATATATTTGTTTTAATTTGTTCCACATTAGTTTGGTCGCCGAATAATTAAAATGCTGTTGCACCGTGGTTGTCAAGCCGCTGAATCGTGAAATTGGTCGCTGAATCGTCAAACGATTGTGCCGTGTGGTTATACCGTCATGTCAAGATGTCATAGAACTGCGTTGACCATTACTCATTTTTTCATTATATAGTAGTCCACTGTTTTCAAGAAATTATACCTTTCGCATAATGAACTACTTACTACGCGTGAAAAAACGAATAGCTAATAGTAGTCGTAATTTGTTTTCTGACGGTCCAAAAAACCTTTTCGATGAATTGACTATACGAGTCCGTTTGTGAAAAATCGTAGCTTCTTGCCAGTCGCAGTAATGTTATATGGTTCTATTTACCGTGAATATAGTCATAAACTCATTTTCATTATAATTACCATGTTGTTTGCATCGTTCTAGAGCGCGCATGGCTGTATTTTGCACTAATCTATTTTATTGAGTATAAAAGGAGATGGTCCCATAAATGGCCGGATTTAGTGTACAGCTCCCCCTTTAATTGTGTTATCAGGTCATATTCAGTGAATGAACAGTGTCTATTCGTCGTTACTATTACTATATGATGTATTTATGAGTTTTGTCGAAAACCCGAAACCGTAATGGTGGCTATATACGGATGTGGCAAAACGACACTATGATGACATCGGTTACTTATTAGATTCCCAGTTCCTTATTCCTCCTTCGGAAACATTCAATATTGACCAAATAAACGGTGCGGTAGGGTGGATCACACCAAACTATACTATAAAAACCGAAAACCGCGCCCCTCTAACCCGTGCGGGTGCCACAGGATAGCGTTTTTATATTTATGAACCGATTTTTACCAAATAAACGACGCGGTAGGGTGGCCCACCCCAAATTATACTATAAAAACCGAAAACCGCACCCATCTAGCCCGTGCGGTTGCCACAGGAGGTAGCCAAAATGGCAACCAGAGCCGTTTTGGTATTTATGAACCGATTTTGACCAAATAAACGACTCGGTAGGTTGGCCCACCACAATATATACTATAAAAAAAACGGAAAACCGCACCCCTCTATAGCCCGTGAATTGCCAAATTAGGTAACCAAAATGGCAACCATCTATAGACGTTCTTTTATTTATGAACCGATTTTGACCAAATAAACGAAACGGTAGGGTGGCCCACCGCAAATTTTACTATAAAAACCGAAATCCGCACCCCTCTAGCCCGCGCGGTTGCCACATGAGGTGGCTAAAATGTCAACAATAGACGTTTTAATGTTTATGAAGCGATTTTGACCAAATAAACGACGCTTTAGGGTGTCCCACCACAAATTATACAAAATGGCAACCATATACGTTTTACTATTTATGAACCGATTTTGACCAAATAAACGAAACAGTAGGGTGGCCCGTCCCATTATACTATAAAAACGGAAAACCGCATCTATCTGCCTTGTGTGGTTGCCACATGAGGTGGCCAAAATGGCAACCATAGACTTCTTTTATATATGAACATATTTTGACCAAATAAACGAAATGGTAAGGTGGCCCACCGCAAATTATACTATAAAAACCGAAAACAGCACCCTTCTATGTCGTGCGGTTGACACAGGAGGTGGCCAAAATGACACAATCGGTTCATAAATACCAAAACGGCTATGGTTGCCAATTTGGCCACCTCCTGTGGCAACCACACGGGCTAGAAGGGTGCGGTTTTAGGTTGTTATAGTATAATTTGGGTGGGCCACCATATCGCATCGTTTACTTGGTCCAAAATCGGTTCATAAAATCAAAACGACTATGGTTGTCATTTTGGCCACCCCCTGTGTCAACCGCACGAGCTGGAGTGGTACGGTTTTCGGTTTTTATAGTATAGTTTGGGCCACCTCATGTGATAACCGCACGGGCTAGAGGGTTGCGGTTTTCGGTTTTCATAGTATAATTTGGGGTGGGCCACCTCAGTGTTTCGTTTATTTGGTCAAAATCTGTTCATAAATAAAAGAAGTCTATGGTTGCCATTTTGGCCACCTCATGTGGCAACCGCACGAGATAGATAGATGCGGTTTTCCGTTTTTATATTATAATGGGACGGGCCACCAACCGCGTCGTTTGTTTTGTCAAACGCTATGGTTGCCATTTTGGCCACCTCTTGTGGCAACCCCATAGGCTAGAGGGGTGGCGGTTTTCGGTTTTTATTTTATGATTTTGGGTAGGCCACCCTACAGTTTCGTTTATTTGGTCAAAATCGGTTCATAAATACCAGAAAGTCTATGGTTGCCATTTTGGCCACCTCCTGTGGCAACCGCAAGGGCGAGAGGGTGCGGTTTTCTGTTTTTATAGTATAGTTTGGGGTGGGCCACCCTACCGCACAGTTAATATGGTCAATATTGAATGCTTTTGAATAAGGAATAAGGAACTGGGAATAAGTAGTAAAACGACAACTGATAGAAATAACACATATTCTTATCAGTAGTAGAGCGTTATGCGAAAGGTGTCTAATATAATGCTTTTACACGGTTCGAAATATCGCATGGGTTCCCTCCAAGTTCAACAGACCGTGTAAACGCATGCCATTCGTTATATTTTACCCTGAATTATCACCGATCCGTCTGTCGAACGAAATGGGTATGGACCCATTTTGCCTTTTCAAACGGACGGCTTTTAATGAATTGAAGCTGTTTGGAGGCAGTAAATATCATATAAAATATGTAGGAGTTATGCCCTCTGTACAACAATTTGGCAGACATATACAAAAAACTTTAAAACTGCTCAATTTTAAACACTCTTTCTCTAGTTTTGTTCTAAATGTGAACACCAAGCTATGATCAATGGGAATTTGTGATTCCTCAAGTAATATGAAATATACAAATTCCCAGGTCTGCCTAATATTAGGAGGACCATTGACCATCATTAGGCAGACTGCGACATTATGCAGACCAAATCAGGTCTGCCTATTTGTTGCATACCAGTCAAAACCAGTTATCTGGTACTTTAATTGTTAACATCTCTCCTTGTTCAACCGATTTAGGTTGTCTTTTATCTATAAAATGATGGGATTGAAAAACAATTTGTTAAGGGCATTTCAGCCCCGATAATTTTGAGACATGTATATTCTGTCGATATATACTGCTTCATCATTGTGCGGTCGAAACATCCACAGCGGTCTTGAAAAAATCAACTTTTCTGGTTTTGCACTTTTTATGTATAGGATGCAGCAAAAGGGGAGATAACTGGCCAAATGTCATTAAAACATCTAGAAATCTGATGTTTACATCGAAATTGATTACAAATTTCGGGATTGAAAAAAGATGTTAGCTCTGAGGAAAAACCATAAAAGTCGGATAAAGTTGCTTGGCCTACCAAAATCAGACGGTATAAACACAACCATCTGTTTCCAACCTGCTGTGCATTCTAAAAACCTTGCGACAAATCGAAGCGTGTAAAGGCACTTTAAGTCTGCCATACCAAGTGGACGCCTAAATCATGCCAAAATCTTTACTCTGATTACGCCTAAAGAGATAATACACCACCATGTAAAAACCAAGGAACATTTCGATGTTCTGACAGGGAAGTTTATATCATTGAATAAACAATGCAAGTAATACATTTCTTAGTTAATACCTGCTCCTTACTTATGTATTTCACAGAAGGTGAAGGTTCCAGCTTGAGATTGCTGATTTATGTGACTTTGAAACTAACGCATAATATTTATGAAACTATCATTATCTGGAAACAATTATAAATTATTTGCATGTTCTGTTAGATTCAATACCCAACACAATGAAAATAACACTAAAGTTTATTTGTTGATCATCCACTGATATCCTGATTAGGATTAAATGAGGCTTAAGTTCCCCTTAACTCCATGAGTGCAGTAAATGACAAACCAGCTAATTAGGTCTCCCGATGTATATCACACCTGCTTTGTTCAGTTAATTAGCCCAACTGTGCCAGTGTGACCCTACATCCATTGTCTGCAGTAGTCCCAATAATATTTAATCCTAATTGAAGTTGGCTAGCCTTTTTATTCATATTAGAACATTTCATTGTCTGTATCATACGTTTATTGCTATACATGCTGTATTCAACATTTCAACAATTGTGTGTTATCTGTGTCCACTGCCAGGATGTACACAGTGTACCACATGTACAATTTGTACTAACTTTCTGATATGATGTTTGTATATGTGCACACCCCACAGTGCTACATTGTGAGACTATGAGTATCCAATAGCTATTATGGATATTTTAGTAAAGCAATCAAAATGTAATCATGATTACAGGTACATATGAAAGTAATCGATTACGATTACTTGTAATCGAAAAATGTTATGATTACTGATTACAGGTGATTACTCCAAATGTTGTAATCGATTACTTTGATTACAATTACTGATTACGATTAACCCAACCCTGCTTTGGTGAGCCGTCGATTACAATCATGAAATTTCTCCCAGGTAATCATTTGTGACCCGCCATATCAAATCCAGTCGGAAGTCGGGATTTTTTTTACCCTGTGCCAATGCATTCTCTTATATATGCGAGTCGACCATATGTCGCCTCGCATATATAAGAGAATGCATTGGCTTAACAATGTTTTATCATGTTTTTTAAATAAATGTTTCTTACAATTTTTAGGACATAAAATAAAAAAAACATCCATTACCCTGCAGGGAGACCCACACATATATAGAAGCACATAGAAGAGTGTCGTCTGCTCATGTTTGTCTGGGGCTCTGTATGGGTGAAATTATAAAATTGTCAAAGAATACAAGAACAAATTATTAAAATTGTAAAAAATTGTTAGGCCAATGCATTCTCTTATATATGCGAGGCGACCTACGGTCGACTCGCATATATAAGAGAATGCATTGGCACAGGGTAAAAAAAATCCCGACTTCCGACTGGATTTGATATGGCGGGTCACATTTCAACGTTTGTTTTGATATCATAAAAATCGTCCAATCTAAAGCTGGGACCACTCCTCCGTGAAGTATGCTATTAAAGAGCAAGTATTAACAACGAAATATATTCCATGCGTTATAAAGTTGCCCGAAGAACAGAAAAGCACATAAAAAGTTCCCATGTTTTGAACGGGTGGGATATGATCTCTACGGGCGTAGCCAAAGTAGGGATTCGTGCATGGCACCATCTGCCGGACGCCATAATAAAAAATCATGTGTGGCGTTTTTGGTTCACTGGAAGCCAGTTACTTTTAACAATCACATGACAAATGACTACTTCGGGGCCGTACTCTGCCAACACGGTCCACTTGGAACAAAATTGTTGGAACTTTTGAACTGTTACATACATCTATAATGCATAAACTAATGGTCTATTCAATTTCACCGGCATATTCGATTGTTCGCACAAAATTCAAACGAATCGATTTTGTTATTGAAAAATATCGTCTTTTCTTTCTCGAATATGTAGTCATCATTTGCAACGTGCCCTATATATAAAATTGACAAGTTTCACATCGTTCAGTTATCCGATATAGCATCCGATATAGCACAAACATCACATATAATTCTTTATTTGCTTACCATCTATCTATTATATATTTTGGAAGATCTGTCTGTGTGTGTGTGTGTGTCTGTCTGTGTGTGTGTTCGCGATGAACTCGAAAACGGTCGACCCGATTTCGATGAACCTTCGTATGTGGGGGTATTTTCGGCCGGGAAGTGGCATAGGCCTATTAATTTGCCCGTGCGACATGACCTTGACCTTGAAATCGGGTCATTTCAAGGTCAAACGCCCGAATATCACGGGATTTCGATGAAACTTGGTATGTGGGGGTACCTTCGGCCGGGGAGTGGCATAAACCTATTCATTTGCCCGTGCGACGTGACCTTGACCTTGAAATCGGGTCATTTCAAGGTCAAATGCCCGAATATCACGGGATTTCGATGAAACTTGGTATGTGGGGGTACTTTCGTATGGGGAGTCTCATAAGCATATTCATTTGTCCGTGCGACGTGACATTGACCTTGAAATCGGGTCAATTCAAGGTCAAATCGCAAATTTTGATGGGATTTCGACGAAATTTTATACATAGGGTTACTTTTGTCCACTGGGTGCTTTGGACGGGTCAAATCGTGACCCCAACCTGACCTTGACCTTCAAAATGATCAATTCAAGGTCAAATCGGGTAAAACCGGATGGATTTCGACGGGCACGTCTGTCGGGTACTTTTGTCCGGGCAGTGTTTTGGACTGGTCAAATCGTGACCCACTCCATGACCTTGAAATCGGGTCATTTCAACTTTTCAAGGTCAAACGCCCGAATATCACGGGATTTCGATGAAACATGGTATGTGGGGGTATTTTCGGCCGAGAAGTGGCATACGCCTATTAATTTGCCCGTGCGACGTGACGCGTGACGCGAATTTTGATGGGATTTCCACGAAATTTGATACATAGGGTTTACTTTTGCCCACTGAGTGTTTTCGACGGTCAAATTGTGACCCCGACCTGACCTTGACCTTCAAAATGATCAATTCAAGGTCAAATCGGGTAAAACAGGATGGATTTCGACGGGTACTTTTGTCGGGTACTTTTGTCCGGGCAGTGTTTTGGATGGGTCAAATCGTAACCTCAACTGACCAAAATGGTCAATTCAAGGTCAAAGCCCGGACGAAGTCGGGTCACCTTCTAGTATATATATATTTGCGAATGTCTGTCTGTCTGTGTTCTACAGAAATTCACAGGCGACCATCTAGATAACAACAGAGGGGTCTATTTGGGGTACTTTTTTACGAGAGAGATAATGGTGCGGGTTAGAATTTACTAAAGTGACGCTGTTGTCAGGGCACAAAATGGAGAGGAGTAGAACAAAATTGTCGCAGATTTCCACCAAACTTATACATAATCATCTCCATGAATTGAGGAATCTAATGGTGTGGTTTATAGATGTCAAAAGTCGCGCCATTTGAGTCAGGGGTGCACGGAAGGGGGAGGGGCACAATAATTGATAAACCTGTTTAGCGCCGATTTCCACAAAATTGATACACATTCTTCTCCATGAAACGAGGAATCTAATCGTGTGATTTCAAGATGGCGAAAGTGGCGCCATTTGAGTCAGGGGTGCCCGGAAGGAGAGGGGCATCAAATTTTATAAAACTTTTTAACGCCGATTTTCACCAAATTGATACCCATTCTTTTCCATAACACGAGAAATTTAATCGTGTGATTTAAATATGGCAAAATTGTCATTTAAAAATGTGATTTAAAGATGGCATAAGTGGTGCCATTTGAGTCAGGGGTGCAATGACGGGGATCAGCGCCGATTTCCACCAGATGGATACGAATTCTTCTCCACCAAACTTTTAAATAATCATCTCCATGATATCAGGAGTCTAATCGTGTGGTTAAAATACGCCAAATTGGCGATGTTTGTTTTAGAGATGGGGGCACTATATTGGTACGAATTTGTTTGTCGCCGATTTCCACCAATTTTATATATATTCATCTTCATAATGAGTAGAGCTGTCATAGTGGCGCCACTTGAGTCAAGGATAGGGCGAGTATGGACAACATCTATAGAAATATGTTTAGTGCAAATTTCCACCAAATTCATAAACATTATTCTCCAATTATACAAGGAATCAAATTGTGTGGCCCGTGGAACACGTCAAGGTTGGTGCCTACATTTGCGACTGTCGGGTCTGCCTGTGTCACATAATTATACCAGCATGTGGACCATCTATATGGCACCAAACGGACTAACAAGTGTAACTTATTACGAGCAAGATAATGGTGTGGGTTAAATTTTTCTAAAAAGAAGCTGTTTGTGTCAGGTGCAAAAATGGGGATTTCCTCAAACTGATACACTATCATCTCCATGGTATGGTGTTGTTTTGGGTCAGGAGTGCACAGAGGACACCAACATATTTTAACGCCCAATTCCTCCAAATTGATACATATTCTTCCCCATGATATGCGGAATTTAATCGTGTGATTTAAATAGGGGTCGCTTGGGTGAGAGACGGGTGAGGCATTAAATTTGATAAGAATTTGTTTAGTTGCCGATTACCACCACACATATACGTAATCATCTTCGTGATATCAGTACTCTAGTGGATGTGGTTTAGATATGGGAAAGGGGGCAACGTTCGAGTCATTAATGTGGAAGGGATGAGCACCAAAGCTGATACAAATATGATTGGCACTAATTTCCACCAAGACGTCACGCTATACATGTAACATTGATGAGAATCCGTGCAATCTCGATTTAGCCCCGCCTCGTAATCGGTTTCGGATTCTGAATCCAGATTCTCCCACGAAATAATGACTGCATGGTGTTAAAATATGCAACTATAGGGTATAAATGTCTAATTGCTTCAGATGTTAAGGGTGTAATAAACCACTTTAGACGATACCGAAAATACTTCAAGAGTCGTTATTTCGTGGGAGAATCCAGATTCAGTTAACGGATTACACTCCGTACATTTGGTTCGGCAAACGAACAGACCAGAATCGATAAACGAACAGACCGTAATCGTTATTTCGTCGTAATCTAGATTCTGATTATGATTCCGTAATCGGCATCAGAACATTCATATAATGTAAACAAACCGAGATTTCCCCACCTCGGACTTTAAAAAACACAATAAAGCATAAGAATCCGTTCCTTGTGTACAAATTATTGCAGAATATAAACGATCCATAACAAAGAATTTTAAATACGGAGACAATTGTGTGCTTCGAGTTTAATAACGGGGAGAATTTTACTGAAAATAGCCATTATTTATATTATAACGCTGGGTGAGCACTTCGGTTAATGGCGGACTTGAAGGTTGTCAATTTCATTGTCAATTCCATCATGTTCATTTCAAAATTCCATCCATAAAATACCACCCAACCTGTCCCAACTCATGTCGATTTCAAATTCGGCTGATGACTGGTTGACCGAGCTCACGCGAACCTGGGTTTTGTCTCCTGCTTTGTTCGTAACTATATGTTTCTTCTTAAGTTCTTATTCAAGAAATAGTAAGATTATATGATAGCTATGGATTATCAGCTACTCGTATGTACTATGCAGAAACAAATGCACTTTTTAGACAAAATGTACATTAAATAGTCGGAAAGTAAAGCTTTGACATATGGTTCTTATATCATATATACCACACACATCTCTGAAAAATAAAACAGTTTAACAGACATATACCACAAACTAAGGTTTGGAATTACCAACTAATGACCATTTCATACACTAATTACTGGCTGGAAAATCAAACAATGAGAACAATTCCAACCTGCATCTAGATCTGGTGACAAGTGTCCAAAGTAATGTTGTGTCAGGAATGAAATTTCCAACGGTTGGAAATTTAACATTGTTGGGGATAGACACCCCAACCAACCTCTGTCGCCACTTCCCTGTACAACTGACAAGTTTCGTGTGTTCTCCACAACCACTGGGGGGGGGGGGCACCGCTCCTGCTAAATCCGTCAGAAATCGCAGAATCGTCCAGTGTGCAATCGCGAGGCTCCGTTTCCAGCGAGAGAAAGTCTATATACCATGCCAGAAATTGAGCTCAGGAAGTGTAAATGTGAGAAGTTTATATAAGAAAATTACATCCCCCCTCAATAAAAGGCCATCCTGTATATGTAAATCGCCTCTTGGTCCACAGGATTCAATAAACCTGCAATTCTCTGTATCTTTTCCCAACCCCATTATTTTCAGTGCTTTTTACCTTGACAAATCCGAAACCACTCTGAGTGGAACGTGTGATTAATTTTACTACAATCATCAGTTTATTGTCATCTTAGTATTGCTTTTAATATTGCCAATCAGAATAATTGTCATTTGGGGTTCGTAATTCTGTTACAATCAAGGTTTATAAAAGAACACAAAATGATACGTTGCCTTTGTGGTAACAAGCCACACGGCGGGTGCGCATTCGGCGAAAGTGCACCAGTCCGAAATCGTCACCTCAGTGTGCTTTCGTGTTGATGTCGAGGCTTCACGGTTTCATTGAAGCTATTTTTGCATAATTTTCGAACCACCAGATCACATTATATACAACATATCCCATATGACATACCATTAGAACGAGGAAGCTCCAAAACATTGTATTATCAACTGATACGGTCGAATAAACTGGGAACATTGTTTTTGTCGAGGTACTGATGTGTGTTCTGTGATTAATTTTGATCCAGACCGTACTATAAAGTCTATTATTCTTAATGGAAGGGGAATAACTCTATCTCTTAGTTTGAATTCTGATGCATTCTGGGTTGACAAGGGGGGGGGGGGGGGGTCTTGGAATGAATCTGAGAATCTCTATCACTAATATTGGTGGACACTCCAAGGCCACAGCTGTTCCGTATTCTGGTGGAATATATATTTTTTTGGTTCCTCTTCCAAATGGTATATAATATGGGATATGTTGTGTATAATGTAATCTGGGGGTTCGAAAATTAAGTGGGCCTTTAATCTATTTACTCAAATAGATTTTTTTAAACAACCGCTCTTCACTGGAACTTATCAGTATATTGACCGGAATCTAAGGAAATAACTTAGAATTTTGTTATTAAAGTTAGCTGCAAGCAGATACAGCACTCCACGCTTGAGTGAATTAACAAGAGAGACGACCGTATTGTTTGACGATAGCAAATATTTGGTCAACATGATGAATAGCCAGTCGCAGCATGGCCGATTACTGGGCTCGGTCACACATTCGCCTTTCATATTCACCGCATGCCGCAAATATTACGCTTTTCAGGTCAGCAGTTTACTGACACTCGGGCTATTTGCCCCAGCAGACATGTAAATGTTCAGTGACCTTCAGCTGCCTCGGAAGTTCGGAACGTTTGTGGTATTTTCGGTAATGCTATACATATATATAGATTTCCACATAACTCGTTGGACTTAGAATATGTGTGATATATCACCATACGAAACGAGCATAATATATTGTAAATGTTATATGGCCATACGTCAGAGAGATTAATGGTATTTCCGCCAAGGTTCTGTGAATTGATATATAATGTAATCCATATGGCATGCGTGAACATACCACCGATAATCCGCTGATATGAAACGACCATGCTGCGCCGTGAGTGAACGGGATGCTCCTTGCGCACCAAGGCTGATTCCAGCTTATTTCGAACCTCCGGTCCGGTCCGGCACAGCCCTTGTCAGAGCTCTCTACCGGGAGGGGACTGGAGATAACCAACTCAGCTGGGAAGTCTCAACACAAAAAGAATACGCCACCAATGCAGGAAGAAGAGAGACGCATAACGAATGGCCACGTGGAAGACGAGGAAGTCGTCTGATGTTGCAGCAAGCGACACCTATGAGCTCCCGCATAGTCGAGACCCCTGCGCCCGATATCAGCCCTCGGGAACCTCATATCAGCCTTCGATCTTTGGTATCAGTATCAGACTGATATGAGGTTACCTCGGGCTAATATCAAACAAACCAAGTAACATCATCTGATTATAACCGTTATATAAGCTGTGTTTGGAAGAGACTGTTAACCCTTTCAGTGCCAGGGGCCGATCTCATCGGCCCTAATTTACGGTTTGTAAAATCGGCCCTAAAAAAATAAAAAAAATAAAAAAACCTTCTTTTTTAAAAAAGATTTTTTAAAAAATATTAAAATTGTAAAAAATTGTAAAAAATAATAACAAATGATGAAAAATTGTTAGGCCAATGCATTCTCTTATATATGCGAGGCGACCTATGATCGACTCGCATATATAAGAGAATGCATTGGCACAGGGTATATGGGTTGATACAAAAATCGAACCTGGCACTGAAAGGGTTAAGTGAATAAAATAATTTCATTGAATGGCTAATGTTTACAAAATATTCAGCGATTGCTCTCGTTTAAATGTTCTCCCCTCCCTTGCCTTCCGGCATCCCCGTGCCTATCGGTGATCCAACTGCACAACATAGTTCAGTCACCTCTCTACGGTGTTTTATATTTGAGACATTTGTCTGTTTAAAAAGAAAATAAATCGACATTAACATTTTTAGTAAAACTTCGCGTGATATGGAATCTACTATATATTTTGGTACTTATGTGTGTCTGTTTGTCTGTTAGCTATGGCCGGGGAAACGGCTGGACCGATTGAGTTCAAACTTCCAATCTAAGGTTAAAAACTCACGGGCAGTGTTTACCGCCGTTTTGGAGAACGTCAGAGCACTCCTTCTCCATTCCCCCGACACCGCAATGGAAATTCATGGGTTAATCGCGTGATAGTTAAAGAGCGTTCGTATCCGCAGTGTCGTTGATAAAGAGCGTATATGTGTCCAGACATGAGCGTGTTGTGTCTGTGTCCAGACATGAGCGTGTTGTGTGATTCGTACTTAGGGGTTACTAGGAATGGGGGAGATTTTCATCGGGTCAGTTTTTCCACCCGAGGTGACCTTCACCTTGAAACGGGTACCCACAAATGATCCAATATATATTTTGGGATGTCTGTTTGTTTGTCTGTTAGCTATGGCCGGGAAAACTGCTGGACGGATTTCGAGGAAATTTGATACCTACGGGTAATTTTCTCCGGGGAGTGTTTTGGACGGGTCAAATCGTGACCCCGACCTGACCTTCAAAATGGTCAATTCAAGGTCAAAGCCCGGACGAAGTCGGGTCACCTGCTAGTAATATATATTTTCATCAAAATAATAAGTAAAACTAGACTGGAGGTCAATGTGTAAACTTCAAGAATTTTGAAATAAAACAGTTCAAAATATGTATAACTGAATTAAATTAGGTTTAATCCTTGATGAACTTATGAAACATCATTGAGACTAGAATCTTCAACATTCTTGTAAAAATAATAATCTCGGTATATAATCATGTGTTATTCGTGCAAACAGACATGTTATATGGCACCATGCTGGTTACACGTTCATTGAATACCATTTGTTTACATCTTTGATAAAATTGAACTTGGAATCACCATATTATATGGAAGTTATAAACTAAACTTGCCCATCACCAAACTGCCAAGTAACGAAAGTGTCAATGACACTGTAGCTCACTTGGGAATGAGTTTATGTTTGGCTGAGCAATGAATAGACTGATAAAGAGGAATTAAGGAAAGCCAAAAAGTTACACTAAAGGTCTTGTATTGTGTAGATGAAATTATTTTCATTTCAAACATTTCACCAATAAATGTTGGCTACAGGGTATGCATATGGATTCAAATCCAAGATGACTGCTGGCAGCCATGTTTTATAACGAATTTTGGAAATAATCTATGGCTCAAATTTAGAGGTCGACCTGAAGATCCATATGAAGTTTGATGACAATTGGATGAGGGATGTGGCCCGTAGGATGTGCCGAAGGATTTAGTCATGCAAAGTGTAAAATTCAAGATGGCAACTGGCAGCCATATTTTTCTAAGAATTTCGGAAAACTTTTGATGGCGTCCATATAGAAGTCACCATGAAGATCCATATAAAGTTTTGTAATGATGTGTTGAGGGATGTAGCCTATAGGGTGTGCTAAGGATTTAGTCATGCAAAGAGTAAAATCCAAAATGGCTGCCGGCGGCGGCCATGTTTTTTATCGAAAATTGTTCAAATTCGATGGCTCCCATCTAGAGGTGATCCTGAGCTTGCCTGCAAATGTAGGGTGTGCCAAAGGATTTAATCATACAAAGAGTAAAATCCAAAATGGCTGCTGGTGGCCACATTTTCAACGAAAACATTGGTGGCTCCCATCTAGTCGTCACACAAAAGATCCGTATGGAGTTTTGTGAGGATCGGATGAGGGATGTGGTCACAAAGGATTTATTCATGCAAAGAGTAAAATCCAAGATGGCTGCCGGCAGCATGTTTTTTAAGTTTTTCATCGAAAATCGCTAAAATTCGATAGCTCCCATCTAGAGAGGTGATCCTAAATATGCCTGTAAATTTTCAAAACATTTCTCCCATAAATGCGGGCTGCAGGATGTGCCGATGGATTCAAATTTTAAATCCAAAATGGCTGCTGGCATTCATGTTTTTTAACGAAAAAAGGTCAACCCGAAGATCCATGTGAGTTTGGTGATGATCGGATGAGGGGTGCGACCTGTAGGCCGGGTGATCCAAAGGAAATTGTAGACGCACGGACGCACGCCATCCCACGGCAATGGATCAA
Organism: Siphonodentalium dalli; assembly: GCA_032622095.1. NCBI lineage: Eukaryota > Metazoa > Mollusca > Scaphopoda > Gadilida > Siphonodentaliidae > Siphonodentalium > Siphonodentalium dalli. Next base: position 181,229,040 of record CP136064.1, on the reverse strand, counting down.
ACTTTACAAAGTAAAGTTCAGCTAAAACCGTTGTTATTTATGGGTATATCCTGTCTACCCGGCAGGCAGAGATTAACGACTTGGCCGGCGGAGATTATAGTCCATATCAAAACACCTGCGGTCCAGTGTTGTCACAGTCCATAACTGTTGGTGGTGAATAACGTTTAATAGCGTGAGCCACATTCAGTTTATTTATTTTACACGTTTTATTATTTGTTTGTAAAGATGTATTATGAATTATTATCAGTGTTTTAAGTAGAGTTCACTACTGAATATATATACTGTTAGATTCCCTGGTCTGACATAAACACGATGGCAAGCACACAAGTGAACGTAAATTATATTCCAAATACTAGAGGTGGAAAGTATCTGGTATATGATGACTACAAATTCTCCGTTTAATCAAGGAGAAATGGTCGAATTCATTGGCGATGTTGTAAGAAAGACTGCCGTGCAACCACCAACAATGAGAACGATATGGTGATATCCAACAGCGGCAACCATAACCACGAACCTGATTTCAACCAAGTAGCAGCAGATTCCTGGATTGCAGACCTCAAAAAGCTTGTTAAGACAAGTAACAAGCCAGTAACAACGCTATAACAGGAAGAAATAGGAAGTATGTACTGAGTAAATTTAATTTCGCATTCTCATTAATCTGGCAACGCTCTTTATATTAGCATTCAGAAAGAAAACTAAGCAAGTAATAACTAAAGTAAAACTGGTGTAATGTTATATTATATATATTATAATTATTATTAAAGAATAGAGAATACTAAGCAAGTAATAACTCTATTAATGTTTATAATTTAACCATGCTATTTTTTCTCTCCAACAGATCTTCGAGCAGACGAGACCGACCCTGAAATTATAGCGAAAATCCCGACATATTACAGCGTCAAAACAGCATTGTATCATGCCAGAGCCGAAAACCAGCCAAAGTTACCAATTCATCGTTCAGGAGTCGACCTTCCTGATGTATACAAAACAACAGCCAACAACCACAACTTCCTACTAGCCGATGACGGAGAGACTGAAAAGATTCTGATATTCGCGACCAGAGAAAATCTAGAAAAGTTCACGGATTACATCACCGAGCTCTGGGTGGAAGGGAGCCATGGCCGCCAGCTATGGAATCACCACGACACAATTGGTCCAAGAACGACAAATCATGTGGAAGGATGGCACCGAAAACTGCAGTTGGTGTTATCTTGCTCACACCCGAACATCTTCAGTTTGATAGATTTCCTGAAGAAAGAGCAAGCTTACCAGGAAGCAACCGTCATCCAATTGAGAGCGGGTGGAAGGATTGGCCCACGCAAGATGCGATATCGCAAAGTTGACAATTCCATCAGACATTTCAAGAGAGTTTTCGGCGCAGGCGAAATAGATATTCTCGAATACATGGATTCAGTATCAAACATTAATGTGCTATAATTCATGTTATGTTATATTGATAGTATTTGTTATATATATATCTTGAGTATTTAATAAATTTGTTGAAATATATCACATGTGCATTTCTTCGTTCATAATGCAACTTCCGGTGTCCGTTCAGTGGCGGGGTTAATATGTGTGGATAGGGCGAATATCGGCCTTTCGTTAGACACCAAAATGAGCCCTCTACGCGCTGTATTCCTCGAGTTTTGAATTTTCCAAAAACCCCAATTATCCTCATCGTCCGGCCGCTCATCGCCGTCGAAATTAGCCATCGCCACCAATTCCCAGTAACAATTATGATAAAAACTATAGTCGGCAGCTCTGTGATGTTGAGGATTATCACACCTGCCCCAACACCTACCCGAAACAATAGCCGCCGGGTGAACAGGACGACCCCTTATTTATATAGGACCTTTTCGGCAAATATGATATCGTTAGTGGTATTGTGAGTATTTATTGGTAATAAGCTAATTTGGATAACTAAATCGGCTTTTGATGAAATTACCGTGACGGTGTTGTAACCACAGTGGATGATATGGGAACCATTTAATCTGATTATGTATCTGTGAGGTCATGTCGCATCTAAAGAAAGGGCGTATTTATTACTCCGCTGCCCAAGGTCTTAGCATACTGGTAGCTCCGTCTGGAGATGGCAGTCTTGTTGGGGTTGAGTGATAATGATTTATTGCCTCTTGAGTATAACCATGTGCAATGTGTAACAGATACGCCTGATAAGATCTGCATGCATGCTTTAACCTCACAGCCCGTTGCCACGCTTAACACAGACCCCTTCGATAACACAATTTGCGTGACACGAAAGCCGTCAAAAAATGCTAAATGCATATATTAAGTTTATGCCAAGGGATGGGGTCGCCCCCGCCTGTATCCGCCATTGGCTATAGCTCAACGGATTTTATACACTAAATGATGTAAGTCAAAAACTTCTCATTCAAAAGTGTTATCACCAATGTAGCCATTTGTGGAGGACTGCATGAAAAATTACAAGATACATTTTGTTGAATGTATTATCTGAACATTTCCCACCAATGAATATGAAACATTCAGCACTCGTATTATCTTTTTATCTGTCTGTCGTCTGAGCACCCCTCAGGCCTCTAAATGAACGATAGACCATTTCAATGTATACTTTTATAACTGAGTGGGAGAATCCATTTAGTATAGAAAGGGTTAAAGGCCCGGGTCGGATTATGAAACCATCATCCGTGTTTGATGGACTGTTTGTTGTACGGATAATCAAGAGCAGTTCGGGTCACGACTCGAAACGTGCTATCTTCTCTCGTTAACTATTATCAACGGCCGACAAGATTGTTTTTGTTGAGACATCGTGACTCTCAGAAAGTTTACTCAGACGAAGCCCATTAGCAATTTGTCAAACAGACTGATAATAGAACAATTAATCGACGTGTGTCAAATTTCAAATACACAGATTGATATTATCATGATTATAGCAAGCATGCGTTATATGGCCGTAGTTCATGATAGTTTGCTTTGAGGAATTCCGAATGAAACTTCATCGAGAAATTAACAAAAATCAACATTATGCAGGCACTTTCACCACCCTTCATTTATGGAGGACAATTAAAGATATATGTATGTATTCGTTTTGGGTGTCCAACTTTGAAATTACAACTACACCATCGGAAAAGATCAAATTTACAACTTCACTCCTAGCTACTCTGGTAAACATTTTCCAACTGATATTTCCAACAAACACCCCATAACTCTTTCATGACTGGAGCTTTCTGAAATTTTGCGAAAAACCTACGGGGCCAATGCATTCTCTTATATATATGCGAGTCGGCCATAAAGGGACACAATGCACTCGCAGTGGGTAAATATGCAATAAATAAATACGTAAAACATCACCACTAATTTTAGAAGAAAATGCATGGTGAAAAATATAATCTTTATTCTTATATTCATTATTGATAGTTCTCCAATAATGACATTTTTTCGCGTTTTGAAACCAGCCATCTTGGATTTCAAATTTGAATTCATAGACACACTTTGCAGCCCGAATTTATCGGATAAATGTTTTTAAAAAGTTGCAGGCATGTTTAAGATTACCTCTAGATGGGAGCTATTGAATTTTAACGATTTTCGATAATAAAAAAATGGCAGCCATCTCGTATTTTACTCTTTGCATGCACGACTAAATCATTTGGCACACCCTACAGACCACATCCCTCATCAGATCATCACCAATCTTTATATGGACATTCAGAGTGACTTCCAGATGGGAGCCAACGATTTTGTCAGAAATTCGTTGAAAAACTTGGCTACCAGTGGCCATCTTTAATTTTGCTCTTTACATGGCTAAATCCTTCGAAACACCTTACACCTTGGTCATCAGATCATCACCAAACTGTGGGTAAGGTTCTCTATTCCGAAGGTTTATTATTCCGAAGGTTCGCTATTCCGAAGGTTCATTATTCCGAAGGTTCCCTATTCCGAAGGTTCATTATTCCGAAGGTTCGCTATTCCGAAGGTTTTCTATTCTGGGCGTATTTAACCAGAAATGAATCAAAATTTGTACCCACCACAAAAACCACACGAGGAATGAAAAATACGATTACGCTAGTATATATTCATATATAGTACATTTATACATCCACTTCTAATTCCCAAATTGTCCTAGATATCGGTTATTAATAGCAAAAAAAGAGTATCAGTTTATCGTTCATTATGGAAAGTTAAAAACACGATGACTGAAATAAACTACATGTATAAGAGATATAGTTTTTCCGAACTGGCAATCTGTATTTGAAAAAAACAACATCAACATTCAAGGCCCACTTAATTTTCGAACCCCCAGATCACATACATAAAATGTATGCCTCTATATATACCATTTGAAATATGAAGCTCTCTAACACTGTATTATCAGCTTTTCTGGCTTATCCGGTGTAATAAACTGTGAACATGTTTTTTTTTTTGGAGATAACGCAGGGTTAACGACTTGTTTTTGTGCTTACGGTTCATCTGGTTTTGTTGCGCAGAGTAAAGTGTATTATTTTCAATGGAGGGGGGTAACTCTATATTTTAAAGATAATGTTATTCCCCTTCAATTGAAAATACATTAGGTTGAATTCTGTTGCATTTTGAGAGCCATGACATATAACGGGGGAATCTTTTTATGATTTAAGATGTTTTCTATTTCTCTAGGGGCATCTTCTGATACAGACGTTTGGAATGGTGATGAACTATATATAGTGTTTAATCATAGTTTATGGCACAGATTGTGTTTAAAACCTGATATCAAGGCACTATAAAAAATAGCCGATGACTCGAAAATTAAGTGGGCTTTACAATTCAATACAAATTCACAATTGCAGTTAGGTTCAACTCATACCCGTCTATTCAACGACATTCTGCTTCGCAGTATTCATTAAGCGTTATTGTCCCGCTGTTTTAATCCCGCCTTTAGCTGGCGTATTGTTGTCTGTAAGATTATTTAGGAGATAAACATACCCTGTTGAGTTGTACATTCTGGGATTCGAGCATGAAAACAGTTTGTGAACGAGCCGGCTTGCCGGCGAGTTCACAAACTGTTTTCATGCTCGAATCCCAGAATGTACAACGAAACAGGGTACGTTTATCTCCATTGTAATTCAATCTAGCAAGGAATTTGCAAAAAAAACTTGATAAAAAGTATCATTTAGTCATTTTCATGATACGAATCGAGACTTTCATTTCGCCGTTGTCACCGTGCACAAATCATTGGGTGTGTCCATTGCGTTACTCGGAACACTGCTCCGTAACCATTTCCTGTGGGGCGGATTGGCTCGTTTCGCTACTCCGTTCTGCGCCGATCAAATTGTACCGTACCACATTCAGATTTGATGCACGCTGAAGCGGCCGATGAACGGTATCTATAGACAACAACGCGCGGGTGTGCTCGTTTCGCTACTCGTTCTGCGCCGATTACATTTGACCGTGCTACATTCAGATTTGATGCACGCTGAAGCGGTCGATGTCGGTGAATCGAAAACGAAAGTTAGCCGCTCTCGGCCAATCAGAATGCTTGATTTTAGTGACAAATACTCAATTGAATTACAATGAGATATAACGCCATACGCGATGACATTAAATCGCATGGAAAGAGCAATAGTGTGGGCTGCCTGACGTGAATATGTATTGGAAAATAACGTCATACGTAACGACATTAAATCTCAAGGAAACCCGCGAAAAAATAAACAATTACATTTATTGTTTCAATGTTTTAAGTTATTTCCTTCATAAAAAAGAGTCTTCGTGATAAAGAACCCTCTCAATACTTGAATATGGAATTAACCTTTAAAAAAAAAATCTTCGGAATAGCGAACCTTCGGAATAGCGAACCTTCGGAGTAGTGAACCTTCGGAATAGTGAACCTTCGGAATAGCGAACCTTCGGAATAGAGACATGTTCCCCCAAACTGTATATGGAATTCGTTAAAAAACATAGCTACCAATAGCCATCTTGAATTTCGAATTTGAATTCATTGGCCGTCATAAAGTCCGTATTTATCGGGAAAATATGTTTTAAACTTTAAAGGCGTGTTTATATGATCACCTCTAGATGGGAGCTATGCATGGGAATTTTCCGAATTTCGTGGAAAGACATGGTCGCCGACAGCCATTTTGGATCTTACTCTTTGCATGAATAAATCCTTTGGCACACCCTACAGACCACATCCTTCATATTGATGTAGCCAACGTCATATAGATCTTCTGGGTGACCACTATAGATGGAAAGAACATAGCCGTCAGCAGCACTTTGGATTCCTTGCATATGAATCCATCGGCACACCATGCAGTCCACATTTATTTATAGTGAACTATTTGTTATACAATACGTTTGTATAACAGCAAATTATTGTGTAGCACCACAGTTTTAAAGCTGCTGTGAGATTTTAAATATGGTAGCTTTTACGAGGTTTGTCTCTGGTTTAAACAATATTTTATTTCTTCCAAAAATTATATAATTATAAAACATGACACATGTATGAATAGAAGAGAGGAAGAGGATTTGACAACAAGCATCAGATGCTTATATAGAGCCATCTCCTCAGATAAGAATAGATTACATATAGTGGTCAGTGAGAAGTGGAAGTCAAGATTAAGTAAGAGGAAGAGATACAGAGCATGATAAGAAGATTAATGAACTGATGGATTACAGTTGGGTGAGAACAGAGGGACAAAAGCAATTAGCACATATATTTACAATGATCACTTTCCTTATGCATGTTATTGTTTTACATAGGAAAATTTAAAACTATATGTGTCGAGTGGAGTCACTAGTTTGCCAGTACCTTAATATGGCTTTTTGTTTTTATTTATTTATTTTTTTGGATCGAGTTATTGGAATTATTACCACATCGTTAGCTATATACATGTATATAATTTATAGCTATATCATTTTTATTTTTGTCTCTGAAGACTATCAAATTCGAGCAGCTACTTATTGTGAATATCAGAAATACAATTGGCGACTAACATATCGATTGCTTGTTAGTATAAATGTTTGAATTGCATCAAATATGGCCTTATTAAGTCTTTTGGGAAATGAAATAGATCCCTTAAGTAGAATATTAGATCTCCACAAATTTTGTGCTAATACTGAGAATATTTCAATTCGTATTGTCGAGTATCTGGGTCAATATAGTAAAAAGTGGTCGGCAGTCTCGACTTCCCCACATGAGCATTTATCAGATTCGTTTAAATGGTTGCGACTGAGATCATCATTGATGTTACTGCATCCTAGTCGAAGTTGCGTGTGAATTGGGTTGTCTCTCGTAGCATATATCATCTACTAACTATAATATACTGACATATTCAAAGTTGAGAAAATTCCACCGACACATATAATGTCATGTGTCATTTGTACACAATTTTGTTTAAGATCAAATTTTAAAGATTTGTTCTAAGAGTGTATAGGTGTCGCCTATATATGGGGGGGGGGGTTGTTAGACCTATATACATTTTGGTTAGCGTAGATACTTACCTTTTGGAATCCCTGAGTTGAATTTGTCAGATGGGCGGACTTAGTTTCCCATGGTATAACATAATTGGGCATATAACCGTCTTACTTTAGGTTTTATAAGAAACGAAAGTCAACGCTTTGTGTGAATCGTCATATTCTTCTCATCTAAAAATTATTTGACGGCACATGATTGGCATTCCGATAGTCAATGGTTTCATGTATTACATTATACTCTGACCATCGCCCCATTCCATAAGGTATCAAAATGGGAGGAATATTTCTTCTGCGATGAGCTCATTCTGAGACGGATGTGTCGTCAACCACGCACAATCTCGTAAATATCCAGACTCCATCTCTTTTCTTTCTTGATTGAAATGACACACGGTCTAGTTTTAACAAGACTGCGTCTACTCATGTAGCCTAAATATATAGGTGCATCAGTGTGTTATGAATATATATAATTGGCCATAGCCCATATGTTTACGGTATTCGATACAAACGTGCATTTTATGCAAATAAAAAAAGCTTCAAGTCAATAAAATGAAATTAAATCGGGGGGGGGGGGATTTTTCCGGGCACGTATGCCGGGGTGGGTGGGTGGTCGATGGGACCAACAAACTTTTTTGTCTTAAAACACCTTAGAATGTCAATATTAACATAAATGAAAATTTTTATGATGATCAGACAAACAGTATAGCCTGTCTGTAGCCCATGCTAATGGATTGAATTTTGAAATCCAAGATGGCCGCTGGCAGCCATGTTTTTTTGGCCAAATGACCCCAAAATGACTCGTTCCTATTTACATGTCAATGTTAACATCCATGACAAACAGTATGCGCATAAATTCATATACAGCTGTTTACGGTGAATCCCCCCCCCCCCCGCAAATCTCTGTTTTAGCGTTAAAAGGGGTGGGTGTCCAAAAATGGTCGGGAAATAACTGCCGAAAACGGAAAACTTTTTGGATGCGGGGGTGGGTGGGTCCCAACAAGGGTCGAAAGGAAAAAATCAGCATACGTGCCTGAAAAAAAATTCCGACCCCCCCCCCCCTCGAATAAATCGGGTTGTTTTTTTTCAAGTCATTGATGAATCTCAAAGCAAAGAAACTGTTAAATTGACATTTCCAAAATCAGTAAGCCTATCATGCATTGCAATTGACGTATCCGTTTGAAGACGGCGTTTTTCTCCACATGCAGGAGAGTGTGTACTCAAAACCACATGGACCTGTGCTCAAAGCACGCAGATGTGGTGACTTGAGAATCCGACGAGCGGCGAAACTGCTGGTCTTCATAAACTGCCATTGACTGCCCGTTGTTGTATGAACTTCATTAAGTGCAATCGAGAGTCTGTCACTGTGAAATATGTGTCTAAGTTACTAGCGCTGTCAGATTTAATTTTGTTGTAAAACTATTAGTCCAGGAGATATTGGTCGACCTTTGCATCCCCCCCCCCATGACTCAACTTCACCCCACTAATTTTCTTTCTTAATGTCTCCTCTAATTGTTTTCGGTTGTTAACAAGAAAAAAAAGTGGCCGCAGAGACTCCAGACAAGATGGCGTCCATCATGGCGGCCATTTATTTTATATGCACCAGGTCTCTTTGATCGCCGTTATAGTAAAGATGATATCACATGCGGTCTTGTTTTCCGCTCGATTCGTTATTCTAATATACAACCCTTAGCCAAAAATCCGACACCAGAATCCAATATGGCGGCCAAGATGGCCGCCGAAATGTGAAAATATGCTATTTTTCTGACGTTTCACCACCTTTCGTTTGTCTCTGTGGAAAATATTGGCATCTTGGCGTGATGTTATATATTTATCGTATAGAAGAGTCATTGAGGAATACATGGGGACCATAATATCCATTCATTGTGGGATATTTTTGTCCGATATCACGTTTTCCCAAATGCCGGTATAGTAGGTCAAAGCAGAATCTACGTTAATAACGCGATGTAATGTTTCGAATCAATGAATGTTATTGCTATCATAACAACACCCATGCATATATATGTGCAGGAGATATTCGAGCTAGGATTCCTCTTATACCTGAGTTGAGGAATATTAACCCAAATCCAAGATGGCCGCCAGAAATAGAAAAATCGCCGAAAATCGCTGATTTTAACATCAGTGAGCATTATTGTCATGACAATTTTCTCCACACCTGCTTACTATTGTGAGTTGGGAACACTTAGGCGAAGAACTTTCCTTGTACCATATCCAAATAAAAGTCACCCAAATCCAAAATGGCGCCCACAATGGCGGACAGATTTGGAAAAATACCGAAATTCCCTCATATTCACACCATTGGACATTATTGTCGACACAAGTCCACACATGCGTACAGTTGAGTTGGAAATACTGAGGTGAAGTAATTACCTTACATCTCATGCAAGAAATGATTTTCCAAATCGAAGATGGCGGCCAAAATGGCGACCGAAATTTGAAAACAAGCCTACATTCTTTTACTTTCTTACGATGGGCGTTATTGTTTCGCGATTTCTACCCACCATCACATGTTGATATGGAATATAGATAAAGTATTCATTAGGGTTTGGCAATTGATACTCACAGTCAATATGGCGGCCAAACTGGCGGCCAGAATTTGAAAAGAAGCCGATATTATCACATACTAATTTCAACTTTTTGTCATAATATCGATCTGTATAGACGAAACGGTACATAATATAAGACATCTATTATTTCCAACGTAAGTCGTAGCCTTTTGGAAGTATGAAAACCCACAATCTCGATGTAACATTTCAAAATCCATTCTACACTGAGGGCCCATAGTGGTCGTTAACGTATATAGGTGCGCCGAATAGTCATCTTATGACTTCCAAGAATCAAAACAACAGTACTTGAGTTTATTCTGATTTGCCACATTCAGCATTATCTAGACCAGTTTCCGTCTCTTCGTCAGAATAATCTATCTCGCTCACAACAACAGTTTTCTACACTTCTTTGTATTGTAGAATGGTCCCACTAATCGAATGTTTCAAACAATACATATGCCGGTGTCCAGCTCACGTGTTTGTTTCGAAAGCTTGGAGAATTCTTATCCTTATTCTTGGCGAGCTTCATTCGTGGTATAGCTTATGGTATAATTCAGATGCTACATATGGGCTATGGGCGTTATCTTCTGCGATACACTATGGGCGTCATCTTGTGCGATATACTAGAAAGGTATTCGGTCGATGCCTTTACTAGCTTTCAGAGGGACCTATCTATCTGCGTATTGTCAGCTTTGGTGACCTAATGGGGATAACAACATGTACACCTGGTGATCTTCCCAAACAGCCACTTCTCAATATATGGTTCATCAATTCACATACTCATCTAAAACACTGACGTACCCGGACAATTTCTGTATATGGCTTCGAATGTTGAAAGCCTGACATTTGACGGATGCCTTTCTGTTAACAATCTTGTTGGCGTCCAGCAATCCAAGCAGATGATAACAATACACACGGTGCTAGTTTGTGGGAATGTGTCATGATAGTGGAAATGAAATTGGACCATGACTGCACGCCCCTTATTTTGGTATGTTTTAGATTCAGACAGGATCTCATGTGTGGCTTTACTTTCCTTGTATGGTAAGACTGTATGTTCCCATCCGTTTGGAAGCCGTTCTCAATCAACTGGACCAGGCGTGTGCCATTGGCTACTGCTGTATAAGCCCCACCAAGACTGGGGTGTAGTCTTATATGCGATACCTTTGATAGTTGGTTGATATGTCATACCCACGCTGGGTGGTGGTCGGCATGGTTCAAGAAAGTACAAATGCCATCAACAAAAGGGTGAAATGTTCAACGCGAAGAACATCCAGAGGAATGTTACGTTGATGAGCTCTTGCATCCAGTTCAACATATTTGGTACACCAAGTGATTTCTTGGTAACATCACCATTGCGACCATTTTCCTGCATGAGACATTAAATACTATATTCTAATGTTATATATAAAGCTATATGATCATAAAGGTCGCGTTCCCCAACGTCCACAGACATTGCCATCGAGACTATAAATTGTTCTTTAAACACATAGTGAAATAAATGCACCACAGTTCCTGACATTTTCTTGAATAATACCGCCCACATACTGACACTAACCATGAGAGAGGATAACAAAACGCACACATTAATGCTATAAAGACATTATCATTTAGTCCATCCGACTGTTTTGAGGGAGGCTAGCATAGTATTATCAAGACAAAATTGTACGTCTGGTCAAGTTGAATCAGAACGGCTTCGAGATGGATGTGGAAATACAATCTTACCACACACAAAAAAAAACCCCGACACGCATGACATTCTATATCTTAAACATGCACCAGGTGTAAAGGTGGTGTATACCGTGGCCCATTTCATTCCCACTATCATTGCGCATGTCCACAAACTAGCACCGCGAGTATTGTTCTTCTCTGCTGGGAGATATTCGACGAGACATCTGCGGAACGTCACACAGTTTGCTTCGGATCATGGTCAAGAAGTGTGGGCAGTCGGTACACTATGGTCTTCTCCTTAGCAGATATACATCTGTCCAAGGGAATGAGACAGCTAGCAACCGTCGAACACTGTCGAAGTTGTCCACGTATGCCAATGCGTTCGCTGAGTTTGTGAGTTGACGAACCATCTATTGAGAAGTGACTAGCTAACTGGTTCACCAGGTGTACATGTCGTTATCCCCATGGGGTATGAGACACATACATAGAGATAACATTCTGTAAGCTTGTATACTCATCGACCATATGCCTTCCTAGTTCAAGATGGCGCACAAATTACATATTTAGCAAATATTTAAAATCTTAATATAGACACCGGAAAATGAATTGTTTGAAACGTTATGATTAGAGGGACCCTTCTCCCAGGAAGTGGTGAATACTTTGTCGGTGTGAGCGACCTAGATTTATCAGACAAAGAAATGGAAGCTGGTCCAGATAATTATGGACGTGACGTGGCAAATCAGAATCTGTTATCAGGTAATTGTTCTGATATGACTATTCGGCGCACCTACGGTTACGGCCATTATCGGCGCTAAGTGGAGAATGGATTTCGAAATGCCACATCGCGATATTAATTGTGGGTTTTCATCTTTCCAGAAGGATACGAGCTATTGTATGCGTTTTGATACGTTTAAGTTGAAATAGTAGATTGCTTATGTACAATTTCGTCCATACATACCGATATTATGACAAAAAGTTGAAATTAGTATGTGATAATATCGATTTATTTTCAATTTCTGGCCGCCAATTTAGCCGCGATCTTGACTGTGAGTATCAATTGCCAAACCCTAATGAATACTTTATATAAATATTCCATATCAACATGTAATGGTGGGTAGAAATCGCGAAACAATAACGCCCATCGTAAGAGAGTAAAGGAATGTAGGCTTGTTTTCAAATTTCGGTCGCCATTTTGGCCGCCATCTTCGATTTGGAAAATCATTTCTTGCATGAGATGTAAGGTAATTACTTCACCTTAGTATTTCCAACTCAACTGTAAGCATGGGTGGCATTGTCTCGACAATAATGCCCAATGGTGTGAATATTCGGGAATTTCGGTATTTTTCAAATCTGTCCGCCATTGTGGGCGCCATTTTGGATTTGGGGGACTTTTATTTGGATATGGTACAAGGAAAGTTCTTCGCCTAAGTGTTCCCAACTCACAATAGTAAGCAGGTGTGGAGTTGTCATGACAATAATGCTCACTGATGTTAAAATCAGCGATTGTTCTATTTCTGGTGGCCATTTTGGCCGCCATCTTGGATTTGGGTGAATATTCCTCAAATCAAGTATAAGAGGAATCCTAGCTCGAGTATCTCCTACACATATATATGCATTGGTGTTGTTATGATAGCAATAACATTCATTGATTCGAAACATTACATCGCGTTATTAGTGTCGATTCGGCTTTGACCTATTATACCGGCATTTGGGAAAACATGATATCGGACAAAATTATCCCACAATGAATGTATATTATGGTCTCCGTGTATTCGCCAATGACTCTTCTATACGATAAATGTATAACATCACGCCAATATGCCAATATTTTCACACAGAGACAAACGAAAGGTGGTGAAACGTCAGAAAAATAGCATATTTTCACATTTCGGCGGCAATCTTGGCCGCCATATTGGATTTTGGTGTCGGATTTTTGGCTAATTTGTAAGGGTTTTATATTAGCATAACGAATCGAGCGGAAAACAATACCGCATGTGATATCATCTTTACTATAACGGCAATCAAAGAGACCTGGTGCATATAAAAAAAAATGGCCGCCATGATGGACGCCATCTTGTCTGGAGTCTCTGCGGCCACTTTTTGTTCTTGTTAACAACCGAAAAATATTAGAGGAGACATTAAGAAAGAAAATTAGTGGGGTGAAGTTGAGTCCTGGGGGGTGCAGAGGTCGACCAATATCTCCTGGTCTATATGGGTCCGGTAAAATATTCGCACACAGAACACGTTTCATGGGTCTACGCATAGTAATGTAATCGCATATTATAGTTTAAAGACGGTTTGCGATTCAAAATACACCTAATAAAAAATTTAATTTACCACGGTATCGAACTACCTTTCTACGAGTAGTATTTGTCCCAGAAAGACGGATTTTTCTGGAAGTAAAAAAACAACAACAACAACTTTGAACACGAAAAAACCAGCCATGTGCACGGCATGGAACAGAAAAGAGCGTTCCGTGTTAGTCTATTACTGTCTCTATATGTACTGATATGGTAGAAATAAAGTGCGTTTGTTTCGCGTCTATGAGAAAAATTTAAAACAGCTGGAAAATGGCTATGACCATGTCAAGAATGTTTTAGAGCATATGAGGCCGGTATATCAATATTTCGTGTATTTATCAACCTATAATATCTTATACCTCCTTGGAAGTTCGAATGAGCCATGTCCGTTTAAACATACTTGTTTCCATACTTGTTTTTTTTTTGCGCGTATCTATACACTATAAGGACAAAAACAATTGTGTGAGTTTCATTTAAAAATAGTTGAATGAATGAATGAAAAATAGTTTTAAACCACTTAGTGTACCTTGTGGCCAAACGCCATGCAAAAGTAGTCGGGTACCCCCAACTTCGGCAGAACAAGTTGAAACTCAATATGTTTGAAGAAGAAATATATATTTTTCACGAAATTGATAGTGAAAAATATATATTGTTCACAAAATTGATAGTGAAAAATAACGGAATCGGTTGTGGCTATTGTCAAATCTGTCAGCCAATATTTGAAAAAAAAAAAAAAAATCTTCATATTTGCCTGTGTTAACCTTTTTTTCAACTAAAATAGCTTCTATCTGAAACAGGTTAAAGGCCCGGATCTAAACAAAAGCCAGGTTATGTAACTTTTTTTGCTTTTGTTTACATAACAAAGGAAAAACATTTGACAATAACATACTGTTTATGCCATATTTCTTATTGGTATAAGAACAATGTCTGTCTATATTTTACTATTCTTTCTGTTTATGGCGGTTTTTGACGGAGCTGAATATCTTAACAACATACCAACCGCCAACACCGCCCGTATCTTTAAACTGACGTTTGAACTAAATGAGATAATGTCCTAGTCATACGAGTGATATCAGTAGGGTTTTAGACCAAAAACTAGTGAAATTTGGGGGGTGAGTGTCAAACAAGTGGGAGTAAAACAATAATTTTGTTTGGGGTGGTGGGTCCCCGAAAATGTCAGATGCAAAAAAAAAAAAAAACAAACGGCATACCTTCCTGCAAATATTTTACTACCCCTGCATGCATGGGGCACTTTGCAGAACGCGGATGAAAATACGAAAGGTGAATTTTCTATATATGATTTGAGGACCCCACTATCCCACTTGGAGTCATCATCACGCCACGAACTGAAAGGATATGCTTTAAATATTAACTGAGGGTGTGGACAAATGGTAGTATTTTCAGGAAATACACATTTGTTTTGGGTGGGATGGTTACCGAAACCTATGGCACTTTACAAAAAACGGCTGGCAATCGAAAATGCGAATTTTCACTGTTAGGGACCCCAAATCCGTATTTGAAGTTCTGAACACACCACTAGCTGAAGGGCCAGGTATGTTATCAATATCACCATGGATATATTGTGGCTGAACAGCTGTTAAATAATTAATTATCGGTTGGTTCACGGAAGCATATGACACATACAAAAAGATGATCAATGGCTAATGACAAAAGCGATTTTCACTATTTTTTATGAACCCCATACCCCGTGTAAACTATTGAACCCATCACGAACTGAATGGGTGTGCTCTCAGTGTCAAACGACGATGTGGACAAAATGGCTATTCTATCAGGAAATACACAATTGTTATAGATGGGTCGGTACCCAGCAACCATGCAAGAGGGACACTTTACAGAAAGCGGCTGCAAATAAACAATGAACTGGAACGATATCATTTCAATATTAACTGATTGTAAATGGACAATGGGTAGTTGTATAAGGAAGTACACAATTTATATAGATGAGTCCGTTGGCGTTCGGTTCAGAAAAGGCACTTTACGAAAAGTGGCTGGCAAATAAGAAAGGCAACATTTTCTGTTTTGAGGACCCCCCCCCCCCCCCCCCCCCCTATGTGATGTTTTGTCGACACCACATTGTGAAATTATATATGCTCTCAATATTAACTGAGGGTGTGGCCAAATGCTAATTTTTATCAGAATATACACACACCATGATCTGTTGGTTCCCGAAAGCCTGCACAGTGTGGCGCGTCACAACAAACGGCTGGAAAATAATAAAGGCGAATGTTCACTGTTTTATGTACTCCTATATACGCTATATGAAGTCTTGAAAACGTACAAAAAGAATAATTCTCTCAATACCAACCGATGGGTATTCTATGAGGCAATACGATCAATAACACTGTGTATTTCCGACAGCATGGGACACTTTATACAAAGCGGCTGGCAAATAACAAAAATGCGATTTTAACTGTTTTTGTGACCACCTGTAACTATATATGCTGGGATACTCCCATTGTGGCAAATTGAAATATGGGCAGGTAGGAAACCAGAACGGAAAATAAGAACAACGTCAATGAACCCTCTTTTGAAAGCCCCGCTGGCGCAAAACCTATACATACACAATTTCATCGAGATCCAATAACACGGTTGAGATCAATGAGCGGACGGACGGAATTCCAACATTTTCAGATTAATACAGTGGGATAACTCTTGAACGGAAAATGTGAATAACGTCAATGAACCCTCGTTTGAAAGCCCTCCTGGTGCCAAACCTGCATATCAAATTTCATCGAGATCAGACAATTTGAGATAACCCATGGTTAAACCATGAGCGGGCGCCCGGAAGCACGGCTCCACGTCCGCATGTAATCCAATATACCCCAACTTTCGGATGGGGGTATAATTAATCATTATAGTGCCCTTTTAAGACAATCTGCAGTGATATCAACGGTACTTAGCTATCCCATGGAATTCCCTTAGTTAATTTACTCCTGCAGCACGAGCACAACAAATTGTCATATTATTATAAAATATATTGGAGCTTTAATGTAGTGATTGTGAAAAATGTCTATATATAGGTAATGGCTATATATAATACTAGAAGGTGACCCGACTTCGTCCGGGCTTTGACCTTGAATTGTCTATTTTGAAGGCCAAGGTCAAGTGGTGTCACGATTTGACCCGTCCAAAACACTGCCCGAACAAAATTACCCGACACAAGTACCCATCGAAATCCATCCGGTTTTACCCAATTTGACCTTGAATTGATCATTTTGAAGGTCAATGTCAGGTCGGGGTCACGATTTGACCCGTCCAAAACACCCAGTGAACAAAAGTAACCCTATGTATAAAATTTCGTCGAAATACCATCAAAATTGGCTATTTGACCTTGAATTGACCCGATTTCAAGGTCAATGTCACGTCGCACGGGCAAATGAATATGCTTATGAGACTCCCCATACGAAAGTACCCCCACATAACAAGTTTCATCGAAATCCCGTGATATTCGGGCGTTTGACCTTGAAATGACCCGATTTCAAGGTCAATGTCACGTCGCACGGGCAAATTAATAGGTTTATGCCGCTCCCCGGCCGAAAATACACCCACATACCAAGTTTCATCGAAATCCCGTGATATTCGGGCGTTTGACCTTAAAATGACCCGATTTCAAGGTCAAGGTCACGTCGCACGGGCAAATCAATAGGCCTATGTCACCCCCCGGCCGAAAATACCACCACATACCAAGTTTCATCGAAATCGGGTCGGCCGTTTTCGAGTTCATCGATTACACACACACCCTCCCACACACCCTCCCTCCCCCACACACACACACCCTCACACGCACACCCTCACACAAACAGATCTTCCAAAATATATAATAGATATATTTTGGGACTTCTGTCTGTTTGTCTGTTAGGTTATGGCCGGGAAAACGGCTGGACCGATTGAGCTCAAACTTCCAAGCTAAGGTTAAAAAGCCACGGGCAGTGTTTACCGCCGTTTTGGAGAAGCTCCGAGCACCCCTTCTCCACCCCAGTCACCAAAATGACCGTCCTTGGCACTGTGGGGTTAATAGCGTTGATAGTTAAAGAGCGTTCGTATAAGCAGCACGTGTCATTGATAAAGAGCGTATGCGTATAGTGTGATTCTTATGTCTGGGACCAGACGTGAGTGTGTCTGTATCCAGACATGAACGTGTTGTGTGATTCTTATGTCTGTCTTCGTACTTAGGGGTTCCAAGGAACGGGGGAGATTTTCATCGGGTAAGTTTTTCCGCCCGAGGTGATCTTCACCTTGAAACGGGTACCCACAAACGTACCTCTTTTAGGGACGGGTACCATCATGGGACGGGTACCATCATTTCTCTTGATTAAAAAGACAGAATTAACTAAAATTAAATTAAAAAATTAACGGATTTCGACAAAATTTGATACCTAGGGATACTTTTGTCGGGATAGTGTTTTCGACGGGTCAAATCGTGACCCCGACCTGACCTTGACCTTCAAAATGGTCAATTCAAGGTCAAATCGGGTAAACGGATGGATTTCGACGAAATTTTATACTTAGGGATACTTTTGTCCGGGGAGTGTATTGGACGGGTCAAATCGTTACCCCGACCTGACCTTGACCTTCAAAATGGTCAATTCAAGATCAAAGCCCGGACGAAGGCGGGTCACCTGCTAGTATGTATATATAGTTGATTATATGTATTTTTTGTGTATATGTCTATAGTATATATGTGTTTGGTGAGAAAGCATATGAATACATTTTTTAAATCGGACGTGCCAAACTAAAGTTATGATAATTGTGAAATATGTACGTTGTGTTCATAAAGGGCACAAACGTTCCAAGTGGGAAAAAATACGTTTTTTCACTAATATCTTTAAGATCAGTTTCTGCTGTTTGGAACTGGTTGAGAAATGTGACTTTATGTTGTCTTTTTAATGTCAATTGATCATTGGGGCAATGAAATATGCCATTCATGAGGTCCCAGAACATTCCGATCCCTCAAAATTCGATTTTACAGAACGCGTAATAAATTTCACCAAAAATCACCATTGGGATTCTAGTCATATTTCATCAAGAAATGGACAGAACAATTTAACTGAGGCATATCATTAGTTATGAATATTCTAACTTAATGGAACCAAACTTGCCACTTTGGCTCAAAATGGCGACCAAAATATGGAAAATGGTAGATATTGCCCCAGCGTGCCACGCAATCGCTTATAAGTTGTGGTTGATGAACAAAATTATCTATTCTGTCTTATATACATTGAATAGTCACATTTTAATGCACCTTGTTAATTGTTGCTATTTTAACCACTAACATTACCAGAAATATTGGATTTTTCTATCACATTTTTGAATCAAATGTGTTTATTGTTTTGAGAAGTCTTCATCGTGACACACTGGTGGGTGTATTTTAAAACAAACCTCAAAATGGCAACCAAATTTGGTAAAAATCAAAGTTGATTTTTCGCAAATATTCCTAATAGTATTCTCTGCTGTTCCGAAAAGGTAGCAAATTGTGACTCACTTGGTTATTAACAATGTTGCTGACAGATAAAAGTTCTTGTTGCCTCAGTCCTTATGAGGCATGACAAATTCACCTAAAAGGATGTAGTATGGAATTTTTGCCCAAAAAAAACGTATTATTTTTTAATTCTGGACTTGTTTTTGAACGTAAATACCAGAACTTCGAAACAGAACTGAGAGGGAACATATTATATCAAAGTTGATCAACTTAATGCATTGTGTATATCAAAATGACAGCCAGAGAGTGACTTGTTGTCATAGGTGAGGTGAATATGTATACAGTCAGTTACTGTAAAATCATGAATGGTGTGAATAGTTATACAAGGAGTGGTTATATGGTCACGAGTGGGGTGTCCGTGGTGAAATGCATAGTTATACAAGCAGCGGTGAGTAGTTATACCAGGAGTGGCTATATGGTCATGGGTGTGCGTCCATCGTGAGATACATAGGTATAAAAGGAGTTGTCATGTGTGAGGTCAACGTGTATACATGGAGTGGTTGCATGGTTATTGAAGTGGTGTATTGGTATAGCGATAGCTACATGGTCATATGCGAAAAATCAACTTTTAAAAACCAAATTTGGTTGCCATTTTGCAAGCCATCTTGGGTAATTTTGTCTTAAACCACCACCTAACAGATCTCTGGGGTGGAGACAAAGATTCTTACTCTTTCCCAACATAGTAATTATTAAAACGACTTCTTCTCAAATTCCATCGGGCCAAATGGGTTTATATTTGGTATAATGGGTCCTTGGGTGACTGTGGTTCAGATTTGTTCAAATCAGGTCACTGTGTCGAATGTGGGCGGAGCCAGTGACTTAACTCCAACAAACAAAAACAAACAAAAACAAACTTTTTTTTGTTGAAAATATAATGTTTTATTTTAAAATTTAATTTTGAAAAACTAACCCCATTATAACATCTGCCAGGATACATCAACTCGTCCCACAAAATTTAGTTGAAATCGGTCCAGGGGTCTGTGAGAATAATTACAAACAGACAGATTGTTACCCTTTCCAATTGAGGGGTCAAAGTAAGTATATGTACCCCTGTTACAAATGTATTCTTTCACATTCCTGATGCCACAATATTATTTGAGAAGTCATCTCTTTGGCTAACAATATAAAGCTTGTCCTGCATGCCATAGTGTAATGTCTCATTTGTATGGAATGGGACCTTATCTTATCTGACAGCTGTTGATAAACAAATCACAGATAATGTTTATGTCCTTCATTTCAATTTAAATTAGATTAATTAGATGTGCTGTGTTCTATGCAGTGTAAAGGCAAGTCTTATATTATCTTTATATAGGCTATTAACTTCTTTCCATCTGTGATAATGATGTATGTTATTTATGTGTTATTATGCTTATGATTTCAAGGAACGATAATTATCAGGTGCCATGTTGATAACCCTTCCCTTAATTGTGTAACTTATTTTAATGAAAATGAACTCACTTCAACTTCTATAATAGACTAATCACATAGATTGGGATTTACATTTGGTTCAAATGGGGCAGAGATAGGAGATTTAAAACTCCCGCACCCACCCTGTATATGCTGTGAATTCATGTTTGGTACTTGTATATAGATTCCTATATAACATGTAATAATTTTGATATATACCGGTATTATCAGTAAGGTTTTGATAAATTTCCAACAGTTGGAGATCTTGTGTTCAGATAGGGTCACCTGGTCAAATAAGGGAAAGGCCAGGGGATACTTGCCCTCTATAGTAACCCTTGAAAAGTCTTCTTTGAAAGAATCGCCAGGTCTAGTTAGCTCACATTTAATATTGAGGCCCCTTTGGCGATTGTGATTCAGATTTGTTCAATCAGGGTCACCAGGTCAAATAGGTGCAAGGCCAGGTACAATACTATTTCTCTCCACAGTAACTCATGATATGTCTTCTTTGCAAGAACCAAATGGCCTATTTTGCTTATATTTTGTATGAAATAACCTTGGGTGACAGGAATTCAGATTTGTGAAAATGGGATCACAAAATCAAGTAAGGGCAGAGTCAGGGACTTAACTATTGCACTCCATAGTAATTCTTAAAACATGTTTGCAAGAATTAGTTGGCTCATTTAGCATGGAATGTTCTTGTTTGACTGGAATTCAGATTTGTTAAAATGTGGTCACCAGATCAAATAGGCTGAATAGGTCACTCTGTGATAAAGTTACCCATGTTCTTGAAATTGTTATAAAGTTACCCAGGTTGGAGAGAATTGTGATAGTTACCCAGGTTAAGCAAATCTCACAATACTTCAGAACTTCATTTAAAAGTGACTGAGGGAAATACTGTTCAGTTTTGGCAAGTAAAAGCCCCTATTAAGCACACATTAAGACATATTAGTACTGTAGCTCCTCATTTTGATCGCAAAAATGAATACATTGTTGCTAAACCAGGGGGGGGACAGGAAAAAAATTACGCATACAAGGTGGACATTTTGTGTTTTTCATTTTTGGGGACCCACCACACCGGGAGCGTTAGTTTTTTTCCACCCAGGTCTGGGACACCCACCCGGGACCGTAAGTTTTTTCCACCCAGGTCTTGTAAATTCTACTAAATAATGTGTTGTTGTCAGGGTAAGGGTCTCTCATTGTGTCTGCACCGGAACTGAGAGAACGCTGATCAAGTACACCCACAAAAAATAAACAAACAAAGCACATGGCTGAAAAATATGCCAACAAAACCAGTGACAAAACCTTTAAAACCCCAAATATTTATGGTTATAAAGGTAATAAACCCACTTTAACAGGATAGTTGTGTCCCTTATTAGCAATAGGTTAAAATATGTGCATGTGTAAAGTAAAAAAAACCATCAATTTGATTAAATAAACACAGTTCCAGTCCTCTCCAAGTGGAAAATCACTAGTGAGCAATGGGGAGCTCCCCTTAACCCTTTGAACCCTGACGCCCCACAGTGATCGACACCCTGACACGGGGCTCCCAGTGGTATTTCCGCTTAAATTAGACAGTGTCTAGTCGCATGGTGTTGATTATGTTCGAATTGTGACACAGGTCTGAAACTTTACAGGTTTGTCCCCCGTGGATCATCGATCATTATAAGATCGCGAGACTTTGCCTCGCGGAAACTCCTTGGTAACGGTTGCTAGGCAACTACCCGGAATTGACTGGAAAATGTAAATATAGCTTATAGCGTCGTAATTCAACGCCAGTGATTGCGTTTTTTGATGCAGGTAATACCCTAACGTGAACTAAATTTAGACAGTACGTGTCTAGTCGGATGGTGTTGGTTATGTTCAAAAGGGAGACCTATGCTATGCATGGACCACTGATCATTGTAAGATCGGGAGACTTTGCCACCCGATCTCTCCTTAGAAACGGTTACTAGGCAACTACCCGAAATTTGCACGATAAACTAATTCTAGCTTATAACGTTGTTATTATACATCAGCGAATTGCGTTTCGATGCAACCAATATCCTAATGTAAAATTTAAGATATACCTGACCATGCGTGAGTAAGTCAACTTGATATGCGATAGACGCTTTGCCGCATGTGGCATAACAGAGACTTATATTACAGAGACCAGAAACAACGTAATTTCCCGTAACATATCGTGGCCCCATTGTTCAAGTAAGTTGTCTAGATTGTGTCTACTTTACTGACATGTGAAACTAGTCTGGTCGATAAAAGGTTTGACCTAGAAAAAATTTGGACTAAGTTGGTTTTTATTCCATTTTGAAGAGGAATATTTCCTCTACAACATATCCAAAATCCGCTAAAATCCGCTTTGAGCAAACTTTTTTACAGAGATTTTTTTAAATGCTCATTTTTCGACCTTGCGAAGTACGTTTTTCTACAATATCCATCATCGGCGACACCAGAACGCATTAATCCTCCATCCGATATATACCAGTTTGTGTAAAAGGGTATAAGGGGCGAATAGAGTGACAAGGACAGAAAACAATGCAATCGCGGCGATGAAATGGCTGTCAAAATGGCCGCAACTACAATCCATGCTACGATGAAAGCAACATATTGGATAACCCCCCTATAAGCGAAAATACACATTTGTAATTAACAAGAATGTTGTTATATATCTTTAAAGGTACACATATAATTAAAACAGATCTATCTGAATGATTTATCGATCACTGCTACGCACGTTAACCCAATGATTTACGTTCGGGTTTTCTTATTAGAATACATCCAACAGTCGGACCAAAAACAGTTATTTTGGGCATGCAACACACGAAGTAATATTTCGTCACACAGTGCGCGGTAGTTACCTTTTGGAATTATGATTAATTATTGAATGTAAAGAAGAAACTGGAGAGCCCACCCTATCTGTGTAAATACTAGTCATATTTCCAGAATTTTCAACACTCTCCGTGACAATAAACCATACACGCATGTCGTAATGCTGATTATACTGTCAAGAAACACTTATCTCTTCAACAGAATAGTACCCTATCTCACTAGATCGAAGAGACTGTACGTCGTACATTTTATTTAGTACTAATTTTCATGGTGCTCCCAAACCGGTTTCTTAGTAGACAATTATGTTCAAATTACTTCAATCGGCACTTTACAACATGAATATGTATACCCCGCAATACACACTATTAGTTGTCAGTATCTTGTTGTTTGAAATTATGTCACCATTGCCACCCACATACTTGCGCTAAATATCAGGTCATCAGCGTTTACAGTTATTAGTTCTGCGTTTACCATTCACTCAATGTTGCTATTTATGGTTTTGTATGAAGCAGATATGTGTAACATTAGGGAGAATGGGTAAACGCGGCGATGCGGTTGCAGAAAAGGTCGTACGTTTCGCGTATATGTGGCCTTAGTGCATTTAAGTGCACATCATTTCCAGGTATAAAGACAGTCTCTGCCATAGAGTATGTAGGCAAATTGGGTTATGTTGAGAATTTATTGAAGATAGTCTATGGTAATCCTTTGTATTTTGATAAATTGCGTTCATGGTATAGCACCATGTATTTGTGTGATAAAAATGAAATATTCGTGTTTAAATACTTGACCGGAGGCAACTATGACTACTATTTTAAGACACGGACAATAGGATCTACACATTTTACCTAGTACCATATGAATAGCTCTCACACTGTTCTATTGTAGTGAATTTTGACAGACTGTGTGTTGTAGATTCAAAAATAAATGATTATCGGTCACATTCGTGGGACTGTTTTCATTACATATATTTCTGTTTCTAGAAAAGGTCACACAATGAGTACATCCCTATTAGATCACATTTAACTGTTTTAATACACATATATGACACGATTCAAGATAAAAAGTACAGATAAAACTGCGTTATTCTTCTATTTATTGGCGCCCAAAAAGTCCACATTCAATCGTTGTATGAGACCTGTCTTTCGGTTGCTCTCTCGCCAGATACATTAGAGAGAATTCTTACATACCATTATTAATAGCTCCCTTATACTCTGAAATCATTCTTCCTCGTATAATTCGACGGCCTGTTCGTTCTTGTATAACCAGCTATTCAATTTTCCGCAAATTGTAAATTTCATTCGATTTTGTCCATTTTGGCGGCCATTTTGGACAGACATTGTACCGATATGGTTTACGACTAATGATTCTTTGTGTGGATTTTATTTTATTACTAATTTGGTATTTGTTGGCGCACCTACCACCGAAATTCAGGATTTTTCTATACCAACTGCCATCATGGACGCCATCTTGTATTACAGAAAATGCTCAAAGCGGATTTTAGCGGATTTTGGATATGTTATAGAGGATATATTCCTCTTCAAAATGGAATAGAAACCAACTTAGTCCAAATTTGTTCTAGGTTGACCCTAAAATTTTAGTTTATCGACCAGACTAAGCATGCAACCATATGTCATATATAGCGCCACATTTCACTTAAAGGGGTACTGTACACAGCGATAGACGATTTTTTTATTTACTCCCACTGAAATAACTTTCAAGTTAGATTGTGTTCGCGTTATACGAGTTTCGTATAAACCTAATTTAGCGAAGAAAATATTGATCTTGGAAACAAAAATATTACGATTTCAAACTACGCGCCATGTTTTTGACCTTCACCGGAGAAAACGCAGGTCGCATGAAGAACCGGAAGTTCGTTGTTCGCAGCTTCAATCTCTTTCATCGAACAATCTCACTCCCTATAAAAATACTTGACGCTTTGAATCTTGTTTCTTTCTCGTTTTTTTTCCGAATCGGTTATAGCGGGCCTTTCTTTTGCAGGTAACATGTTTTGTTTGCAACTCAATAATGTTCGCGAACGGCCGTCGATAAAAGTCACCCAACATATGAGATTTCAAGAACGGTAACTCGTAATGGCATAATTCTCCATTTTATGACTCCAACCATAAATTGATTTATATTAAATAATTCAATTTTACTTTTATGATAGCCTGTTAACCGGAAGGTTTTCAGTAGACATCATCGACTCAAATTAGTTATTTTAAAATATAATATTGATATTAGATAGCTATTGTCACCAGGAATTTATTGAAATTGGGGTACAGTACCCCTTTAAACGCATTTTTAAAATGAATTATAGCCTGCGCGTATGCGCATATTTTCCTACCTGTTTCTAGCGGGCAGCCAATCCATATACACACCTTTGCCAGCGCTGACTTCAATAGGCCCGTTTAAATATATATATTAGTGGGTATGTCGTGTATAAGTACGTTACAAGAAAACTAAGATGCATGCATCGGGTCGCCCGTGAACTATTTATCTTAGAATTCTTGAAGCTATCGATTATACATTTTGGAATATCTGTCTGTATGTATGTGTGTATGAATGCATGTATGTGTGTGTGCTATAGACTCGAACACTGCTCGACCGATCCGACTCGGATTTGATATTTAACGTGTCAACCTGACCTCGCTCATATGCATGTTTCTGGACCTTGACCGATCCGACTAAAATTTGTGTGTAGGACTACTTCGATCCCGGGAGCAATATGGACGGGTCCAATTTCACGTGCGACCATGTCATCGAACGCGCTGATATAGGCATGTTTCTGGACCAATTGAAAAATAGTTTGTCCAGATGCTGTATATACCGGGTACTGCCCAGATGAAGGCGATCACAAAGAAATCCCTAAATAGCCCGAACGGAGTCGAGTACATCAGCTAGTATTATATATTTCTAGATTTAGTTACAAACTTTATACCTGTATATTGTACAAAGAAATGTTTGACAAATGTATCTATATCAATATTACCATAAGGGTCATTAAGAATTAGATAGGACGAAACAAAATTTTGAAGGGTGCATGTGATTGTGAGGAATAATTAAATAGGATCATAGGTAAATTTAATTTATGGACGCTTGTTAATTTTCATTGGACTACATGTATCAGGTAAATTTTTATATTTCAAATGATGACAGGAATGTGGAAAGTTGAACTACCCAAGTAATACTGGCTATCCGCACGAAGAGATATACATGTATATAAAAACCAAAATAGAAGATGACTGCTGGCGACCATGTTTTCCAAAGAAATTCAAAGAATTCGATAGCTCCCATCTAGTGGTCACACCGAATATCAATATGAAGTTTGGTGACTATCAGATGAGGGATGTGGTCTGTACAGGTGCTAAAGGATTCAGTCATGCAAAGAGTAAGATACAAAATTGCTGCCTGTGGTCATGTTTTTTAACGAAATTCGGAAAAATTAGATTACTCTCATCCTGGTTATCCAGAAGATCATTGTGGAATCTGGTGACGATCGGACAAGGGTCTGTGGGATCAACCAAATTATTTAGCCATAAACATAGTAAAATACAAGATCACCGCTGGCAGTGATGTTTTCAGAAGGACATTTTGAGAAAAAAATATGGCCCCCATCTAGTGGTGACCCAAAATATCCTCATGAGAAAAAGTTATCCAATAAATGCTGGCTGCAGGGTGCGCCAATTGATTCAAATTTGAAATTTAGCAGGGTGTACTGCTGGTGGCCATGTTTTCGCCGCAAATTTGATAGACTGATGGACAAAACCACTGAATCCGTTGCATAAATATACACATGGAGCTATTTATATGCATTGTTATCCACACTACTGGGATATAAAGGTACTGAAAATAACTATATTACTAGTATACACAAAATAAACCATATATCATGGCTATGGGTTCTAATATCCGAACATGACAGCTGAGAACTTGGTGTGAATTGAAGAGTGGTGGGGTCTCAAGCATATCTACCCCTCCACGTTGGAAACATGCCATTAAATGGCATAAGTATAATCTAGCTTGAGAACAGAAGTGATCCATCAAACCGCTCTTAATTCAACCAGGTCCTCAAACCCCATGTATGGTCGATCACATGATGATCTAGGTGAAACAGCACTACATGTAAATATAAAATAAAACAGTGCTACATCTTATTACAGATTATTTCCACATATACTCAGTGACTACAGGCAGTCTGACAAAATAAAGTTTCAGTGACACTCTATCCGAAGAGGGGTATAATTTCATCTGTTAAGTCAATGGAGCGATTATGAATCTGGAAAGCTGAAATTTCTAAGTAATACTAGATATCGACATGAATCGATAACATATAACGTAAATGCAATATGGCCGCTGGCGACCATTTTTTCCTATGAAATTAAAAAAATATTTGATAGCTCTCATCTAATAGATCAATATCAAGATACATATGAAGTTTGATGATGATCGGATGAGTGAAGTGGACTGTAGGCTGTGCTAAAGGGTTTAGTAATGCTAATAGTAACATCCAAAATCGCTGTCAGTAGCATGTTTTTTAACGAAATTCGGAAAAACTACACTACTCCCATCTTGTTGTTATCCCGAAGATCCATATGAAGTTTATTAACGATTGGACAAGTAGGGTATACCAAATTATTGAGTCATGGAAAGTATAAAATCGAAGTTGGTCATTGGCGGCCATGTTTTTCATCAAAACTCGGAAAACGTTGATGGCTATATAAGATTATAAAGAGATCCAGTTATTACTCCATGTAATTACTCTTTGATTACCACATGTCCATGCAGATCAAGAGCTCAACTGACCATCCGCAGTGACCTACATGTAGTTTATCTCAAAAGCTGCTGACATCTATGTGTCATAATAATAATAATAATGATACTGTCGGTACCTATTTGTTACAAAACCAATACTTCTCAACTTCAATGGATCTTTTTCAAGTAGTTCACTGTTGTTACACAAGGCATATATGTTGCTGACTAGTGTTGAAACAATTATTTGACTAATCGACGTCGACTCGATTATTAAAGGGATACTGTACGCCAAATGTTGTTGTTGGTTTCTATAGTCTCCGAGTCGGAGAATAAGGTAACAATTTTTCCATTATTTGAAAGTCTGTTGAGTACGAAGTCATGTTACGGATGACAAATTTACCGGAATGCAAAAATACAAATTGTCGTTGTCGAGTAATTTTTGTAAAGTTTTCAACCAAATGAATCAAATAAAAGTTATATTATATGCATACTAGTCCCATATAATCATTTAAGTTATTGTATCGTCGCTAGTCAGTGAGTGGCTTGAGTGTTCTCCCCGTATCATCATAATATTTTAAGCGATCGTGTGTGCGATCGGTTTAACAATCCAGTATCCCTCAATTACTGTTTTTGATTACGGTAATTCGTAATTTAATTGACGCCATTTTATGGCTCCAGTCATAAATTCAATTTATATCAAATTATTAACTTTTAAATTATTAAATTTTAAGATAGCCGATTAACCTGAGCGTTTACAGAATACATCTTCGACTCAAATTACTTATGTTTCTATATATTATCGATATTAGATCGTTGTTGTCACCGGAAATTTAATGAAAATGGCGTACAGTACCCCTTTAAACAAGTCGACGCTGAAATCCGCCAGTCGATTAATCTAAGCAAATCGGCAATATGGACTACCAAATTCATAGAATTAACAGTTTCATGTTTCGTGCTGGGTGGCACCTCTCAGAATGCGTTCGATTCTTCTCTTATACCGGACAATTCCGATATTCTAATTTTTTTTCTCAGGCTGGTAGAGGTGTATGATTGTGTATAAGGTGTATACTGTTTATACTGTGTTATATTGTGTTATTTTCTGGAACGTGCTATCATGTGACTTATTTCCACTAAAACAAGATACAATTTGTCGTATTTTGGATAAATTCTAGCACATTGTAAACTATAGTTAATCTATAGTTTAAAAATATAAAAGACTACCATTGACAAAAGAGTGTGGGGGGTTTTCATGGTTACTTATGATAGTTAAACTGCAAGTTAAGATAACAAACAAGCGGCAATGTCAAACATTTGGAAATAAATTCAACGACTATATATATATTTGTAGGATGATCTAATGCAGCTCATATATTGACTGTGACATTTGACCATTTTAATAAATATTTGTTAAGACAAGTAGCAATATTGGCTGTGGAAATATAAAAATGTACATTTGTGGCACGTGAAAATCAAGTTAGGAACGTGCGATATGATGCTACCCGGCCGTAAAAGGGTGTAATCGAAATGCCTGATTTTTGCATACCAGTCACAACTAGTTATCTTGCGCTTTAATTGTTAACACCTCTCCTTGTTCAACCGATTTAGGTTGTCTTTTGTCTATAAAATGATGGGATTGAAAAAATTGTTGTTAAGGGCATTTCCGCCCCGATAACTTTGAGACATGTATATTCGATCGATATATAGTTTCATCATTGTGCGGTCTTTTTTCAATCCCGAAATTTGTACTCAATTTCGATCTATACACCAGATTTCTCGATGTTTTAATGACATTTGGCCAGTTATCTCCCTTTTTGCTGCATTCTATACATAAAAAATGCAAAACCAGAAAAGTTGATTTTTGTAAGACTGCTGTTTCGACCACACAATGATGAAATTATATATCGACAGAATATTTTTTTTTATAGACAAAAGACAACCTAAATTGGTGACAACAATATATATGAATAATAAAGTTTATATTTAAAAAAAGTAAATTAATAATTAATTAACAAAATTTACATAATAATTTCAATATTAAATATTTTTATATTTAAAACAGTAAATTAATAATTGCCACTTTTAAATTTAAATATAATTAAAATTTAATTTTATCGGCTTCCTTAAAAAGATTCTTACCTTAATATTTGTATGTGTACTTTATAAACTTCATTGAGTCATCTTTGTCATGTATTGAGTTTGATATCTTTTGTTAACAATTTATAAATCATGTATGTCTCATGTTTGTTATTATATTTTATGTGTTTATTATGATTAAATAAAGTTATCATTTAAAATATATGTATTCACTTTCTAAATTATTATTTCGCAAAAAAACCTCAAATACCTCAAAACACTAAGCACATAAGCCTCTTACACCTTTTAATTGGAGCCGGCCGCTTACACTTTATAGAACGAAAGAACGAAAAGTTGAATAAAATCAACAAATTTGTGAATTTAAAAACAATTCAAACGTTAATGTTTTCCGTGCCGTAACCCGGACATATGTACTAAATTTCAGTCATATCCATTTATAAACAAAGAAGAAAATGCGACATCAAGTCCGTCCGCTTACACCTTTTATTTTGGAGCGGCCGCATACACTTTATAGTGTGTTTCAGAACGAAAAAGTTGAATAAAATCAACAAATTTCTGAATTTAAAATCAATTCAAACGTTACTGTATTCGATGTCCCAGCC
The DNA here is from genome assembly GCA_032622095.1 of Siphonodentalium dalli. Classification (NCBI taxonomy): domain Eukaryota; kingdom Metazoa; phylum Mollusca; class Scaphopoda; order Gadilida; family Siphonodentaliidae; genus Siphonodentalium; species Siphonodentalium dalli. The sequence continues at coordinate 181,197,914 of CP136064.1, read as the reverse complement.
CGGACTTATACACCAAATTTCAATAATATTCATTGTGAAACAACGGACCAAACGCCATATAACACCCCGTATACACCTTTTATTTCGAGCCGGCCTCGGCATACACTTTTTTGGCGCCATAATCGTGAGCAAACTTCCTTAATTTGCAGCAGGTATCCGTTTGTGCGTAGTTTAATTTGGAAAGTTCCCAATTAATAGCGTAAATAGAGCGACTGTATTTGACAGAGACGGCTTTGTTATTGATTATCATGTTGCTATACATTAAAAAACGACAAATGCACATGCCAGTTCAAGCATAGTAGTCTATTTTCCCCATGTTAAACGACATCCCCAAATACCAAATAACGCTAACCTACTGCAAATGTTTTACATGACAACTGTTAATATATTTGGGCTGAATTCATCTGATGTGGTATGATTCCTCAAAATAAACAACAAAACCATCGTTACTGGAAATGTAGTTTGGGCTAACATTTACACAAATCCCCCACCTCATTTATTCCGACACACACATCAGTTGAAAAACCACTCTTAAATAAACACCCAATTTGTGAATTTAAAATCAATTCAAACGTTATTGTATTCGATGTCCCAGCCCGGACATATACACCAAATTTCAATAATATTCATTGCGAAACAACGGACCAAACGCCATATAACAACCCGTATACACCTTTTATTTCGAGCCCGCCTCGGCCTCGGCATACACTTTATAGTGTGTCCCGGTAATGGCACCTTCTATAGGTGGCGCCATAATCGTTAGCAAACTTCCTTAATGTGCAGCAGGTATCCGTTTGTGTGTAGTTTAATTTGGAAATTTCCCCAATTAATAGCGTAAATAGAGCGACTGTATTTGACAGAGAAGGCTTCTGTTATTGATTATCATGCTGTTATACATTAAAAAACGGCAAATGCACATGCCCGTTCAAGCGTAGTAGTCTATTTTCCCCATGTTAAACGACATCCCCAAATACCAAATAACGCTAACCTACTGCAAATATTTACATGACAACTGTTAATATATTTGGGCTGAATTCATCTGATGTGGTATGATTCCTCAAAATAAACAACAAAACCATCGTTACTTGGAAATGTAGTTTGGGCTAACATTTACACAAATCCTCCACCTCATTTATTCCGACACACACATCAGTTGAAAAACCACTCTTAAACAAACACCCAAATTGGGTGAAATACATCAGTAGGTCTGACGCTCGTTATACTATATATAAATTTGCTATCGACTCATGTCGTCGCTGCACCGAAATATCGGTGTTACGGGATATAGTCACGGTTCGTTTGCACCTAAATATCGGTGTTACGTGTTCAGGGTTAAAATCATTCTAGGCGAGTGGAGAGTAGCTCTCGTATACAAGATGTCGAGGCGAGTAGTATCCCAACGGGAGATGCCGTCCGAAGGCCTGAGGGGGGGGGGGGGGAGAGTACGGGGGGGGGGGCCTCCCCCGAAGAACAAAATATATCAAAGTTATGATCAGCCTTTTACTCTGTCAGTAGGACCCATGCTCATATATATATCTGTATCTATTGGTAATAATACAGCTATGTGTATAGTCAGAATGAAATACACATAGATGTGGATACATGTAGGTAGTTTTATTATATGCTACCTCATCAGATAGCGGCAAATTCGAGTTATTTAGATTGCGCTATCCCACCGCTTCGACCTACAGTGAGATAACACTTTTTATTATACTCTGGCTAAAGCGTTATCTGACTATATGTAAACTTCCGGTTTGTTGTTTATACTATACAATTTGTCCCACCTCAGAATTTAAAAGCCTTCAAATAACGATTTTGTGTCAATAAGTGACAAAAATGCAATGCCACATTGCTAATAGTACACAAGCAAGTAAGTTGGTATGTTTGAAATAAAGTTATGGTCAGTTATCTGATATATTACGCACATTTGAAGCATGTGTATTCTGAGTTATCGACAGTATTTTATTGAACCACGTGGTCTCTCTGTTTGTTGTGCAGAAATTGTATTGCCGATGTGAATCGGAATCAGTTCGATTTTGAATTAATTCCTCGATCTATTTTAGTAAATAGCGCATGATCCATATAATAAAAAGAAAACCTTCGTGTTTTGGGTGAATACCGGAATTACCTCATTCGTGGTCACAGTGAGATACTGGAATCATCACTCGTGGCCTTTAGGCCACTCGTGATGATTCCAGTATCTCACTGTGACCACTCATGAGATACTTCCGGTATTCACTCAAAACACGCAGGTATCCTCTATGTATAATAAGTTTAAAAAGCCATGATAAACTATGAGAAAAGATGAGAATGGATCTTTTTTCATTGCAATTTTTTTCCTCGACCAAAACCAGACCCACCCCATGGTTTCAACTGTTAAAATAAAATATAGAGCCCCCATCACTTGTATAAGGCTATAGCATGCACTACTATATGAATCTGATTGTTTCAATTCATTTTGAAGCTGTAATTTGTCTTAGAAATGATTTTGGAAAAAAATTGCATGACATCAGAAAAAATCTGCATTCCGGGCTCGGGGACACCCACCCATCCGGTCCTTGTATCCTGTATTTTTTTTCCGACCCCCCCCCCTGGCTAAACATGAAATATTCTTAACCTGGGTAACTTTATCACAATCCTCTCCAACCTGGGTAACTTTATCACAATTTCAGGAACCTGGGTAACTTTATCACAGAAAACCAATGAGAGTGACCTATTCAGCGTCAAATATATAGGGGCCAAGCGAATGACTGTTTCCCTCCATAATAATTCTTAATATGCTTCCTTCACAAGAACCTTCAGGTCTATTTTACTGATATTTAGTATGAATGGTTCTTCGGTGACTGGGATTAAAATTTATTCAGATTGGGTCACCAGGTCAAATATGGCGGAACCAGGGACATAACTAATTGTCTCTATAGTAATTCTTAAAATGTCTTCTCAAGAGAGGTTGGACTATTTAGCTTACATATAGTATGGAAGGTCCTTCAATGGTGACTGAGATTCAGATTTGTTAAGATGAGGTCAACCTGTCAAGAAATGGCGGGGCTACGAGGTCTTACCATTTTTCTGTCTAATAAAATCATTAATATATCAAACTCATTAGAACATCCACCTTGTAACCTCTGACTGATAATCTGACATAATTATGGTGTTTAGGGTCCATGGATAATTGGGCTTCAAAAACATGTCTAAATGGTTTTTTTAAATGTGCTTACAATAAGTGAGATTGGAAATTTCCAACAATTGAGAAAGTTTGAGGTGTCAGTTGCATGTGAAATTCGAATCTAAGGAGGTGCGCAAAGGGATTTACGAACCCAATTGGGAGGGGATCGCCTTGTTATGAGCTGGAGGGGGGGGGGGGGGTGATCAGTAGTGTAGGCCTACATGCAGTTGTTAATTTCAAGGTGGATATTCACCGATCTACATACAGAAGTATCTCTAGCTACGTACATGTCCTGTTTAGAACTACCGGTACCGGTACTTATTTTAAAGTGATTATGACAAGTTCTGACTGTTGTGGTCTCCAGAGTCCCAGTCTTTTCACTCTTTAAGCCTCCCCTTGAAAATGGCATTTTACTAATTAGTAAAATGTCCTTTTCAATGGGGAGGCTTAAAGAGTATTAATACGGGCAATTCATTTTGCATATTGGTCGCGGATCCGGGCCCACTCGTCCCAGGGCCAACTCGGTCCATGCAGTTTTTGGGGCGAGCTGGCCCAGCTTTCAGGGCCGAGTTTGCCCGAGTATTAAATTTGTGTTAAGTTAATATATATTAATATATTAATTTCTTAAGTTCAGATGATGATATATTTCAGAGTTATGTCCATCAATTTTGACATTTAGATTACTTTAGGCACGTTTGTTTGCAAAGATAATAGCCAGTAGGCCTATATCACTTAGTCGGTTTGAACGATAAACCGGCGAATTCATAAATAACAATAATAATGAACTGTTTTCACATTCTGAATATTAAAGATTCTCTTATAAATTCTCTGAGTTCATCTCACTATCTCTGGATGTAGGCCGGCATTGTAGGGAATCCCATTCCTATCAAAACAATAGTTCTAAGCATCGACTTCCGATGTTAGCTGTAAAAGCAGGTAAGAATTCCTAGCTACTTTATTTCATAGTGAGGTGGATGGTCCCAGGAGTTAGTATCAAAGGTTGCTGCTTCCACTGGTCGCATGCTGTTCTTCGGAAGGTGAGCGACGTCGGTCTTCAGAGAGCTTACAGAGCGGGAAGGCCGTTGACCTTCGGCAGAGCATTAGGCTACATTGCCCTTCCTGCCATCGCAACATATCCGCGACTACTTTAAATTGACGCACTCACCATCAATACAGAAGACAGACGATCGAAGGGTCTGGGACAGTCTTCGCAGCCTCTGAGAGTATGTCCAACGGCAGTGGCTCGATTCCAGCACATTTTCAATTGAAGAATGGAGTATATGTTTCGACATGACGTGCGGAAAAATAATGATCTCAACTTAAATAAGACATTATCCCTTGGACCGAGTTGGTCCGGGGCGAGCTGGTCCAGGTCGACTGTCCCAGACCGAGTTGGCCCTGGGGCGAGCTGGCCCGTTTCCATTGGTCGCCTGGTTATGTCACGTATACGTAGGGCCTACATAGCATATATGTAGGCCATGTAGCTAGTGTCATCGCTTAAACTGCATGCAGTCAGGTTTTTTCTACATTGGGAATTTGGGATGGTACATAAATTTCACACATACCGTACCATCGCTTCTTATCTTACCTCAACACTACAAACAGTAAACTGGCAGATATTCCTTCTTCTAATATTGTTTTTGGCACCGATGACGGCTTTTCAAGTTTGTGAGCTCCCAGGTGAGCGACCCCACAGTCATTGACTGTCTTGTTTCTTCAATTTTCGAGTTCGTATATTTACTTATTTGTGCTTAAGCGCAAATTATTTACTCTTAAGCGCAAATATTCGCAATTAAATTAAATTTCCAAGAAATGGCGGGAACCGTTGAACTTGAAACAAAAAAAATCAACATCGGAATTTAGTGAGTTTCAGGGGCCTGGACCGCATTAGATCAGTGATAGCGTAGTGTGTTATTGACGGTAATAGACGATTGCTTAGCGCTAGGGGCTAAACTGTGAACACTTCAGAAAGCCTAAAACAGATCACAATCAATGATGACAATAACAAAATGTGTACATCGGCACCAGAGATAAGAAAAACTCCCTGTCTCAGAAACTTTCTGGGAACCCCGTAGGAAAGTTGCAAATTCAGCGATCAATTCCTCGCAATTGATTGGTTTAAAAAATCCCGCGAGGTGGCGCAACTAACACTTCCAGGAAGACACTCAAAGTAGATTGAGCAACAAAAGTTTTCATAAAAATTAAACGGGTAATTTTCTGTTTCCAGTTGCGCATTTGCAAATATTATATGATTGATAACCTTCTTTATATGCTATATCAAATTGTTGTGAATGTATTTATATTGCATATATCTGCTGATTTGATATTTTAATGATTTTGTGTGTCCATTTTTGTTTTGACCGCGTGGCTGTGCAAGGATTTGTTTGCAGTCGGTCATGTTGACAATTGCTCAGAATTCGTGAACACAACAAAGGCTGTCATTTGTTATATAACTCTACCGACTAGCGATTCTGGAGTGGAATTTCTTCGACCTTTATGCCTTGGGCTTAACTGGTGCAATAGACTAGGATAACTGCCATATTGACTATTGTTAGTTTTAACCTAAGAAAAGTACTGAACTTCTGTCCTGAACTTGGGCTGAAGTAGTAATTACTAAATTAGTATTTTTTAATTTCATTTTCGTTTTCCGTAGAGACTCGAGTCTAGTCACCGAGGTTAATGTGGTCGTTGTCGTAACATTTTATACATAAATGCACACTAGTCCGTAAACCTGACTTTTATTATCAGAGCATAGGCTATAGCTCTATAATTTGTATAAAAGTCAGGACGGTATATCACTGAAATCAGTACTCCGTCTCCAATCATGGTATGGACATTTACTCGACTTTTCACAAGCGATAACACACACTAAAAAATATTATTTAACAGCCAAAACTGCCACATGGCACATACTTGTAGATAAGAGCTTCTAGTACATTTCTAGTGTGGTATCAATGCATGTTTCAGATGTTAGTCGTGTCATTCTTCGCATAAATCGAGAGCATATTTCTACCGCCTCGAACTTCCAGCCATTTTGTATTTGCAAAAACAGTGAAACAGGAGTCGGAACGAACATAATTGGATTCCGACTATAACATGTTTGTTACAAGTTTTTTTTTCTCGATTCAAATAGATTTAAAAGCACATATAACAAGAATGGATACCACGATGAGTGATTTTGGAGACAACAATATATATGCAGTTGTAAGTTCGTTCCGCTTTTCCGTTCCGTCAATTTACTACAGTTCAAGTTTTAAATGTTGACAAATTAACGGTCTCGGATTTCTCTCAAAGTTCGGATTATATTTCGAGAGTCGGGTATTGTGCACAATGACTTCGTAATCTGTCACTATCGCTTGACGTTTATTACTTAATGGTAGCAGATAAAACCATCTAGTTAACATGTGAATTTGATGATTGAAATGAGGCGGCGTAGTGTCTAATTTTTCCCGAAGTAGCGCTTCGGCAAGCCGTCTACCACGTATTTTTAAAACAGCTAAAAATTTCACATTTTGATTTTTTCGTCTGGTAGCTTGTTGATACTGACTCAGAACAGAATAGTCTTCAACATAATTGATATGCAATGTTTGTATTTGCATGTTATAAGTGGGAACAAAATTCATAATAAGGCCAAAGCGAAAAATAGGCATGTTTCCACTCCCCCGCCCGCCCCACCTCAAAACCCCCCGACGAAACTCACTTTATTTATTTTCCAAATCCCGAAAAATAAAATACGATGTATTTACTATTTCCACGTGAATTAATACTACACTATTTATATTGTTATATATAGACCTCTCACATAAACAAGCATACTAAAATTGTCTCCTTATTTGGTTATTAAATCGACCCACTGACAATAAAATTCCGTGTTGTGACCGATATAGCAACAGATTGTAAACAAAAACAAACGCGCACGTGGTTTTCAGACACACTGTAAAATGAAGCTCCATGGCGGCATTAGGGTGATGAGTTTATGACCGCATTATTAATGTACGTCAACTAACGACATGCCCAAATATACCGGCAAAATAATGCTACACAATATTTACGCGAACGCAATCGCAAAGAATACATCTGTCCCAAAACTTCCAACGGTGTCTGAAAAGAACGGACTGTAACAACCGGATGATATAGGCCCACGGTAATTTACCGAACGGAAGCCGGAGAGTATATTTACCGGAAGATCTAAAACAATTTTGCCAACATCCGGAAAATAGTGTCAACATGTCGTCCCAAACAAGTGCCAGCAGCGTGTTGGCACTTAAGTTTTTTAAATGCATGCACATGGCGCAAGGCAGAAACAAAATGACAAAGGTTCCCCACTGCAACACCTTTTTTCAAGTCTATGAAAAGAATCACCCCAAAGGCCTTGACGCCCAATTATGTGGAAAGTTATTCTACACTGTTGTAAATATTGAAACTAGTTGTTTTATTGAATATTAATGAACATATTAGGGCCCTGCGAACCTTATAATTTAGGTCGAACCGAACCTTGAAACCGAATCATCGTCTTGGTTTCGAATCGAACCTCGAACCCAATTACCGACCGTGTCATTGAAGAGAGTCCAAGCGACGTACTCATAATACTAGTAGCCAGTTAGTACAATCAACGTGTTATATACAAATTTATCGTATACGATATAAGATAATTACATGTTGAAGAATTATTTTATATTGGAGATGAATGACAATCCGATAAAACGTTGATTTTATGTTCCGTTTATGTCCATTCATTATATTACATAACCCCGATTAAAACAAATATCCGATTATCATTCTCCGTAAATACCCGCGTCCGCTCACTGAGCATCACTCATGAAAAATCATAACTTATGACTTATTCTAACAGTAAGTGAGACAGATGTCTGATTGAATCATCGGTCAAGCTTCCAGTAGTACATATGTACAATGTAAACAATGCGATAAACGACGCATTGAACTCCTAACACACTGACAGCATGAACGCGCCACGTGGCATAACTCGGTAACTATTAACAGACTCGTCAATCTGTAACTGCGACAACACATGACAAAGATCAAAGCGTGCCGACGTCGCGTTGTAGCAATTAAGTGTCACAAGACAAAGCACATCGGGTTACATAATCATGTCAATCATTTATGCTCATAAACAATGGCCACACCTTCTCCTCACTGTGATTGGTTGACTCCAATTGTTGACACAGAAGGCTGCCGGAAATACCTATTCACTTTCAGCCAGTTTACGGAATTCAAAATAGCTTGTTCGATCTGTATTCATCAATAATCATAACTTATTGTCTCGTTTGTTAGGTATAATTATGTCTATTAGTAAAGTTATATGGAGAATAAAACAAACTTTGACGAGGTAGAACTTTGACTGAGATAGAAATGTTATAGTTTGACTAATTAATTATCACGAATTTGACATGTCCGACTGGACCGTTTAGCGGGAGCGGAATAAAGTTATGCCAAAAGACCCGTTCAATGAAATATCACCCAGTTACCCCGCCCGAGTAATGATCAAAGTAATTATGTCCAATGTAAACATAAAATCATAGTATCACACAGTTGTATGTAAACCAATTAATAGACGGTATATAATCAATAAACAATTCCCAGTACGCAAAATTTGCCCATTTTGCGGGACTAAAGAAAAGGTTCGATATAAATGAATCCCGTCTAAGGTTTCGAACCGGACCGAATCATCACAGCGGTTTCGAATCGAACGGTTCGCAGGGCCCTAGAACATATGTACAATTTGCACATGTAGATTAAATACAAGGCACTGAAATTCAGTACATACATTGTTAGCCTTCACAATAAGTTAATAAATGACATAATTATTAGAAAGATAGCACAAATATGATATTTGAATTTCCCCGCGAAAAAATAAAGTGGAAAACAAAAATTAAGTGAAATGTAAAGTGGATGTTCCCTAGGTGACTCTCCAATTTACCATCTGGAGACCTCGTTCTGCTTAGGCCTCATCTTCTGGGAAGTGTATGGTATCAAATTTACATTGTTGTTAGTTAAATTTCCCTTCTAGGAAGTTTCTATATCCCCTAATTTGCAGAAGATAAAATTCATAATTGAGGTGCCCAATGGGTGAACATCACCAACTTCAACTGGGGAACTTCAATCTTATTCTAGGTCTTCCATAGCAGTTGAGGGCCTTATCAGAATGAGGTCCCCAGAGGGTGAATTTAGTGATGCTAGCCCGCTGTACCCTCTGGGGACCTCATTCTGCAAATGACAGACACTATTTCAAGGCTTGATTGTATAATACATTGTGTTGCTTGAGGCCAGGCATGCACAATGTAGGAACAGACACGCTTTTTGTGATGCTATCCCACACAGCGGGCTAGCATCACCAAATTCACCCTCTGGAGACCTCATTCTGCTTAGGCCTCATCTTCTGGGAAGTATCTATAGTCAGGGATTTTTTTTAGGTGTCCTCAGGGTCCGGTAAACGGCCCCATTCCCAATGGGAAAAAGGCACCTTTATTCCCAATTTTCAACCACCAAATTCCCAATTGCAGTCAGGTATATAATGCCATCGGGTTTATTGAATAATTATAAACATTTTTGATTTTTCCGAGTTTTGTACACTCAGTCGATCGATAAACGGCTGAAAACCCATAGTAAATCGGGAACATGCCCGCATCGTGTAATGGCGACCTAACTATTAGCTTACCATGTGAATTACCTCCCCTCTACCAGTCAGTGCATTTATGAAAGAGGGATGATAACTCTAAATAAATTGCTGATTTAAAACACGTGTACAGTAAATATAAATATAAATGTTTCGACCAACACATCCTTGGAAAGTCTTAGTGTCCCCATTAAGTAGTATTTAATATGTGTACACAGCAAGGACTTGCATAAAGTTTAAAACAACTTGTCAATTTAATTCACCCGAACTGTATTCAGTAAACTAATTGCGTAGGTGATGTAAAAACAGCATTTCACAATGACACTGCTGCCTGGATGAACATGAAAGAAGCCGCCGACGTTATTCACACTTTCCCTGAACATCGTTATTAGCAATCGCTGGGTGGCAACGAGGGACCCTGGACAGTGAGCTGGCGGCCTCTCAGTGATTGCTAATCATGTTGTTTACATTGTTGTCACGTGAGAGTGCAGTGAAGTGAAAAGAACTCACGCATGCTTTTTATGTTTACCCATACCATAGTATGGTAAACATAATGTCGACGTCCGGATTGACCACTCGTCGTGTGTCCGTCCGTCTGTCTGTCCGTAGACACTTTACGCATGGTGCGATAACTCAAATATTTTCTATCCGATCGGAACTAAATTTTGTATATAGATCGAGTTCGAATATGGGTTTGATCCGAGTTTTTTTTACAGAGTTGTGGCCCTTTTTCGACTTAGAATTCATGGATGCTACGATAACTAAAAAAAATATTATCTCATGAGAACCAAATTTGGTATGTGAGTTTCTCTTATCAAAAATACAATTCGAGTTCGAATATGGGTTTGATCAGATTATTTTTAATGGAGTTATGGCCCTTTGATATAGAATTCATCCATGCTTCGATAGCTCAACCAGTTATCGTCTGATAGGAACCAAATTTGGTACATGTATGTGAGTTTCTCAACTCGAAATACAGATCAAGTTTGAATATGGGTTAGATCCTGTTTTTTATACCAGAGTTATGGCCCTTTTTAACTAAGGATTGAACAGATTCGATATTTTTATGCTTATCATGTAGAACCATAGCAGCTAACCCCTGTGATATCAGTTAGCACTGAGAGAGAGAATAGATTAACTTGTATTATTGGAAATTAGAGTTATTTTTAGCCACCATTGTCAGGGCACAGTGGAAGGTATAATTGGACAGAGGACCATCTGTTGTTTATTGTATTTCCATACAGCTCTCTGGTTTATCAATGCAGTGTTCCAGTGACATACCTGTACCTAATTTTATTGAGTTAAAATTGTTAACCCTTGTCATCAATTTTATGCTTTTGTATATTTTTCATGTAATCATTCTCCTATTATATCCCTTTCACTTGTATGGATTTTTGTGGTTAACCCTTTACCCAACAGAACGGCCCTGTGCTTAACACATTAAAAATTATAAAATTGTTAAAGAATGTAAGAAAAAATGGTAAAAAGTGTTAGGCCAATGCATTCTCTTGATATATGCGAGGTGACCTATGGTCGACTCGCATATATAAGAGAATGCATTGGCACAGGGCATAACTGTAACTATCACAATGTGGTCAAGGAGCCGGTTCCAATGATATCCATATTTGTATGGTTCTATTGAGACAGACGGAAGATATTTTAGGCTGTTGAAGCTTTATTTGGCCGGTTTGTTGGGTTAAGGGTTAAATGAACCCTTAATTCTCAACATTCCTTATACTTGGCAGAAATACCTTTCATCTGATATATCTCATTTTATTGAGATGTATGTAAATTTTGTATGTGTATTTCTCAGCCCAAAATACAGATAGATTTCGAATTTGGGTTTGATCTATTTTCTTATATTTTAAACAGAGTTATGGCTTTTGGATTTTCGTGTCCGAACTGAAAATAGCTGATCACTATCGCCAAGGTATGGGTTAAACATCTGCCGATCGTGATCGGCCTCTCGTTTTAATATGTCTTCGATGAGCGGTAATCACCCGTGTTGTCTCTTCATTGAGGTACGGTTGTACTGTACTGGTAGCTCAATATGGGAATTATATCACGGGACACATTGATTTGGTATTAATTATTTTATTTATTGAATTACAACTAGATACTTATCCATCCTTGGGTGTTTCATTACCGTTATTTCCGTCGAAGTTTGGTGGATGGCTTGAATTCTTCCGTTATTATCTGTGAATTTTCAACTTACCTGTGGCTGAGAAATGGACCTCAATGGGCTGGGATTTTACTCCATCTTTGAGTTACCTGTGTTTAAGTTGCGTTATACACCGATAATTAGTACTATTTACCTGTGTGTAACAGTGATTAATTGAATTTTTCTAAAACATGGAACATTCCCAATTTTGTCTGTAAAGACACCATTTTCCCAATTCGAACGGACCCGGACCCATTCCCAAAATAGGCAGAAAAATCCCTGATAGTATCAAATTTACATTGTTGTTAGTTAAATTTCCCTTCTAGGAAGTTTCTATATCCCCTAATTTGCAGAAGATAAAATTCATAAATGAGGTGCCCAATGGGTGAATATCACCAACTTCAACTGGGGAACTTAAATCTTATCCTTATCAGATTTGTGAAAATGGGATCACAAAGTCAAATAAGGGCAGAGCCAGAGACTTAACTATTTCACTACATGCATGTAGTAATTCTTAAAATATGTTTGCAAGAACTAGTTGGCTTATATAGAATGGAATGTTCTTCCTTGACTGCAATTCAGATTTTTTTAAATGGGGTCACCTGGTCAAATAGGAGCCAAGCGAAGGACAGTTTCCCTCTTAATATGCTTCCTTCACAAGGACCATCAGGTCTATTTTACTGATATTTATGATATGTATGAAGGGTTCTTTGGTGTCTGGTATTCAAATTTATTCAGATGTGGTCACCAGGTTAAATAGGGTGGGACCTTAAAATGTCTTCTCAAGAGAGTTTGGACTATTCAGGGCTGGCGATCTAGAAAATAGCCCTCCTAGATATGCCCTCAACTTTTAAAGTTATGATTTATTTTATCTGAGTTACTACTGCCGTTAGTTTGTCTATTTTTGATGGTGAATAACTCCATTTAAATTAATTTTCTTCATGTGGAAACAAAGTGTCCACAGAGTTGTGAATGTCAAAATCCCCCACAGTAATTATGGTATGGTGAATATTTAACTATGTTTTATATGTTCTGATAATCTATATGAACCAGAAACAAAATGTAAGAGTGTTTGTACTCACAACAATTTGTCAGTCAGGGTCCAACCCATGCAACAGAATTGGGTGAGTTTGTCCACATTAAAAGCATTCTCCATGAAAGTGTAATTTTACGTAAAATACACAATCAAGAACAATATTAAATCCAGTATATTTGCACTTGAATATTGACTGCTTTTTCTCTCAAAGTAATCCATATTCCATTGTCGATCGCAGACTGCTGCTTGCAGCGGTCAAGTCGCTATCTATAGATTTACTGGGTGTTTGCAATTGGGGACATAGAAAATAGTTTCTGAACTTTAATAATTGAATAACAGTGTAAACTAGAATTTGTGGATACATTTAGCTAATTATATTAAAATATTGTCAATCGAAGCGATAAAAGACGGCTGCAAGCTAAATACAATTTTCACTGATAGGAACCGGAAACGGAACGAACCGTTGAACTTAATTGGGACAGTGACATTTGGTTCTCACTATCCACAAACATGTGTCATTTTATCCAGTGAAATATATTGTAAGCTCAATCTTATGAAGAGAAATTATTTATTTTGGTCATAAAATGTGTGAGAATCGATCAAAAGATCAGATTTACGAAACAGTTCGTTCCAGAATTTACTGATTCCGCTATAATTCCCATTTGACAATACCGTCGGGTCACGCATGCGCACAGTCCCCACACTGTACAATATAATTACGATTTCGATGCAGTATTTTACTCATTAAACACAATAAAATAACTAAATAATAAATGTCCTATCGTAGACTAAGAGGGCTATAAAAAGCCCGCCATGGAAAATTCTAGGTGGGCTGTAGGCGGGCAGCCCGCCTTGAGATTTCCAGGCCTGACTATTTACTTTACATATATGGAGGAATCGGGAGGATCCTTTAGTGACTGAGATTCAGATTTGTTCAAATGAGGTCAACCTGTCAAGAAATGGCAGTTAACACTTTTGTGTCTAATAAAATCATTGAAATACCAAATTCATTAAAACATCTACCTTGGAACCACCTGACTGATTGGTCTGACATACATGTATTGTGTTTTGGGTCCATGGATAATTGGGCTTCAAACATGTCTAAATGGTTTTAGAAAAAAGGCGTTTGTGAGATTGGAAATTTCCAACACTTGAGAAAGTTTGAGGTGTCAGTTGTGAAATTCCAACCTAAGACTTGGGAGTCTGGAGCCCGGTCAGGAAGGGACTTGTTGAGCTGGAGGGGGGATGATCAGTAGTGTACAGTTGGCAATTTCAAGGTGGATTTTTACCAATCTACATACATGTATTTGAAGTCTCTCTAGCCACATATCCTCTTTAAATCTACTTCTTTTAAAGTGATTATGAAAAGTGCTGACTGTTTTGGTCTCCAGAGTCCCAGTCTTATCAGTCTTTGCAGTCTGATGAGCGACCCCACAGTCATTGACTGTCTTGTTGTGAGAGAAAAGTCCAATAGTTTTGGTGATGTCAGTGATGACAACAGTAACAATTAACCATGATGCAGCAGACATGTTAGTTTTCAATGTATAGAAGGCATAATAGCCAATTCTGTACATCAACCACAACTTGTAAGCGATTGCAGGACACCCTAGGGCAATATTTACCATTTTACATATTTTGGTGGCCATTTTGAGCCAAAGTAAGAATTTTGGTTTCACTTAGTTGGAATATTCATAGGTAATAGTATGCCTTACTTAATTGCAACCTTCTGTTCATTTCTTGTTGAAATATGACTAGAATCCAAGTTGTGATTTTTTTGTGAAATTTTATACCGCGTTCTGTAAAATCGAATTTTTGAGGGATCACAAGCGGGTAGGACCCCAATAATTGCATATTTAATTGATCCAATGATCAGTTAATATACAGAATGCAAAATAAAGTCATATTACTCAACCAGTTCCAAACAGCATGAACTGATCTAGAAGATATTTGTGAAAAAATGTCATATTTTAACTTCCGGTGGCCATTTTGGTAGCCATCTTGGGTGGTGAGTTTAAATTTTGGCACGAAATAGTGTCATTATGTCTTAGGCCAAATAAAAAAGATAATATGTTTCCGATAACGGAGAGAAAAAATTAGGGTAGGTAGGTAGGGAATTTTTTTTTTTTAATTATTTTTTGATATTTTTTTCCAGCTGCAGAAATATTGAACTACCTCGACCGAAATGACATAAAATGCCTACTTGTGTTGTAGGGAAAGTATTACTTGTGGAAATATACATTAACATTGAACAAGATATCAAACTTGCTGTTATTCTTAATAGTGTGTTTTAGTATTCACATACTGATTTTGGCCATAAACTCAGAGGGATGGGGCTCGGAATTTATGTCCGAAAATATTACAGAACCTATATATTTGAATTGTTCATATGGGATATTCTGCCTGATTGTTGAAGATGTCAGTTGGGCTGAAGGGGGTCACTCACCAAATAAAATTGCTGAAGGGTATTTTACGGTACACAGGTTTTGAAAATCTGCTGAAGGGTACGCAGGGTTTGTGATCAGCACTAATGCAGTTACTTTAAGTGTGTTCCCGAAAGTCTGGCAGCCACCAGCAGTTCGTCTTCAGTTAATTTTAAATTTCCTTGCAACCTATACAAAGATCCTCTAACAGAAATCATGACAAGACACGAATATACTGTTCAGCACATTTTCAAAACCTGTGTAGCATTAGTTGGTGTCAATTATAAAAGCAAGTTTATCAAAACTAAACATTTATTTTGAACAAAATAATATATTAAAGGTACGGTTGGCCTTGGCGGTGGGTATCCTGTGAAAATATTTCCACCCGTCAAAAACCGCCACAAACAGAAAGAACAACAAAATGTAGACAGACTTTGTCCGTATACAAATAAGAAATATCGCATAATCAATATGTTATTGTCATATATTTGACCATTGTTATGTAAACAAAAGCATAAAAAGTAACTTTTCTGGTGTTTGTTTATATTATGATGGTAAACATAAAGAGCGTTCTTTGTTTGTGAATTCCTGATATGGAACGAATAAAGAGCGTTTATGCAAAATGTGTGTGATTAGCCAGCAGCATTGTGCTGTCTTCTATAACACAATCAGGCTCATGCTTGGGTAAACTATAGTAAATCTTTATGATAACATGCTGTTTACGCGATGGTCATGGTATATATGAACGAAACTGTATGCGTTTTAATGTTTTTCTGTTTACGGTGATTGGAACAAATATGAATATTTTCGACAACTAAGGCCTCACGTGCCTTTAAAGGGGTACTGTACCCTGAATCCGGTTATTTGTAGGACTATATCCTTGTATACTCAACAGAATATATGCAACAAATGAATGAATTTGAGGCATGTATTAATGCCAAATACACTTATGTGCTCTATGAATAGTGCAAACAACATGGTAAGTACATGTATATTGAAAATGAATTTATGACTCCAGTCATATAAATTACCATGTTGTTTGCATCGTTCTCATAGAACACATCAGTGTATTTGGCACTAATCCATGGCTCAAATGCATTAATTTGCTGCATATATTCTCTTGAGTATAAAAGGAGATGGTCCCATAATTGGCAGATTCAGTACCCCTTTAGATAGCACCCAGCATTTTTAAATGTGTGCAAAAGAAACATGGTGGGTGAAGCAATGAAGTGTACCAGTAAAATGTTGTTTGAATATTAACCCTTTGAACCCGACTGGCCGGTATTCCGGCCAGAACGTAATTGCATATATACGCGACTGGCCGGTTTTCCGGCCATGACGTAATCTCGTTCTACCATCGGCGTCGCAGTGTTGCACTTTATTTTTTATATTTCGATAAATACTCAACGTTGAGAAAAATAAAATACTGTTGCATAAAATTAATATTACAACTGTTTTAGCTGCACAAAAACTATCGAGGTTGTGTTTGGCATAGCGAAGTATAAGCCGATTAAAACCCGGATACAGTCTCCATGTTATCACATTTCTGCAATTACGGCGCCGCCATATTGTTTCTCGCGACCTCTCGTTTCGCATTAGGTCATATCGCCTTATATGGCTCATAAGAGATCTAAAAATATATATTAAAAGGTAGAAACTTTAGTGACGTATTCTTGTTGTATTTATAACTCGCAATGTGTGAAGAAATTCCCGCTAAATTATATAATTCGCGCTAATGATTGTCGGATGTAAACGCATGTCATACGAGTTTTGTTCAAGAATATACAAACTTCTGAGTTCATTAAATCATAACTGTTTGGTGCAAAGGTACACGCTATATATATTTACTCGAGAATAAAGTTCAGAATTGTGTCTTTGAAGATGGCATAAGCCAATAGACCGCACAATGCCGCGCATTTTAGTTATTGGTGGGGTATTCAGAGGACACCCATAGTTTATTTTGGCTGTATTTACGTTGGGATTGTGACGTTACGTAGCATTATTTGGCAGTTTCTATAACAAATCTAATAAGTTTTCAATTTTTTATAACTTTTTCGGGATTTTAGATATTGAAATAGATTGTGATGTGCTGAATTCAGAATTTAATAATCTTTCCAATGGTGCAAACAATATTGTAGAATATAATGCATACATGTGCATGCCATACGCCTGAACACAGTCTACAATAAGTCAAAATACCCCTGGGAGCCCAGGGTCAGGGAGTCGATCGTTGTGGGGAGCCAGGGTTCAAAGGGTTAAGTGTCAAACGAAATGGAAATGTATATTTCTCATGCTGTCAAGAAAATAATAAATGGGCATGCATGTTTATTTGGAACTCATGAATATGTTCCATAAGTCCCAAACAAGGCATAATGGTAAAGCAGGCATGAGATCCACTCTCTTGAAATTAAAATTGCAAGATTCATGCCTATCAATCCACAACCCATCACACATCTGTGGCTTTTGAGACAACTGTCACACTTCATGTCACTTATCACAGGCTTATGTTAGAAACCATGTGTTTTGCACCTAATGATTATCAATATTTAGAAAATTTTGACTTTTTCTCAAAATATCAATAAAAAGATTAGGGTCGGCGGGTTATTTTTAGGGTCGGTCGATGTACGGAAACATATTATCTTTTATATTTGGCCTTAGCTTCATGAAAATATATACATTTTACTAGATTAGTCATGTGAATTTGCAACAAATTCCAAGTTACTGGTTTCACGTCTGGGAAAAAATTGGGGGGGGGGGGGTATACTTTTTAGGTCGCTATAAAAAAAATTGCTCAAGGCTGACAGATGGCCAGCCGATAAAATATTGATGTCGGATGCCTGAATTAACAAAATCCGCAGAGAAAAAAACTTTATACGCCAAAACACGGATCCGTGAATTTCGGGGGTTTGGCGACCGGACTCTCAGCAATTGGGTGTTCTTTGATCCAATTATGTAATCGTACAATAGCACGGGGGCTTCGAGCGTGAGTAGTTTCATCCATGGAATCCCGTGTCCGGACTGTCTGGCATTATTTGATGTTACCGCGACATGTACATGTACTACGCTGTATCTAATGTCGCTATTTGACACGCTCTTTCTTATTGTTTGTTGGGAGATGGACTGTGTCGATTTCATTTTGTCAATATTAATGAAAATAAGTGTAGATATATAGCCTGTTGACACAGACAAGACTGAAAAAGTTTTTAATAACGTAATTTATTTGTGTATGAGCGGGATTTCATGCAACGACCGACGGGGGGGGGGGAATGGGTCCGTGGGACGGACCTGCAGCCAGCCTGGCGGAAACCCTGTTATTTGTTTATGTCACCGCCTACAGGTACATGTAGGTATAAGAAATACAGTAAAATAAACTTTACAATGATACCTCATCAAGTTGGCTGAGATAATATCCTAGGTTAAAACTTCCAAATTCAGAGTTCATTTTGGAAATATGACTTAGCGAATATATTGAGTCAGGAATAATGAATCGCATATGATCGTGAATAATCTAAATTGGATAGATCATCTCACTCCGTGCCTTCATAATTAAGAAGGGTGATGTTTGTCTTGATTGAAAGTTGTGGACTCTGCTCACTTGTGCTGTGCGCTCGTGAATTGAGTTAATAACTTCCAGTCAAGACTAACGCCACCCTTCTTAAGATAATCATTAAGACACTCCGAGGAAATGATCTATCCAATACATGGCAAACTACATGTACACCAGGCTGTGTACACTATAAAATAATGGTTCTGCAATCTGTTATGTTTGTATTTTGAATCTTACATGAAGAGTCCTTAAATTTTATTTTCAAAAACCTACACAAATGCTTGATATTCCGCACTATCGGCATCTTCCGCCCTTCACTCTGCAACTAAACATTCTCTAAATTTTGTCGGTAAATAAATTATTCACACCCAGCAGGGTTGGTGATTTTTTTTAAATATATTAAAATAATTTTTTTTAATTTATTTTATTTAAATCAAGATTATTTTGATTTAAATTGATTTATTTGAATTTTTTTCTTCTAACTGTTAGCATTAAAATATGTAATTGTGCAATTTCTCTGATAAATGAAGGTTCTAAAAGGTTTTGCTTATTATATCCAAGGCTGGATTAATCAGAATTCTATGAATGTATCATTATACCCCCACTTTCGAAGAAAATGGGGGGTATACTGGATTTGCGTCTGTCCGTCCGTCACGCTTTCTCCGTGCGTCCGTCCGTCCGTCCGTCCGACCTCATAACTCGAACAACTATGAACTGATTTCATTAATTTTTTGTATGCAATCTCCTTAGGACAGTCTCTCCGCATGATGCTAATTGCAGTACGACTTTTTTTCAATAATTTTTGGTATACATGCTTCTCACAATACCCTGTCTACATGATGTGGCTAGGGATGGGCTCAGACTGTTTTTCATAATATTACACTTATTTTCGACTTATTTTGACTTAGAAAATTCTGTCTGACTTAATAACTTTAACAAATATGAACCAATTTCAATAATTTTTTCTGTACAAGCTTCTTGTGACACCATATCGATATAATTAGTCCGAATTTTTCTTTAAAGTTAAAAATCTTTTTTGTTTGGTTTACGGATAATGCGGGTGGAATTTGCCACGGTGGGGGTATGCTAGCACTCGAGTGCACACCTCTTGTTATTTTTTGGTTACCAATGAAACACACAAATATCATGGCAGTACATATATAGCGACCATGTGCTTTAATAATATGCATACACATAGGGTCCATGTAGGTTCCAATGTTTTGATATCTGGAAAGGTAGACCTGTGCTTAAACTTTTACTAATAAATTTAGTCAATTTTAGCTGACAACTTAATATATTATCAATCACATTTGCGCTCAGTGACTTGAGGACATATGATAATCACACCATGTATCAAGTATAGGCACTAGACAACTAGAGTAGCTAGATGACTGAGTACATGTATATGGTAGAGCTACTCAGTTAGCATTTACATGTACACCAATCAGAAAAGGGGGAAAGAAAATTAAACTGTGTATAATGAGGCATGCTGAATCCGAGTTTAGTTACAAACAATAGGAATAATGCTATAAAGCGGAACATGCCATTGCTGGGCTGGAACAGTAAATGTGGTACCATGCAATATACCTGTAGTTTATAAAAGGTTGAAATTTGATTTAAATAAATGATGATTTTTTTTAAATCATTGATTTAAGTCATTGATTTAAATCGGCCAACCCTGTACTCGGGTTCCTATTATCTATCATATTTGTAACTTTAAACTCTTAAAAAATATTTCCTCCAACCTTACTCCTAAAAAAATATTTCCTCCCAACTTTCTTCCTTCCAGACTTTCTGGAGTAATTGTGTTTCTATCTACCAATAGATGTTGATAATTAGGTTTAATGAGACTACATTAGAATTATTGAAATTTGACATGAAATGGCTTATACCAGTTGCATAATCTGGGAATCTTAGTAAGAGGTGTAAACTTAATTGCCTTTGGCCAGCCAGCTGGAGTAGCAGTAATAAACCTATTGATCAGGTGTGGTGTCAAAGCATTTACAATTAAGTCACCACCTCTGCAAAGTCACTAGATATCAAGGTGGCTCCTGCTGGGTCACTTCCTGTCAATGTGAGAATATATCAGATGATTGGGTGTTATAAATGTAGCCCGACACCTTGAAATGTGTTTGTTGTATTACTTGCAGTTCCACAGGTTATCTAATTACAATCAGCTAGCACCAATTGGGGTATTTAAGTGATGACTTCATTTATGTTTAAGCAGAAAGCTAGAGTCAGTATAGGGTAGCTTACATACTTTTCTGTTGCTTTTGAATATATATTTTAACAGGTGCTGTATTTGTTACTTTATCTTACCTTGTTCATTATTTTAAATTGATTTTATTCATATAGATTTGTTATTTTATTTAGAATTTATCTTCTTTTTCAATCTTGATTTATTTTTGTTCATTATTTTTTTTAACTAATTATTTTTCCTTTCTTTTTTCAAATTTTCAAATTTCTGACATAAATTTTCGTAATATTCCTGTTAGGCGCCATTTTTGATGTATTATGTTATATATCTGTCCATCAATTCGCTTTGTTCATTTCCGTAACTTTAGTAAGTGGTTCCGTCGGCCAATTTTCACAAGTTATTGCACTTTGTTGAAATGTTGCCATGACCTAGCATGCTCTATTTATAAGCTAGGTTGTATATTTCAAAAACGTTATTTTTTGCATCACTTACCTACTACTGGTATGTGCATACTAGTAATATAGAGTTCCTGTGACGAGTGTGGTCTGTAAGGGCTTAAATTGTCAATTTTGTTTATTAAAGATGCATAATCTGATTAAGCACCCCTCAATTACTATTTATTTGAATTCGGAGGTAAAACATATTTGATTAGTCTAAGAACCCACCTATCAAAGCTCGGGAGTTATTAGATATAAATTTTTGAAATCTATTGTTTTTCACCCAGTAAAAAGTTAAATTCTCTTGACAAATTACAGATGAGGATGGATAACTATAAAATCAAGAGGCTTGGTGTTTATAACAAGGCCCAATTTCATCGAACAACTTGTTGGTATATAACACGTTTCGGGCAATTTTATAAAATAGTTTACAGTGGTTAGCATTATTTTTTAGCAATTAATCGATTCTGACAACTGATTGAGTCCCTTTAAGCATCTCATTTAGTCATGTTATAATTATCATCTAATAATTTTGAAATTGATTTGGGGGGGGGGGACGGTCATACAATGAGTACATATAGCTATTATAGGCCTTTAATTTCAGAATAGAGCCTCATCAAAATTGCCAAGTAATGTCCTTTAATTGTCCCCCGACGTTTCCGTCGGAGGACTATAGAAATGACCCTCGTCCGTCCGTCCGTGCGTCCGTGTGTCCGTGCGTCCGAGATTGGGTACCTTCATGGTGTAATCAACTCCTCCTACAGTTTTAAACGTAGAGATTTGAAACTCTGGGATATTGTTCCTAACATGTTGGTGATTTGCAACATCTATATAGCTAATCAAAAATATTTTTTTTTCCATATTTTTGGGGGGGTTTTCGACTTAGAAAATTTGGAACATTTTTGCCTTTTGGATGAGATTGGGTACCTTCATGGTGTAATCAACTCCTCCTACAGTTTTAAACGTAGAGATTTGAAACTCTGGGATATTGTTCCTAACATGTTGGTGATTTGCAACATCTATATAGCTAATCAAAAATATAATTTTTTCCATATTTTTGGGGGGGTTTTCGACTTAGAAAATTTGGAACATTTTTGCCTTTTGGATGAGATTGGATACCTTCATGGTGTAATCAACTCCTCCTACAGTTTTAAATGTAGAGATTTGAAACTATGGGATATTGTTCCTAACATGTTGGTGATTTGCAACATCTATATAGCTAATAAAAAATATCATTTTTTCCATATTTTTGGGGGGTTTTCGACTTAGAAAATTTGGAACATTTTTGCCTTTTGGATGAGATTGGGTACCTTCATGGTGTAATCAACTCCTCCTACAGTTTTAAATGTAGAGATTTGAAACTCTGGGATATTGTTCCTAACATGTTGGTGATTTGCAACATCTATATAGCTAATACAAAAATATCATTTTTTCGCGTTTGTATGCGTTTGTTCATCGGGTTGTTTTGTCCAAGAAATTTTGCGGTGGTTTGCAACATCTATATACTGTATAACATTGTTGCAAATAGTATCCTTCTAACAAATCCAATCATGAAGTTTACCACTCGAGTCGGGGGACATGTGGTCTGCGACCTTTTATTATAATACCATCGGGTCCATCAAAATCTGCAAGCATCAATTGATAGCATTTCTACAGCAATCAGCAAACTGAGAATCAACATTCTAATTTCGATTTTAAGCCTGACTAGTTTCGATCTGTGTGGGAGGCCGTAATATGTTCTCGATTATAATGCTCTTAACTCAATATGTTTAATACTCATTGCAGGATGACAGGACGAGCAGGAAGAGGTCGAGCAAGAGGTCGGGCTCGAGGAGCCCAACAAGATGAAGCATCACGACCAGGAGACCAGCAACAAGCTGTGAGTAACATCAAACCATCTATTTTCACGATGGTACTCCTTTTTGGAAATTCAGAAAACTAAATATTAATCTGGCAAAATGAGATAAAATTAAAATGTCTACAGACAGAAAGCAAGAAACGTGATATAATATGAAGACCTGTTTACTATACAGATAGTTTTTAGCTCAACTTGTTCTTGTCCCGTAATTTTCAAGTTTTTCATTATTTTTTTTTACCGTATCAAAGATTTGCTACTGGTGACCTCCAGCGTCTCAGATTAATATTCAATTATAGAAATAAATATCCCTGCATTTGAATCCAAAGGATTTCCTCTGCATGGCGTCTGTTTACCTTAATACATTTCCGACCTGGACATCCCTACAAATGACAAATTGCATCATTCTGTTGGCAACTTTTATAAATATTGGAGAATACTGTTATTAAAGGCCTAAAAAAAAAAAAACTTGTGTGTTTCCGGTTTCCCGACCTACCTGGAAATTTTAGTGCGACCTGGGATAATTCCCTGTCCAAATATGCAAAATCATCTTACATTTTCTATTAGGCCTAAAAAAAATATACGTTTGTTTCCGCTAACCCGACCGACCCTATTTTAAACCGCCGACTCTAAACTTTTTATTTTGAGATTTTTTTTTAAATATCTAAATCTCTATTTATATATTGGAAGAAAACCAACATTTATATTTTTGTTGTTGGTAATTAAAACAAATTAGGCATAATTCCATTGTAATTTGTAACTATTATTAATTAATTCGTTGGAATTACCGGTAGACGAGTGTGCAAGACCTACTTCTGGTATCGTTTCGTTATGAAATTGTCAATGCGTATGAAATAACTGCGGTACGTTTTTTCATTCAAAATTTATTTGAACTTTGACAAAACAATCTATGATCCGAGAATGGGTTAATCCATTAGTTATTGATGACTTCACCACTACAATATAAATACATTAACTATTTAACCACAGCATAACATTTATTTCTACAAACATTTCATATTGGTACGTTGAATAGTGTCAAATAATGATCAAGTTTCCTATTTTCGTGGTACATATACATCGTTTTTATCATACAGTCATAATGGGCTTGATTCAGTGCAGATTTAAACATTCGGGTCTAACGAATATAGGGTTTCCACTTATCTAATTGAATTCAATTCAATTTTATTGAATTTAGAACAAATATTGTTTAAAAAGCAAACTTTTTTTTCAAAGTTATTTTTTTTAATTTTTTTTTTAGAAATTAGAATCTCGGTGACTAAACCAATACACGTCCTCCCAAAGCCTCAGTAATTAATCTTAGAAGATTCCTCCTAGCTACTTAATTCAGCTTGGGCTATTTTTTTTGGACAAATGTTTACATATTTTTACCACGAAATTCCACCCCATACTATTATTTTGCCCCGTATGTTTTTTTAATTTTCCTAAAAATTCCACCACACACTATTATTCCGCACGTATGTTTATTGGGCACTCACGAGTATTGTCGTATGCACTGCATGCACCGAGAATACGTCTGCAAGCGTAACCCCCCCCCCCCCCCCCCCCCCCCCCCCCCCCCCCCCCCCCCCCCCCCCCCCCCCCCCCCAGTGTCTTATGCGCCTGCGGCTATGGGAATATGCGCCGCAACCGCCCACAATAATAATATATAATGTATCTTATGCGCCATAGAGTGTCTGCAATGGCCCACAATAATAATATATTAAGCGTCCGCCCACCATCTCATCCCACCACACATTATAGTGTCTTATGCAGAATGCTAGTGATTTCGTCCGAAAATGGCGACCTCATTCCGATTTTATGGGATTTTACGAGATCACCGACAAGTGGGACGAGGTCACCTTTTCGGGACAAAAATTGGTGGGACGAGAATGCAGTGGGACGAAGTCACTGGTCACCCTTATGCATCTGCGGCCACGGGAATATGCACTGCAACTGCCCACAATAATGCGGGGAGTTTGATGCAGAAGTGAAACCTGCGTTACGGATATGTTATAAAATGAACGTTATTGTCCCATTTTAGCTTTGTTTTATCTCCCTGAGTTTGTGTTTTTGTTTTATCTTTATGGGCTAAGCAAATTAGCAATAATATGGCCTGTAATGTCTAAAATTTCCTTAAATATGACACAGTGAATTGCATCCTGAAAAAATAAAAAGATTTAAAAAAAAAAAAGTTTTGCCTACCTACCTACCCAATTTTTTTTCAGTCCGTTAGCGGAAACAAACGTATAATTTTGTTAGGCCTTAGTTGTAGTCATTAATTTAATTAAATGAGTCATTAGGTGAATTAACTGTGAAAATCATGCTCACAAAACGCATCAAACCAGGGTTAACGGACAAAAAACGCGAATTAACATCACCAGAACTGCTACTACCTCGAAAATAGGGAACATTAAAGTCCATTATGGGACGTTTATTATGCCCCGACTTGAAAAGTCGGCGGGTATATAGTAGACGACGTCTCCGTCCGTACAAACATTTTGCATTATTGTTCAGCAACCGCTTGGCAGATTTAGCTGTTATTTGGTATGGTGATAGAGCAGCATTGGGGAACAGCTACATGCAATTGCGCGGGTTTCGTCCACCCATTTTCACCAGAGTTATGGCCCTTTTTTTACATAGAAAAATTCAATTTTGTCCGTCCGTACAAACATTTTGCATTATTGTTCAGCATCCGCTGGGCAGATTTAGCTGATATTTGGTATGGTTATAGAGCAGCATTGGGGAACAGCTACATGCATACCACCCATTTTTACCAGAGTTATGGCCCTTTTTTTTACTTGGAAAATTCAATTTTTCTCTTGTTTTTTTGGTTTCCAGATGATAACGTGAGCTTTGGTGGTACGATTGCAAATCCCGTATTTTTGTGAATCAGTTATATGAAAATACAAATGCCATGCGATAGCGTACTTAATTCAATTTGATGTGTGAAGCAGACAAGGGGTGTTTAAAAGAAAAATACAATTTAAATGAGTTTGGACATATTTGACAAGTGATTCTTTTATAGAATTTCTCAACATTCTATAGTTAATTTTGAGTGATAGGTAGGCATTAAATGTACACAGTAACGCTGGTATGGATGCAAACATTGAGTATTTATGGGTGGGTGGTGATTTTGATAGCAGGTTGTATATTGTTTACATACAGGAAACTCATGCTTTACATACACAGCATGCTATTATGGGATAGCCACTGCAATGATGCAGTGAACTCTAAATACTCACTTTATAATTACCTGGATTCATTGTTTATATCAAGATTTGGGTATATTGTCAGATATAAAGCTTGTTTTCTGTCAGAAACTTCAGCAACTGGATAAAAAGCTATTTTAAAGAATATGGTGCATTATAGATGGATTTGAAAGAAAAAATCCTACCTGGATTTTTTTTCAAGAAATCTGAAAGAGACAAGTTTTTTTTTTTGCCTTAATAATTGGAACTGTTGCCTAGAAAGAAAATTGAATTCTGCTTAATTTTTGTTATTTAGCCACCAGCAGCAGCTCCCCCACCCATGCCACCCGCGGGATCAGGGGCCCCGCCTGCTGCAAGTGGGCGTGCTTCATATCGTGGTGGTGTGAAAAGAGGCACGGCCAGGAATGGGTGGTGGTGACATGCCACAACCACCTGTTGATCAGATGGCCGAAATGCGGATCGGAACAGGAGATGTGAGGGATATGCCCAGAAGTAGAGCTGGCACGAGATACACAGAACCACGGACGAGACCAGCGCATATTGCTGATAAGATGGGTCAGTTGAAAAAGTCTAGCGATGTGAAAAAATATGTAGGAAGACTCTTCAAAAAAGCTGATTTTAGACATGTGCCATTTATATCATATTTCAGTCAACGAAAAGCTATATTTGAAAAACTTTTTGTCTTCCTTAAAGCTTTTGACTCCACTCAGGGGTAATATGTTTTATCTGATATGTTGGAAAGTTACAAAAACTCTCCACGTGTGTAATAGAATATAAGCTTTAAACCTTACTGTAAAATGTTTGTGGAAAATATTCTACTTTACAGCTTTAACAGGTGGTAAATATTGTCTTTTGTATTTTAACTTTTCTTTACTAAATGCTCATTGACAAGTAGTTCCTTAGGAAATGTAATAAGTCCAACAAGTGACCACCATATGTCTTTTGTTGAACTTAGAACATTTCCCACAAATATGATTCATTCTGCACTTGTATTAGATTTTTGTCTTTCATTCGTCCGCTTTTATTACCTAAACATCCTTTCAGATGAATAATAGACCATTCCATTATATACTTTTATTATAACAGAATTGGAGAGTCCATTTAGTAAAGAAAAGGTTATGAAACCAATAGCAGTGGGAATATTGTACATCTTGAGGTCTTGAAATTTTTTTAATTCTGGAATCTATTGTTTGCCTGTCATGTGCTATATGGCCAGTGTAGCTAACCACATAGGATGTAATTTAACCCACTTGAAATAATTGCTGTATTTACTAGTAAATTACTACTTCAGGTACTCAGGGGCAGATTGTTCCAGTCACAGCAAATCATTTCAAGCTAGAAGCTTTGAAAACAGACTTTTTCATTTACCCAATACAGGGGTGGACTTTAATCCTGATATTGACAATAAAATTCTGCGGGGTGGGATTGGTGAAGGCCCTGGAGCAGGACCTTGGAAAGACCAGGGCTTTTGATGGAACAATGTTGTTTCTTCCATTTAAGCTAGCTGATGAGGTGAGTACTAGTGTAGTTTTGTCTTTTTATATGCCTGTTTTAAAAAAAAACAATTGTATTATGTAATCAGTCTGTCCGTTAACAATTTTGGTTTCTGACTGATAACTCTGGTTGGAATCGTTATCTTATAGGAATGCAGCTCTCATAATTGGCTACAGCCATCAGCAATGCCGAAGCAATTTGCTGAAGCAAACTGGGCCACTGCAAAGGGTTGCCATAGCAGATTGCCGATGCCAAACAATCTGAATTGAGAGGGCTGGGAGTGGAGAACCGATCGTCTATCGTACCGAAAAGTTTGTCGTGGCTTATTTCGAAAAATTTTGATACATTTTTTTGAGTATGAGTTTACATGGGGAATATCTTAAACGAGTTCGCAAACCTAAGCCTGCCAGACATTTTTCACCAGAGTAACGGTTCTTTTTGGTGTTTAGCACCCCAAGAAAAGTTGTACGAGGGTTATTTAGAACAATTATCAATGGATTTCAAAGATTTTTGGTATGTGAATTGACAAAAGGAGTAGCTGAAACTAGTTCGCAAGCTAGGCCTGGTCGTACATTTTTATTTTACCAGAGATACGGTCCTTTGATTGTAATTTTAGCTTCGTAGTACCTATGAAAAGTTGTCCAGGGTTTATTACGATCAATAACATATTTAAAATTTCTGGTATATCCGTTCACAAGAGGAGTATCTGAAACAAATTCGCAAACTATTCCCAACTGGACAACAGAGTAACAGCACTTGCATTCAATTTGTTTTTTGCATCATCAATAAAATCCCTTTGAACAATAACTGTTTTTGTTCTACGTCCTCCCATTAACTGAATTACATGACATTTTCCAAATTATTCCTTCAAGTTGAGCTGCAGTGTCAATGACACTTTCATTTCTGAATTTGTTTTATTTGAATATATCTCTTTGAAGGAGACTGTGAGAAGCGTACAGAAGAGAGATGGAACTGATGTGATCATCACCATAAAGCTCACCAATGAGCTTCCACCAAATAGCCCGCACGCATTGCAGGTCTTCAACATTATCTTCAAGAGGTATAATACTTAAGGTCCTCAAATAATAGGCAATTTTCCCTATGCCACATCCCTTATTTGATACAATCATACATGCATTTTTTATTAATTTTCTGCAAAAAATCCACCATGTATGCTGCTGCATGGTTATTTAAATTTACTCACCGGCAAGAATGTGCCCTCAGATCACCTCATATATTTGTACATATATATGCACAACTTTCTGCTAAAAACTGGACAAATAATATTAATACTTGGGGGGGGGGGGGGGGGGGGGGGTTAGTGGTCGGCAACAAACCTGTATCTATAGCCATTTATTGATAGATTCTGACAATGTTTTGTATGTGAGTTAATAGTCACGTGCGACAGCTGTACACATAAATTAGGTCTGCCCCGACTTTTAACCAGAGTTATGCCACTTGTTTTTATTTATATAATTTTTATGTCTGTAGCACGATAACTTTCTATTAATATTTGGTATATGGATCTTTTACAACAATATCTTGAACGAGTTCGGAAAACGAGATTTGTCCGATGCTTTTTACCCGAGTTTAAAAACCAGGTTTGTTTGAACAAGAGTCGCTCTTATGGGTGGAAAAAAAAAACTCCACCGGAGCCATCTTTGATGTGCAACCATTGTACTTATTCACCCCCCCCCCCCCCACCCGCCCCCCCCCCCCCCCCCCCCCCCCCCCCAACCATGTCAAAACATGGACCATGTCCCGATACTTTTTATGTTAAAACATAAACTAGATATCATAAAAATTATGTATATCCGTCGAGTCATTCTCATTCTAAGTAACATAGAATGGGTATTCCATACAGTATTATTACCTATGATTATATTATCCTATTTCTATGATAGACCAATCAAGTATTTTGAGTACCAAGCCTGTCTAGGGTTTTTATTATAGGTTTTCTGTATTTGTATACATATATCTCATTATCTGTAATTTTTAATGACATAAGTTGATGTAACGAAAATAAATGATATCTATCTCTCCAGTCTACATCTTCATGCAGTCTATTAAACATTCTATGTGAATTTCAGGATTCTTGGACACTTGGACATGAAACAAGTCGGACGCAATTATTATAACGAAAAGCAGAAGATACCCATACCACAACATAGGTTAGTAAATTGTAAGACAGGTTATCGTTCCCTACCATCTGGCGATGGGAGTTGGGCTGATCCAGGCCTTTTTCAGTGCCAGTATACTGGGTTTGGGGACCGTTCGAGCCGAGCGTTTTGTGACCCCAAAATGAAAGTCGCCGAATAAGAACCCAAAAGGCAAATTTATAAACCAATGTCAACTAGCAACATCAGCACGATATGAAAGGAGAACACAACGTTGGTAAAATCAACTGTTTACTTAACTTGGTACATGTATTTCGTTTCGGAACAACTGTATACTTGTAGATCGCATGTCTATAGATCGGTTTCACCTCGCCTATTCCTCTTCATTTTCTAGCTCGTAAACGCAGACCAGATGAGAGTTCAAAAACCGCCACCTTGTCTGTATTAATCTTTCCATTATTGAGGGTACCAGCAAACATGAGTTGTGCAAAACAATGAACATGCCTGGAGTTTCACATAATAATCTCCTCGGATTGTAAACTTTTAACAATTCTTCGCATAATCAAGCAATGAGCATCACCAATTTCCTGTCCACTGTAATAGTCCTTCGTATTAAATCTGAGTTTGCAACTTAATCCTCGATGCGGAAATATCGAATGCAGAAAGATGCTAAATTTTATCTTATTTCATTCCTATGGATTGGTTAAAGCAAAACAACTATCTCGCTCACAACCGCAGTAATAATTATGAAGTGAGTTCATCGGCTCGCTGCTTATGGCCCTTTAAATAATTTTCCCACCACTTTCCACATCGAAAATGGAGAACAATTAACTTGTCGGGTGTGATCCCCGACTCGTTGCTATTTTTAGTGCAATATAGCTAAGGCAGTGTTGAATCCCTAGGTCTCAATGGGATCAAATTCTTAAATTAATCTGAAAACTGACCAAATATAGGGCTTATAACAAAGAGAATTATATAATGGCATCAGATTGCCCCCAGAAACTCTCAGGTCATTGAATTTTCCCAAACCTCCTCAAGGGAACTTCCCCCAACTCAGCCCTTCTGGATATGCCTTGGGTATGTCAAGCTGGGACCCCCCCCCCCCCCCCCCCCCCCCCCAAATGATAGTATTAGGGGTGTCCCCAAACACGCCCTGGAATAGCCCGAGTGTTGCATTTCAACCACATGTAATGACTTCATGCCATAAAAATGATTATTTTAATAGTATACAAAGATATATACTAGCTTTGTTTTTTATTCAGATTCTCAAGTATTAGTGTTTGGATTTTTTTTCTGAGAGTTCTTGCAGATGCATTTACAGTTTAGACCAAAATCCTATTCAATTGATGCTAGGAAGACAGGAAATCACTGTCACTCCCCAAAAATAAATTACTTGCACTTTGAATTGTATAAACTTAGGTATAATTTTTTTTGCTTGATTTGCACAAAGGCTTAAAATCGTATTTGTAATTTCAGACTGGAAGTGTGGCCTGGATTCGTCACGGCTATTGCACAGTATGACAATGGTGTTATGCTTTGTGCTGATGTCTCACACAAAATCATGCGATCTGACTATGTTCTGGATTTGCTTTATGAGATTTACCACAAAGATGCTTCAAGATTCTATGACAATGTTGTTGCGAAACTTGTTGGAGGAACTGTGTTGACAAGGTTAGATTTGACTTATATTCTCCTTACAAGAGCAGTGATTTCTAAAATTGTCTCTCAAGACACCTCAGCATGTATAACAGTTAGGCCATAGAACAAAATACGTGGTTGGTGTTTTCCTACCCACCCTGGCCTATTTTAAACCCCCTGCCCAATAGTACAAATAAATTCTCTTGAAATTTTCATCACATTTGTTGATAACATAAACTGAGAAAAAAAACATGCATTTCTTAGTTTTAAGTATTAGACTTAAAATTCTACTGACTCTTTAATGTTTTCTTGATATGTAACCAGATATTTAATTTTCTTTTGGCATTATGATTCTGTCTTTCTTTTCATTCACCGAATAATATGGCAAATCACAATTGCGTTATTACACTCACCTTCCAGTTACAATTGCTTGATCATTGCTATGTGATTTTTACCTATTTAAATGTATCAATCCTGCTTCCATTTTAGAAAGTCAAGATTACTTCACCGCCATCAGATTTCGTATTGGCTCAATTGCTGGTCATGTACATTCTAACATTCCATATACGAAGATATTTTTTTTATAAATTTAGGCTCCCAAAAAATAGTGATGTTTCAGGTAATGGGGGGGGGGGGGGGGGACTCTCAATTAATTTTTTTTAGTTTTTTGTTCAAATTTCTATATATTAGTGATTATATGGAATATATTGATTCTGACTATATTACTGTTAGTACAAATGATATAACAGGACACAATGATAGCACATTACTGTGTGTATTGAAGCCTGTCACGACTAATTATTATTAGGGGCAGACAGGTTTCTGGAAACATCACTATTATTTTTAAGTCTTGTAATGTCTTCCATTAATTTGTTTTGTTTAAATCTAGTTTGAAATACTTAAAATAGACATAAGTACAGGGTTTTTTTTATTCATGTTTTACTCAAGTAGAGACTATAGCTAAGAATTGTGTATGTTAAGACATTCATGAACTATCCCACACCTCTTCTGTTGCAGGTATAACAACAACACCTACAGGGTAGATGACATAGATCTCAACCTAAATCCAGAGTCAAAATTCAAGCTCCGTAACGGAGAGGATATCACTTACGTGGATTACTATAAAAACGTAAACATTTATTTTAATTACTTGTACTCGTTTTTAGATCAACTTTACTTATAAAGTTTGAGCTATTGCCATGGCTTGGTATCTATGTGTGGAGATGTCCATCAACAATTTCCATTAGCATGGGCTACAGGTCGTACCTTTGGTCAGATCATTATGAAATTGTCATGGCTGTTGACATTGACTTGTAGATGGGGAACGAGTCATTTTGTGGTCATTCGGCAAAAAATATGGCTGCCAGTACCCAACTTGGATTTCAAAATTCAATCCATTAGCACGAGCTACAGATGGGAAACGAGTCATTTTGGAGCAATTCGGCCAAAAGACATTGCCGCCAGCAGCCATCTTGGATTTTACTCTTTGCATGACTAAATCCTTTGGCACACCCTACAGTTCACTTCCCTCATCTGATCATCACCAAACTTCATATTAATCTTGATATTGAGATACCAGATGGAAGCTATCGAAAGCTTTTGAATTTAATTGGAAAACATAGCAACCATCTTGGATTTTACTTGATAAATCTTCATGTTGATAATCTAGTATTACTTAGACATTTCAACTTTCCACATTCCTAATCACTCCATTGACTGTAACACATGAAATTATTCACTTTCCAAGTTGAGCTACAGTGTCACTGACACTTTCATTTCCTGTTATGTGTGCAAGTGTTCATATAATAACAGAGCTGAGCCTGTTATTTGAACTTATCGGGTCATTTCTACAAATGAAGGCATGGGAATCTATTTGGTTTCTTCGCCTTTCGTCTGCTTATTGAATAATCCCCAATGAAGATTAGACCATTCTTAAGTATACTTACGAGTGGACTGTTGTGATAAACTCCATACTTTTCCATTAAAATCTCATGGTATCTTGAAGATGGATTATCTCTTCATAAAAAAAATTTGAAATAGTTCCATTGGTATAAAATTATAAGTATGAATTGAAGACCCTGCCAGAAACGCTTATCAATATCAATTAATATTTTATGATATGAGCTGATAAAAGGGACATATATTAGTTATTATTTTTAGAACAGACCATTTAGACGATATCAGATAGCGACAGAGATTATTAGAGTTCTCTGATTGCTACTGTTTGAATTTCAAATGTCCCAGATTGATTTTTTTATTCCATAGTTTGTCATTAGCCAAAGAATCACACGTGTTTATACCAGATCGAAAATATTTGAAATATAATCAATATTAAAAGTTTTTCCGGATAGGGGTCTCCGGTCTCCGTCTTCAATTCAGATCTAATTGTTTATACCCCGGAAACTAGGTAACACATGTTTACAAAGAGATAGACCATCTTTAGTAAATGTCAAGAATTCAATTTCTCAATTTTAATTTCCCCTGGTATGCACCAATTTCATTCAATAATCCGAGAGATGCACTACCACAGTGCAATCTAGCAATTCAGCATCATGTTGTGCATCAATGCAGTTCTGAACGCAACAGTCAAGTTCATTTATGACAGTATAATCTCATTGATACATTTGTGATTACAGCACCACAATATTCAAATAAAAGATCTGACTCAACCTCTTATCGTGTCAATGCCGAAAAAGAAGGATATCAAGATGGGAAGGAAGGATCCACTTTATCTCATTCCTGAGCTTTGCAGTTTGACAGGTAATTAATGTTAATGATCAGGTTGATGGATTAGTTCTGTCTCCTGTGGGTCCGTGATTATAAGATATATAATAATATCGTAAAAATACTAGTGCATAATGTTCAATGGTGCATGTCAAATCCCTTCTATCAAATGCCCATTTTAATTGTGAGAAAGTCATGATGGCACAGGCCTGGAAATCTCAAGGCGGGCTGGCAGGCTGCCCGCCTAGAATTTTCCAAGAAGCTCACCTCGTCTACGATAGGAAATTTATTTTGTTATTCATTGTATTTTATGAGAAAAGTACTGCCTCGAAATCATAAAGAATTATATTGTACAGTGTGCGCATGCATGACTTCGGCAACTGATGGTAATGCCAAATGGGTATTATGGCAGAATCTTTAAATTACGAAACGAACTGTTCTTTAAATAAGATCTTTTGATCGATTCTCACACATTTTAAGAACAAAATAAATTCTTTCTCTTCATTAGATTGTGCTTACAATATATTTCACGGGATAAAATCAACATATGTTTGTGGATAGTGAGAACCAAATGTCACAATCTCGATTGAGTTCAACCTTTCGTTCCGTTTCCGGTTCCGTTCAGTGAAAATTGTATTTCACTGAAACTGGTTCATTTTCTCACTTCGATTGACAATCTTTTAATATAATGAGCTAATGTCTTCAAGTTATCATTCACTGTTATTATGCCCCCCGACTCCGTCCGTATGTCCTTACAAACATTTTGCATTATTGTTCAGCAACCGCTGGGCAGATTTAGCTGATATTTGGTATGGTGATAGAGCAGCATGGGGGAACAGCAACATGCATAGCGCAGGTTTCGTCCACCCATTTTTACCAGAGTTATGGCCTTTTTTGACATAGAAAATTCAATTTTGTCCGTCCGTACAAACATTTGCATTATTGTTCACCAACCGCTGGGCA